>JARKIA010000203.1:0-320642 GCA_029289565.1 Mycena galericulata | reverse complement strand
AACCTACCGAATTGAGACTTATGGGCAGAAACAGCCAAGGCGGGCATGAGAGAGCGCGACGATGGGAGAAGGAGGAGATGAGCGGAGTTTGAAATCGACGCCTTTGTCTCTAATATGCACAAACAATCGCGTGGTGGTGCGTGCACGATCAATAAAATATTCTCGGTCTCAATTTCCTTCACCGGGATTAGTTCATAGTCATAAAATGGGAAATTTATGTGCACTGAAATATTCTCAGAACTATTCATGGAACCTCCCATCTTTACGGACCAAGTTACGGACACAGTTTCACTGGGAATTATATTAGTATTATTACTTGAGAAAGTCGACAGCAAATAATTACATGATGGTCAGTGGAGAGTAGCAGTCAAGTATGGGAGTCAATGGGAGAAGGAAATTACCTGTGAAATCGTAGGAGATAGGTAACAGCTAGTTTTCCGGCACCATTGACAGCGGCGGCTCGTGCAGAGCTTCTAGTGGTATACCGCGGGCCTGATCAACGGCCACCTAGTCTTCGGCAAGTTTGGATTTTCTCTCTGTAATTTTTCCACACTGTACAAGTATTTGAAGCAGCATTGGTGCAGTGGACCTAACCTTTCAGAGTCACGCACTGCTATTTCATTGACCTCTTTCGACTTCGAACCAATTGTGGATTTGGGTTTCGGTTGTGTTTCTTACCGCGCTGCCAAAATGTCACCTCCGAAAAAATTGAAAAATGGTCAGCCTCATTGGCGGAAAATCATCATTCGGCAGCTCTATCGTCTGTTGCAAGTCTTGCTTGTTTAATACCTTCATTGAAATTAGCACAAGAAAGAGAAGGCAAATTACTGCGTACTGATTTCCGTGCGGTCTTTCGGCCTTCTGTTGGGGAGAAATGAAGATGCGAGTGTCTCGAAGCTGAGAGAACAGGTGACGAAACTCGGATAAACTTAGGAGCAGGCTGCCGCAGGTGGCAAGATGGAAGGTTTGAGACTCCACTCTTGCAGGGGGCTGAAGCTCTCCAAAAGGGACAGGGTGCTCGAATATCAGCGAGACGAGTGCTGGGAATCGTTCACCAAAATCTTGGCTATCATTCTTGGTGTCGATTGCTTCGATGACAGGAACAAATATATCTTGCGCAATGAGATAGTCGGCAACATCAGGGACGAGAACATATTCAATAAAGTCGGCAGTGGGGAGAACCTGCTCATCTCGGATTTTCCGAGAGTCGGGGTCGAACTTCGGATCCTGGGGCAAACTTTTTTTGTGTGGTACCACGTGTGTGTGTAGGTTGGACAGTAGGCTTGAGAATACCAGAAAAGAAAGGTAAGAGGACTAGCAGCAGCCAGATGGGAGCAAAGCCGCGAAGGCCAAATACGGACTTACACTCGGTGATCGCCGCCCGCACAGCCACTAACGGACATCACGGAGTCGATAAGATCAAGATAAGATAAAAAACAAAAGCATGCACCGATATGAACTATAATGAAGTGCTCGGGAAATTAGTGCACGGAAAAGCACTATTTTTCAAAACACTTGATACTAGTGCCTAAATCCATAGATTAGTGCTTACGCACTAAAATGTAGTGCTTTTACTGTTTACAGTGGGATCCAACTGATCAATGGCTGAGACTCGGCTTAAGTACTTGTTCCGCTGGAATCCTCCAGCGGGAAGTCTATGCGACTAGTTAGCGAATGAAATAAACATGGGCCAAAAAAAAATCGCGAATACATATATCCCACCGATCCGAGCCACGGAAGTCGAACCCCGAGCCAGCACAATCGTCTCGAAATGTATTATAATACATGAATTCTTGAAAGTGGCCGTTCGCCACGCACCACGTGCGATTTCTTGTTTTGCTCGCTGCCCTCGAGAGGTGCTGAATGTTATGGAGCCAACGGGTCCATCATGGACTGAGGAGGGGCAAGGTGGTCGGAATTGACATCTCATATGTTCTAAAGAGGTGAACTGTTGAAGATCGATACGCGGGAAATAACGCAAAAAAAAAACGAGAAGGAAAAGGTAAGAGTCTTACTGCAATACTCGCGCGCGGGGAGTCGAACCCCGGCCTGCTTGCTGCTGCATGCTACTCAATTGGAACGCAATATTGAAAGCAGCAGTGCGCCGTGCACCACGCGCGGTTCCAGCTTGGGCTCGGGATCTGGATTGGTGTGGAAGTTCAGAGCTTCAGTGAATCCATGAGTTCGTGCGTACACACGTGATCCAGAATTTTGAATTCACTCTTAGGTGAAGGCATCGAGCCTGGAATTAGGCCTTTGGAGAGGAGTAACCGGGCCTACAAATCTAGAGGAGAAGGGTGTAGTGGAAAGCGCCTAGCGATGGAGTCGAGTCGGCCGCAACGTGGGGACTCTGGGGAGCAAGCCTGCAAATAATCAGCGCATAAACATTGGTGCTCGGTGGAACTGCTGTAGAGGATCTTGAAGCGGATTTAGATATGGAGCTAGGAAGAGTTAATAAACACGCACTGAAGAAAACAGCTTGAACGTAAGAAAGAAAACTGAAAAATGAAGCAGTTGCAGTGCTGGGCAGCCAGCCAGCTGATACAGCTTTGAGGGGTCACCGAGTCGGAGGGAAAGGATGAACGCATTCTAACGAGCGTCAATAGAAACAGCGTTAAAAGAAAAGATCGTCCAAAGCCGTTCGAATATTTGGGCGCGGGGAGTCGAACCCCGGTGTGTTGCATGAATCGGCCACCCGGTGTCAAGGTGGGCAGCAGTGCTCCATGCAACACGCCCGATGGAAGTATATGGTGTGAATCTGGATAATTGGAATCAGAACAAGGTGACTTTGATGTGAGGACGAAAAACTCGCTAGGCAGCCGAAGATATACTCCATATCCCGCTCTGAGGGATTTTGAGAGAGGAAAATGATGAATGTCACGGGAGGGATGATTCTAATGAGGAACCCGGCTTTCAATGGAAACCCCACTAGCCGAGAGACCCCACCAAAAAGTCTAATTGAAAACCCCTCCGGCGGCACATCAAGGCCACCACCGGATCAATTGATCCAAATCAAATGTTAACCAACACCCCGACCCTGCTTTCCCCACAAACTCCAGAGGCAAAGGCTTGAGAGTCTGTTGGACTCCAGAGACAATTTATTCAATGTTCCAAAAAAAAAAATACTGTATGCACTTTCCGTAAATTCCAACCAAGTACATATTTCTAAAAATGGGGTTTGGGCCTGTTTCTGCTTATCTGTGGCAATTTTTTCATGCTCAATCATGGCATCTGGCTTCAACGAGCCCAGAACCTTTCACACTGGACTGCAACCTCGGGCCCCAGGCTGCCCTCCGCCGAAGAAATCACGAGTTGGTAGGACATATAAGTGTGCATTATGATGACAGCAGGGGCAAAATCACTCTAGAATGACTCGGTACAAATTTTGCTTAACTTTGTAATTTGCCCAGATACAGAATTGCACCACCCTTGTGGCAAGAGTGTTGAACGCTCGGATTAAATATTGGTCCTCTTTAGGCGTCCATTGATCACATATCAGTGATGGTTGATCCGTGGGTCAAAATTTCGGACCGCCGCCAGTGGGAGAAACCTCCAGAATATGGGTTTCCAAATAACACACCATCTTTTAGAGGGGTTTCCATTGAAAACCGGGTTTCTCAGTAGAATAATCCCACGGGAGGACATTGATGCACCGTTAAAAGAAAAGATCTATCGCCGCGCTATTCGGCCGCGGGGGATCGAACCCCGGTGGGCTGTGTAGACTATTTCACAGAAGGCAGCCGTGCTCCGTGCACCACGCCCGATGGAAGTGTATTATGTGAATCTGGATAAAAGAGAGTCAGAACACAGTGGCTTTGACGTGAGGACAAAAAACTCGTGAGGCAGCCAGAGAGATGATGTATATCCCGCTCTGAGAGATTTTGAGGGAGGAAAATGATGAATACATCGATGCAGCGTTAAAAGAAAAGATCTGTCGCCGCAATATTTGGGCGCGGGGGGTCTAACCCAGGTATGCTGCTGAGTTCTAAAGCGGACAGCCGTGCTCCGTGCAGCACGCCCAATGGAGGTGGATCATGTGAGTCTGGATAAAGGGGAGTCAGAATCACTACGCGTTCACGAGAAGAGGGAACGCACTCTGACGTTCACTCCGGCTGGCGGCATACGGTTTTACTAAACAGAGACGTGTGCCGCACCAATATGTAGTACAAGCTACTCGGGTGCCTGAACGGGAACACCTAACATGAGAAGCCCCAGGAAAGGCTTATGTTCGTAATCGGCTCAGGGCGCGTTCAACGTTACCAGCGGAGGGTGTTACGGCGTCCGCCCCCGTCCCGAAGGTGGCGCGCGCGTCTGCAATTCGAATGACTAGGGAAGACCACTCACGCGGACCGTCGACCTCGTACACGAAGATGATGCCGAGCAACGCAGCCACATGCGCGAGCGACTACGTATGCCTTGCATCCAGAGTCGTCGTCGGAAAGGAACGCGGGAAGACCGACGATAGAAGGCACGGGTCCGGCAAACTCGGCGACGGCGACGACGACCGGGACATTCCGGACGATGAGCGAGCGACTCGGAGCCCAGCGACGGAGGTCAGCAACGCTGCGTCAGCGGAGTGCTGTGATTTGCCGCGGTGCCGTGATGGCCGATCGCAGCGATCCGAGTTCTCTGATGGCTTTTCTGCGCTCGTTGACTGTAACGTTAGGGCCCCGCGGCCGGGATCTACATCACCGCAGGAAACACAGGTACAGTGCCGTGATATTTTAGATGATTCAACCACTGGCACCCAGGTGAAGCCCAGGGTGGGTTCGAACGACCAACTCCCCCCATTGCCCAACACAGAAAATGGGGATGGGAACGAGTTGTATACTGCCTAATTATTCCTTGAATCGTATGAATGGGAGAGCCAATCAATCCGAGCAAATAGATGATCGGGTTCTCAACCTCGAACCTTATGTACTTTGTGGCTCTTCTGCCGACAACGGGCTCAAGAAGATCCAGCCGCCCGGGGGAAGAAGGAAGGAGAAAAACAGAACCTTAGGTACATGTCCTCGGGTGGATTCGAACCGCCGAGTCTCCCGGTTAAACAGTTCAATGGAATAATCATTCAAGGGATTGAGTTCGATTTTGATGGTACTCCAAGAAGACTGGCCTGCCTTTCCGCAACACCAAATAAATCTGAAAATAATCAGAGAAAAGGGGATAAAGGTGAATTAATTCGTTCTGTACTCCACCAACCGTCATCTGCGCCTATACCGCAAAGACCAAGAATTACTGCCATCAAGCGCGTCGGAAAAAAAGAACGCCGACGAAACCTTATGCCTTCTTCAGTGGGTTCGAACCACCGTCTCTCCCTGCGCATAACGAATTGAACGGGCTATGAAGAGGGAGCGAGTTTAAGTACTCCACGAAGACTTTCCTTGACCTAGCATAAGTTTGAGGTGAGTGGTGGGCTGTGCTTTGGCGTCTATTCTGGGTTGAACGTTGAACGCGAGCCAGTTTGATTATCTTCCCTGACAAGTGAGCAGAGCAACAATACATCAGCTCGCAGGACGGGGTAAAAGGTTTAACCACCAACACTCACGCCTTCGGGTGGATTCGAACCACCGATTGTCCCAAATCGCGGCAGGCATACGCAACAGGAGCGGGTTCGGTACCACGAAGACTTCTACCCGCAACGTCGCGTGGAATCAGTGGCACACAGAACGGAACTCCGCCCGTAAAGCTTGCGTGAGTCGAACCACTCAACGGCAAAATATTGATTTCAACTGTGTACTCCAAACCGTTGTCTTGCGCGGATCTGAGCCCATAATATATTGTACTACATGAACAAATAATGTAAGGAGCTTTAGTTGGTGGAGGTCGTCCTTCTCGGAGCTTCTAATCATTCCCGTCCCGTTGGAACTTGGAAATGAAAAAAATAATACAGGAGGGAAACCGACGTATCATGTATTTTGAGACGGTCAAACAATCAAACATCCAAAATGCCGCCTCACTGAGTATATCGAATGGCTGACCATGGAGTAAGTCAGTACGTAATAAATGCGGTGAGTAGCGAAGCGCTTACAATGATCATATAATTCTTTTCATGCGCCTACGCTCGCCGTACAGGTGCCTTTTCAGTGTCCTCGCGAGCGAAGCTCTCTCCGCACGAGGTGCAGAGCACACGCCAGTGCAAATGCACCGACTTCACGTGCTGCACGAGCGAGCTTGATTTCAGCGTCGCCGAGCACCCAGTCCAAAGGCAGCCCACTCGCACGCCGTGCAGGACGCCATGCCTATTCTTCAAATGCGTCCACAAAGCACCCTGCTCGGTGCTCACCGTCTCATCGCATCGGGGCCACCACTTGCACTCGATACGGTCGCGCAACTCGGCAGCATCTTCCACCGCCCTTTCAACTATGTCTTTGATACGCTCCGGATGTTCTCTGTAGCGGTTCGCGCAGCGCTTCTTGCCGTTCTGGGGCCTGGTGCCAGGGAGTTCTATCTGAAGTGAGGGAGTAGGATGAGTGTGGGAGTGATTTGCCGTTGGCCGGAGATCCTAGTAGTAAGGGTTAGCACGGAAACAGCGGGAAGGAGATACGACTAACCGGGTAGTGGGATGGAAGGGGGAATTGTTCATAGGCGGCTCCATGAACATATGGAGTGGGTAGCGCCGCGTGACGCTCTGGGGCCTGTTGCCAGGGCGAATTAGCTCGGGAAGAAATGGTATTGGAAATGTGGGAGCGGGATGGATGTGGGAGTGGTTGCCTATCGGCTGGGTTCCGCCAGAACCTAATAATAAGGGAGGCGGGTTAGCACAGAAAACAACGGGAAGGGGGGAAATAAGACTAACCAGGTAGTGGGATACAAGGCAGAATGGGTCGTAGACGGCTCCATGAACATCTGGAAGGGGTCCACGTAGCGCTGCTCAACACTCTGGGGCCGGGTGATGAAGTGCAATGTCGGAAATGAGGGAGTGGGATGGATCTGGGAGTGGTTCGCCGTCAGCTGGGTGCCGCCAGAGTTCCTAGTAAGGGTGGCAGGTTAGCGCGGCAAAAAAACGGGCAGGAGAGAGATACGCCTAACCAGGTAGTGGGATGCAAGGGGGGATGGGTCATCGGTGGCTCCATGAACATCTGGAAGGGGTCCACGCAGCGCTTCCCGAGACTCTGGTCCCAGGAGTCAATGTCGGAAATGAGGGAGTGGTTCGTTGTCCGCTGGGTGATGCCAGAGGTTGGAGGATGAGTGGACGAGAACTCCCGTGGTTTTAAAGGAGCGCGCCGAATTGAGACTTAAATTGAGCACGACAACGGACCATGTTCCCGAGATCTATCCTATCCATTCCCTATTGGTATACCGTGGGTGGTATTATCCCAACTTTCCGTCAAGGTGAACGTGAAATTGAATTGCAGCCATGATGTGGAACTTCCTATGTAAATGCGGTGGCTTAGCGCGGAATCAATACAGGAAGAGGAAAGATAAGACTAACGAGGGAGTGCAAAGGAAGAGGGAAATGGTCCATCGGCGTGCATTATCTGACAGGCAGACTTGAATGCGGGGGGGGACACTTATTAGAATGTTACGGAATGGCGGACATGTGCGCGACACAGAAAGCGGCATATGCTCTGTCCCCATAGGCGATCCATCAGCACTATTTGACGTCCATGAGAGGGGGAAACCATTTTCTCTTGGGTCCCGTTTATTCTTAAACCGATCCCTACCCTACCTCTTCATTCGAAAGAAGAGCGAGGCAGAGCGCAGAAGCCGTCTGCAACGGAAAACAATTCAAGCCACGGGTCTGCCGAGATTGAGACTAGACCAAAAGACAGAGTCCGGCGGATGCCATTTCCAGAAGTTATTGGCCAGGGAGCAGAGAGGCGAAGCAGCAAGAATAAAAGCAAGGATCCACTGGAGGAAACAATTATGCGGTGAGGAGCGATTGGCTGATGTGGACGTATCTACGGCGAGGAGCCTCCTTGGGCTGATTCGGTTCCCATATCACAGAACGGGGAGTCACAGCGGACGGGACAACGTTGAGCACTGTTTGTGGCATGCATGGAAGCGACGGCGAAGAGCAGTGTGAGCACTGCCACTGGCGCATTGATCACTTTCATCTGCCGATCATCGGCAATCGCCGGTACTGCTTGGCCCCATCTCCTCCTGCTTCCAGTCGCCCATTGCGCTGAAGGATTCGCAAATAATCCCCCCAATGTGATAGTTCTCACGCCCCCTAGCCTCACTTTGAGCCTCGCTCACTCAGTGCTTGCATAATGACGTCGGCCGTAAAGCACACTCAATCTAACCGCCGTGTATGTAGTCCTCATCGTGTACGCCCTCCCTGGTGTCATGGACAACGCCGGCGCCTCCATGGGTGTGTGTATCCTCGCGATCATCGTCACTGGGTTCGGTACGCTCCTCCCCGTGCTCTTCCTTCCTTTCCTTTCATTGACCATGCATGCGGGGTAAATAGGCACAGGCCTCTTCAAAGCCAACATCTCCCCGCTCGTCGCCGAGCAGTACCGCCGCACCAAGCTCTTCGTCATCACCACCAAGTCGGGCGAGCGCGTCATCGTCGACCCGGCACTTACTGTGTCGCGCGTGTACATGGTATGCTGTTTCTCGTTTAATTGAACGAACCAGAAGCGTGGATTGACTGATTCGGCGAGTTAGTACTTCTACCTGTTCATCAACGTCGGTGCGCTCGTCGGGCAGATCTCGATGGCGTACGCCGAGAAGGTTCGCTCCTCTCCTCCCTTTCCCCTCTTTCCCATCCCTCGTCTACCAGTAGGAAGGAACTAACGCCTTATGCTTGTGCTTAGTACGTCGGCTTCTGGCTCTCCTACACCCTCCCCACCATCATCTTCCTCTTCTGCCCCCTCGTCCTCTTCATCGCCCGCAACCGCTACATCCGCTCCCCCCCAACGGGCTCCGTCCTCGCGCTCTTCATCCACGCATTCCGCTTCGCTGCGCGCGGAAAATGGTCTTTGAACCCCGTGCGCACGTGGAGGAATTTTAGTGCGGAGGGATTTTGGGATACGGCGAGGCCGAGTAGGGTGCCGGTGGGGGAGCGGCCGGCGTGGATGACGTTTGATGATCAGTGGGTGGACGAGTTGAGGAGGGGGATTAAGGCGTGTTGGGTGTTTTTGTGGTATCCGATTTATTGTAAGTGCTTCTCTCTCTTTTTATGTGAATGTGGATGTTGATTGCTAATATGCGGATGCGGATGCAGGGCTCACGTACAACCAGCTGAACAACAACCTGATCTCGCAGGCCGCGACGATGGAGACGCACGGGCTGCCGAACGACGTGCTCTCCAATCTCGACCCCCTCGCGCTCATCATATTTATACCTATCTGCGATCAGATCGTGCGTTGTCTCTCTCTTCCTTTCTCTCTTGCGCCTCCCTTCTTCGCTTCCTTTACTTTAGTGTTATGCCGTTCCCTTCTTCCTTTCGTGGTATCTTCCCTTCCCTTACTTTCCCGCCGTCCCTCGACTGTGCCTGTGACCGACTGACTGATCGACTGAACTGACGCCCACCCCCACTTCGCAGATCTACCCCGCCCTCCTCCGCTGGGGCTGGAACTTCTCCGCCCTCAAAAAGATCTGCGCGGGCTTCATCACCGGCGCCGCGTCCATGATCTGGGCCGCCGTCGTGCAGCATTATATCTATAAGGTGCGTTCAAGTGTCCTTTTCCTTCATCCTGCATCCTTCATCCTGTATCACACATATCCTATCCTATCCTATCGAATTCTGCTCCCACTGCTCGCTCCCACCGCTCGCTGCTCGCTAACACTCGCCTCCCCCAGACGAACCCCTGCGGCTACTCCGCGGCCACCTGCGAGAACGCGGCGGGCGACGCGCTCGTGTCGCCCCTCAACGTATGGATCCAGACTGGCGCGTGCGTCCTTTCCTTTCCTTCCTTCCCTCCCTCCCTTCCTTCCTTCCTTCCTTCTGCCAACTTGTGTTTGAATGCTAACGCGGTGGGCCCGTATATAGATACGTGCTGATCGCGTTCTCCGAGATCTTCGCCTCCATCACGGGGCTCGAGTACGCGTTCACCAAGGCGCCGAAGGTGCGTGCTTCTTCCCCTCCCTTCCCCTTCCTCCCTCTCCCTCCTCCTTCCTCCTCCTTCATCTTGATTCCTAACTTTTTTTTGGTTGTGACAGAACATGCGCTCCCTCGTAATGGCCGTCTTCCTCTTCATGTCCGCCATCTCCTCCGCCCTCGGCGAGGCCTTCGTCACGCTCTCCCTCGATCCCCTCCTCGTGTGGAACTACGGCTCCATGGCCGTCATCGCCGGCATCGCCGCTGTCTTGTTCTGGTTCCACGTGCGCAAGCTCGATAAGATTGAGGATGAGCTGAATAGTTTGCCGGAGGGGCATGTGGGGGTCGTTAAGGATGTTGCGTGAGCGTGAGCGTGAGATGAGGCTGGTGTGGAGGTGGAGGTGGAGGGGAGGATAGATAGATATGGTTATGTCGATATATTAGTTTCAATTTGTTTCTATTTTGGAAGAGAAGGCAGTGAGAATGCGTAGCTGGGGCTACGACAGATTGAAAGCTTTTGTCGGACACCGTATCCGGTTGAAATTGCGGAGTCATTCCGCTCTGCTTCCCCTTCTCCGCCCCGGAATACGCCTACCTACTGTACTTACTTTCGGGCCTGTGTGCATTGTACCGACATTTGGGCTCATGTGCATTTTCCTCGCTGTACATGTAACCTAGCACGCATATATGGGGGTCAGAATCCACTCTCCGCGGGAGCGGGAGGGACCGCTATTCCGTCGTTAACCTCCAAGACCCGAAAGTGATCATCTTCTCACTCTCACCGCACAGCGCCGTATTACGTGGAGTTTGCATTAAAAATTCAGCTTGTTCGTCACCATATGCATCTCTAGGCGTACGGTTTACTTTTTCCGACTCGGAAAAATATTAATCAGGCGCTCCACAACCGCGCAAGGGAGCGAGTTGAAATTGAAGGGGACTGCCGTTCGTACTACTTATATAAGAGCGCGAACTTTATAAATGGGATTAGCATGCATCCTTCTCAACGGCGAGAATCTATCCAATAATCCGTGAATTCTTGGCGAGTTACATACTCTGACGCAATTCGATCGTGTATCGACTGCACAGTGCTGAATTATTATTCACGGTCATTTCGTACATCAACGCAAGGATCAAGAATGCGAGTACATGCAAAGGTTCGAACGGGAATCCGCTGTCCATCGTCCGCGATCCCTTCCCAAGATCAGATCTGGCTACCGCCACGGCCTCACAAAAGCCACATCCCGAGCCCCACCGCCGCGCCAGCGAGGCCCGCGATCCGCGACCCGGGGCCATTTACACCCGCGCCACCGGAAGTGTTACTCGCCGACGGCGCGGCGCTGCTGGCGGACCCGGGCACAGTGACCGTCGTCGAGCTCTGCGGCGGTGGAGACACCGCCGAAGGTAGGCTCGGGGCGATCGAACTAGCAGGCGCAGAACTCGGGGCGGTGGTGCTGAGCGGGACGCCGGTGGTGAAGGTGGTGGTGATGGGCGGGGCGACGGAGGTGATGACGGAGGTGATGGTCGTTAGTGTGGCCGAGACACTGAGCGGGTGCGTAGCGGATTGAGAGGCGGAGGTGCTGGGTGTTTTACTGCCGGAGGCGCCTTGGACCCGTGTTCGTGGATATGTACAAAACCAGCTAAATAAGACGCACCAGAGGATGCTGAGCTGGACGCCGGGGCAGAGACGGAGCTGGAGCCAGACACTATCCCGGGTGGTTATAATGTTGTGAGTTCCGAGCAGTAGTATCCCCGACTCACCCGCTGCGCACATGGTAACGAGGATATTACTCACCTCGATCCGCTCCGTCGGAGTGCACGACACCGAGCCACTGCATTGCAAGACGCTCGATGCGAACGACGTTGCGCAGAGACATGGGGTATTTGACCTACATAGAAACAAGCAACCAAGGGCCTCAGCGGATCCCGGAATTCGGGAACGAGAGATTGGAGGCGCACAGAGAACACCCAGCGACTGTCGCCGCCTGTTGCGCACATCCTTGCGCACACTGTGGGAGTGACGTGGCCTGCGCCGCGCCGGAGGAAGCCAGTAAGAGTACGACGCTGAGAGATGCTAGCATGCCAGTGGGCCCGGGGTACATGGCGGCGTAGCGTAAGGGGGTTAAATGTGGGCAAGACTGGACGAGAAGTCTAATTAGGTTCCAATTTAAATCGATACAGTACCTCATGACTAGGCAGACTCCGCACTGCTCGCGTGTGGGGCAACGGTGAATCTGATGAGATGTCTGCGAGGGCGGGTGACAGTGGCAATGGACGACTTGGGAAGATCTTCAAGAACCCTGAGCTCCGAGTATTGATGTCAGCTGACCGAGAGCATATGTGACCGCGCGACGCGGCGAATTGTGCCAAACTCAAGCACACAAAGGATCAATTGGATTGGCGGGTAACACATATGCAGGACGCAACATGGAACAGAAAATCAATGAGTTTGGTGTAAAATTGAGCGTAAAATAGGAAAAACTGAGCTCCTGTTCTTATGAGCGGAACGAGGTATTGAAGAGGATCCCGAGCCCTGCATATTGCCGCGATCAGTCAGTATGGATGGCAGCTGCCGGATTTAACGTACATAGGTAACAACTATATGGGGTGGAGAGGCTATTTTTTTTTCCAAGTGCGAAGACAAGAGAAGTAAATGTAAAAGTAGAAGCGCTCGGAGAGAGAGAGATAGAGAGAAAGCAACAACGTAACGGGAAGGATGCAGTGGAGGCGAGGCTTTTAGATACCGTGAGGTTTCTATATGACTTGTGAGTGTATTATAAGTAAGATAAAGTAAAGGATACGATACGGGAGAAAGGGAGAAAGAAGACGAAACTTACATAAGAGAATCTGCCAGTGAGATCGATAAATTTGATAACGGGTTTCGGGGGTTTAGGGTGAGAAAGCAAAAGTGCGTACATGATGAGACCACGAAACCCTGGACTAGAAGAAACGCCAAAGTTCAGGAAACGGGTGCCTGGGGTCGCGATCGGCGGCAAAATAACGTCAGATACTGCAAGACTGATCACACTGGGGGCAAAGCACCACGCATGTCAATGCGACATGCGTGGATCGAATGTTGTTTGCATGAGGTAGGGAATATTTGATACGACAAAGGGAAGCTTTGTCGGCTCGCGGGAGCCGACAAAGCCCCTCTTTCTCAAGTCAAAGTCCCTTTGTCAGTCAGCATACTGCATGCGAACGACATTCAATCCACGCATGTCGGGTTGACATGCGTGGGCTATTGCCCCAGTGTGAAAGTGTAAGTTTTATGAACCAAAATTCACCAGGGCGCGGAATTACACACCTCAGCCCTGTTGTCTCAATTAATCAGCGCTGGAAGGTAACTCGGCATCTGCACGAACACAAAGAAAAAAAGAGAAAGCCCCCGGGCCGGCGGTGTAGTGGAGGGAAAGTCCTCGGCCGTAGGTTCGTGGAACGGGTCGGTGATCCAGAGCTTTTAGAGTAGATTTCAAAATAATATGCTGAGGTTGGTCCCGAGCCGGAGAGTGCGAAAATGGCAAGACGAGAGAGTATGAAAGTGCGAATATGAGAAGAAAAGAGGGTGGGGTCGTGAGGCGTAATTTGCGAGTTCCGGTGGCTAAACAGCCCACTGGCGACTTTCCGAGAGGAGGGGTTGAGGTGCTCCGATGCTACCTCTGGGCACTTGCCCTGCACTGGCCGCAGATATAGTGGTACGAGCGTAGGAATGTATTGTTGGTCCGTATTTACGAAACAAATAAATGTGTAAGCTAAATTAGTCTCTTTAGTATAAACAGACGTTACAACAATATTTACTGTAGTCTGTCAATAGTCTGTCGATTAGCTGGTGTAAATGATCGGAGGTCGACCTTATTAGGTAATCATTTTTTTCTCGGACGCAAAAGCAAAGCTTGTGGTGGATCCTTTCATAATTATCATTTGGTATACTTTCCAAGGTCTCAGGAAAATTGACTCTCTGTACTAATTTTGCCTCTACGAAGCTCAGAACATGATGTCGAATTTTGATTGCCCGGCTGCTTCCAAAGACCGTCGTTTCATTTCGTGGCAAACCAAGGTGAAATAATAAGATCTGAAGAGACAGAGTTGTTCTAAGTAATAGTTTAGGACATTTGGTCTCCTAAGTTTATAATCCTTGGTCGTTTGAAAGGCAGTTAGTATCGAGGGGTAATTCAAACTCCGCACTTTACGTAATAAGGTCGATACATCCGGCGCGTGGTTAACTACAAACTAAAGCTAAATAGGGGTTAATGGAAAGACTGCGAAGAAAAGCTAAATAAAGTGGGATTTCCACATGCCGGCCATCCAGCTCCACCACAGCGGCAGTGGCCGTCAGAGCGGAAAGGCTATTCATGTATCGTGGACGTTTTCCCTCCTGTCTTGTCTTCCACTCGTATCTATCTAATGCTCCAGCATGGCATCTCGTCCCGGAGGAGTCTATTCCTCCTGATATCCAAGAAGATATAGGATTTCTTGCACAGTTCCCTGCCTACTCTTTTCAAAGTCTATGCTGATCCTTCGAGTCCTCGGAACGAAAATGGCTCTCCCTTGCTGCTCGCGATTGAACACGCTCTTTGGACCCGGGAATAACTGTCTGGTGATACTGTTTGACAGACGTGCCGTTCTCTGGTAATGAAAAACAGAGTTCATTAATTTCCACGCGCAGTCCGTGATGTCCGCCGCCTGCAGGTTAAGGCTACCTACCTACCTACCTACCTTTGCTTAATCTCCGTTTGGAAAGATTCCGCCATGATTTGCCCGCGAAGCTTCGGTTAGCAGCCGTCGCCGTCACACGTTTCGGAGCCGGAGAGTGGTTTCGATAACTCAATGCCAAGGAAGACCATAGTCTAGATTGGAAAGATAGCTGTCTCCATCAAGTTAAGGGCCTCTTTTGGACAGGTCCCTGTCTACTCTTTTCAAACTCTATGTTGATCCTTCTCGGAACGAAAATGGCTCTCTCTTGCTGCTTGCGAGTACACACACGCGGATACCAATCGTTCGACCCGGAAACAATTCATGCAATCAGTCATGGGCCTTTGTCCTTTCGCCTTTCCCGGATACGTCACCAACCTTTTTCCGTACCTGTGGCTTCTCTGAATTGCCTTGTTCCTTTCTGCACTTTGGCACAATTTGAGAACACCTTTATGATATACAGACGTACAGCTGCCCCAATCACGCGCCTCCATCTTGTCTATCTTTGCTATCACAGGCAGTTCCGCCACAGTCAAATCCCGCCGCGTCTAGATCTACAGCTCTTGGACCTAGAAATAACCTCGTCCTGCATGCGAGCCAAGGAGTCAATTTATCACGTCACGACTTAGACGCCGGGCGGGCGCTTTTCTAAATCTACGTCTGCTCCCAGCACCTTCACGTGAAAAGCTGTTCTGTGAAGCTGTAGCGCAGGTCTCCTCTCACTTTCGTGTCGCAGTCCCACCGTCCGGCCTCACCCCTCCGGCAAAGCCTCCACAGCTGGTGGTCCGATCGCAACCTTCCCGGGGCGACAATGAACCTTCACGCAGCTGCAAAGCCGGTCGTGAAGCTCATGTATCACCGGCAGGTCATGAGTTTCATCGAGAATAATCGAAATGTCCCGCTTTCGGAAGTTACTATGGATCGTTATACGAGATATCTCGCGTATGTAAAATCTGCCGTTTTGGCTTTACCTGACAGACTCTATATAGGTTCAAATACATCGCCGCCGCTTCAAAAGCGGCCATTCTGACGGAGCTCGGCACCAAGTCTGTCTCGGAGGTCGAGGCGACTACGGTGGTTGCGTCGGCGTTGTTCCAGACTGAACTTGCAAGGGAGTTACTCGACACTCCATTAACCGCCGTTCGGACCTCAATGTGCCAGATGCTGACCATAATTGCGACACATGAGTCGACTGCCAACGCGGTAGTACTCTTGGACGCAAATGTCTGTGCGCGCCTCGTGTCGCTGTTGAGGTGTGCTTAACTCCGTTACGTTCCTCCAACACCGCTATTAATATTTTCCTTCTGATCAGTGACGACGACAATGTGGTTGTGGGACATGCTTTATGCACACTGCACCGTCTCACGCAGTGGTCCGCTTCCGCACAGGCTGTCGTAAAGGCGGAGCCCGTGGGATCCCTCCACGAACTCATCGATGCTCCCAACCCCGAGCAGCGCCGCTGGACCAGTGAGATCCTCCGCAATCTCGCAAACAACGAGTCCACCTCGCATTATATTTTAAATGATGGCAATTGTGGGCTGCTCGTATCGTGGCTGGGGTAAGTCTCCATGGATCAGGAAATATCTATCTATCTCACTCAACTGTTGGGTAGAGAGAACGATCCGGACTTCAGGATCGATGTCAATCGCGGAGATATATATAATCCTGTCACGATAATCTCCCGATTCAATAATCGTCGCAGCCAGTTAGCTGCGAGGGAGGTGCGGACAAAGGGGTCCATACGCGCAGGGCGCCCGTCGAGTGAGCTACGGAGGACGGTCTGACAGGTGCCAGGGAAAGGGAGCTTGGGTTCGGAGAACGCGCTCCACAATGCGCTGAGGTGGAGATCATTCGACAGGAATTTGTATATTTGTTATTCTATGGCTGCGAGTTTGTATGAGATAGTACCTGAGTGCTTGTTGTACCTTCTGTTCTCAATATTCATAATAATAGGACGGTGTCAAAAACATCTTCCCCAGAAGAATTAAGAAAATCTGCATCTCGAGCATTGTGAAAGCATGGAGCTCCAGTTATGAAGGATAGCGGCCTGGCGCGTGAGCGCAAGGGTACGGTGTGATCGATTCAGAACCGCACTATCGATCAATATCGTCAGAAATCAAATCGATGCGCTTCACTCAGGTGGCGGGTAGTCGAACCCAGACCGGATGCTGCAACAAGTTGAATTCAATCTCCGAGCACGACCGCAGATTGAGCTCCGAGTGGACCGTAGACCAAAGCGTAGGTGCACTGCATGGAAGGAGCCCAGTATTGTTGTGCGGGTGCTTCCCGTAGCTGCCAATTGGCGGGGTTCGAGTGGCCCGATCGACTCAGACCTTGTACAGGATTGCAGCGGTGTACGCGCATTTTAAGGCAGCAAAATGGATGTCAGGGTATATAAGGCAGCGGGATTTAAATCGCAACAGTGACACAGAGGTCGAAGTGCGGTTATCGTTCAAGCAACTACGGATTTTAGGGACCAATTGCCCGAGTTTGCACCGGCGGAATAGAGGTTTGGGGTTCTCTGAGTAGGGAGAAGCTTCCATTCAGCGACTGACCGACCCCTGAAAGCAGGTTCCCTTCGCGGGGCGATGATTCCAAGAAGATTGCCGCGGAGGAGATACAGTAAGCTCACAGGCATTTTTTCGGACCCGGAGCCTGCTATCCCGCGCAGGATCAACTAAATATATCTACCCCCGCAAATTCGCTATTCAGCGGGGCTCTGTATTTGGCCGCAACGGCGGTCGCAGAGTCGGAAGGTGGTGGTTGAAGAAAGACATTCGGATCACAAGTCCGAATTGTCCTTATTTGTTTGTTCCCACGGTCGCCTTGGTACCACGCGCTTCCAGAGCTCGGATACTCGGATGTCCTTCATCTCCGTCTCTTCCAGGCAACACGTACTCGCACATACCCGTATATCTCACGCCGGACATCCCCCCCACGATCCTGCGCTTCGTCCGGGTACGCGCATCCGTCCTCCATGCGCTCCCGCCATAATACACCTTTTTCCTTCCTGAAGGCAGCAAGTTCAAGAGGTGCAAATATGCCGCTCTTTCCATTTCCTCATTACTTGCAATTGGGTCTTATTGCTTCGTTTTGACTCTTGGAAGGGTTTTTACGCTAATATCCGTGATCTACTCACGGAATCTGCGGTGCGACCATCCAACACACTCGCGTTTAGGATATCAATCAGGCGTATCCTCTCTATACACAACCAAAATTTTAGTCCGCAAATGTCCTCCCCCACGGCTGGCTACTCAAGCCCGGCAATTCTCACCAGAATGCAATAATTGGTGCGGTAAAATAAGGACCGGATGCGAAACGGCTCGCAACTGCTGGCGATATGCATTAGTTGCGCACACGCAGCATTCGCCCGTTCGACTCGGGCCTGGTCCATACAAAGGTTGCAGGCTCTTTTTCCTTTTTAATGGGTTCACTTTGCCGCGGAACCATCATTGTCTCATCGCAGTGGATGTCTTTGCTCCTCGTTTCGGTGCGTTGATGCCCTCGAGATGCTGTTACCAAACCGATCTCGTTACGCTTCTGCCTCTACCGTGAGTGAACGTTGATTGTACTCAGCGCAGATCTGTATGAGGACCAGATGCGAAGTGGTTCGCCTCTGCTAAGAATTATTGATATCCGTGAGGCACGCAGACGCTGCCCGTTCGAACCGGGCCTGGTCCCTCCCGTCGTATGCTCCTTTTTGCTTGTTTCCCCTCCCTGTTCGGCGCTAGTAGTCATGGACCGAGACCAGACACTATCACCATCTGTTTCAGGTACATATTTGCCGTTGCGGTTGACGCATCGCCCATAGATTAAAGAAGATTCGAGTAAAGCTCCTTCTCCAGCAAAGCATACAGCTTCTCGCATTCATCATCAAACCCGGGCGCCAACTGCGTAGCAAAGACGACCGCGACTCCAGTCGTGGGATCCACGAAGAAGGATGTGTTTGCCCAACCGGCCCCTGGGTGAGATTCCGTAAGTTGATCTTCCGCTGGAATCAATTTGAGTAGACACTCACAAGCGCCGGATCCTTTCCTGCGCGCTCCGGGCACATCGACGGTGTTGAGATAGAGGCCGCGGCTGAATTGCGCGGCACCCTTTGGAAGACCTAGATATCTACTGAGAAACTGGGCCAAGGTGTTCATGGAGACCTCGCCCGCTGGGGGGAGGGTGGGTTCAAATAACATGTTGACAGAAGCCAAAGACAATATCGGATTCGTGGCAGTACCGGCTAGCAGCTTGTGTTATTCCGGGCAAAAAAACAAAAAAACGGGGTGGGAACGGGAGAGGAACCTTTAATCTGAAGAAGGTGCCGGAGAATTGAAAGGTAGTCTTTCTGCGAGGAATAGAGTCCCCCGCCTCCGAAATGGACCTTGACTAAGTAAAATGTAGTTAAATATCGTGCGACTGAAATCAGTCCTGGAATTTTTTACCAGACGCTGGATCTTGATCGATAGGAGGAGGTGCATTCCACCTTTCAATTGTTCGGCCACTTTGTTTATTCCGATACGACAAGGGAAGCAACCTCTCCTTGAGGGCCGGGGTGAGATAGAATGAAGCGGATGTGACACCGAGCGGGGCGAAGATGTATTCCTTGCTAGCGCACGGGTGGCATTCAGTATCAGTCGCCTCGGCGTGTACGATGCTCACAAATACTGCTCGAGCGATTTGCCGGATAGCCGCTCAATGATGAATCCAACGCAATCGGAAGAGAATCCGTACTCGACTGTTGAATAAATCAGTTCCGAATCAAGTTCGATGAAATGCTTGTGTACAGTCTGATCCTGGCTCGAATTTCAGAGGAATTCCGGGAAGAGAACCCTGTCCATCGATTAGCTCCAACTAAACACTCGTCATTGATGTCCCAGACATTTAAGATCTTGAAGAAAGTCGAGACCCCGTCGGTGTCTGGCTTGTACCTGTGAGTGTACGCGATGTGCATACCATTCACAGGAGTCCGAGGCATCCCGTCCACGGCGTCTCCAAGCCCGCTGGTGTGGTTCAAAAGTTGGCCGAAAGTAGTCTTCCCTGTGGCGGGCGTAGTAGATGCGGGCTTTCCGGTAGCGTCATACCCAGTGACGATTACCGGGTTAGCTAGCTCGGGGAGAACCTGCTCGACAGGCGTGTCGAGTGCAATTTTGCCTTGCTCAATTAGTTTCAAAGCGGCAATCTATCTCCGGGTAAGTTGGCAGAAATAGAATAGGATAGACGCCTCGGCCTGCGTACACTCGTGATCAATTTGGTCTGGCTGAACAAACAAAAGACTGTATCTTCGTCGATAGACCCGCTCGAGCTGTCGTCGACAAGTTTGGTTCCAGTTTGATTCAAATATATTACCCCATCCGCGGTCGTAATTCCAAAGAACAGAGCTGGAGTTGATCTACTTTCAACCGCCTCCGCCTAGTGGCATTCGCGGTTTTTCAACAAAAGTTGTTCGGCTGAGGATTTTCATGTCGTACTCACCAGAATGCGATCGAACTTTTCTTTCAGCGCCGTTGATACGGAAACCATTGAAATGACGGATGCAGCCCCTCTGTCAAAGGCAGCCCTATATACTATTCGCTAGCTGGATCTCGTAGAAGGATTGACATTCTTCGAGTGTCCCGTTCTTCCAAGGTTGACCGTTTATCCTAGTTCCACGTCATGGTGCTTACTGAAGTGTATTGGATCGCGTAATGATTGGGATATTAGTAAGTCACTGCCAACAATACCAAACAGAATACTGGCGTTAGAATTCGATGGACTGATAGTCACCCACGCAGGCGACGACACCCGTTCGAGTCGGCGTTTATAGTCGGGGATATAAATATTTTGTTTTTACGCCCATGCGTGCGAATGAGGATCAGGGTCTGTCGAGATTATACTTTTCTCAGAAATTCACTGATTTGGAAGGTTCACGAGCTGCACGGTCAGCTTGAGGAGGCGGATGTCAACCCGTGGGCTGGACATTCGTTGCAACCTGACCGCGACGTTAGAATTACGCCCCGGTAGTGTGAATCAGCGCGGCTGAATCAACGCCCTCAACCTCATCGACGACCCCAGGATCGTCCGAAAGTTGGTAGGGCCACAAAGGTCCTGGAATGAGCAGCGAAACCTCGACGGGAACCAAGATGTGCGGGTATCCCATGTGCTGGAAAGTGGCGTAATCTTTTAATGGTCACGAGGTATAAAAGACGCCGGATTAGAGAAAAGAACATTCTTATCAGGGGATGGGACGAGAGCAACCATCTCGTTCATGGAAAGAATAACGATATCGTGGCTATGCGTGGATTTGATCAGAGGCCAGTCAATCGTCACTGATCTCCGAACGTGGTATAAAGGATTCGGACAACGGGATTTAGAGGGAGAGACTTCACAACCAACAAGTACGGTGCAGAATAGACCCTTAGACTTTTCGCACGGAGCGTCTGCACAGGTGGAGAACAACCAGTCTAATCTATGGGGGCATTGATAAGCTGTCTAGGTGAGAAGTGATCGAGTACTCAAGCTCTTCCAAGACTGTGGTGTTTGATGAAGTCGATGATTTCTTTCATTTTTCGAAAACCTTCGTCCGAGAGGATGTCGAGATCCCACTGGTTCGCGAGGAAAGAGGGATCGAAAGCTCGTCCGGCGAGCCGCTCGACCTTGGGTGGGTGTACTTCCATCGACGGCGCATTACCGGTGTAGACACGCATCCTAGTGCCTAAAAGGCTCAAACCGTGGAGAGTGAGCAGAGGGGACGTGTAAAGCAGCTCGTCAAAACAAGAACGCATTTGGGCGTCTGCTGCGTTACGTTGCGAGGGATTGTTGAGATGGCTGTCGTGCTTGACTTGGATGATAAGAACGGGGAGCCTGTTCTTGCCGAGGACAAGAAGATAAACGATGAAATCAACGGTTTCGCGTGAGTCGTCCGCGGGAGGAGCCTGGGGAGCGACGAAGAAGTCGAACCCCTCGCCAAAACAATAGTTGAGCATTTTGTCGTAGGGCCCATAGTACCGATCCCCCAGCGACCCATGTATACTGCGCGAAACTGTGAAGATCGTGACCAGGCGATCTGGCCAGTTCGTGTCGGTATCGAAAGGCATGGCACAATCAACGGCTGGCACGTGTACGGTGAAGTAGATTAAGAGACGAGACGAGCAAGTACTCACTGTGGAAGTGTGGGGAGGTGGAAAGAGACTCAGACTTGAAAGGGGGAGTGGCATGGTGATTGGTGGCAACTCTCAGGCTGCCGGAAATCTGATGCGGAAAATTGTATTACCGCATTTGGAAGATACCTAGTCTCTTATAAACAGACGTTATAACAGAGCTTACTCGTATGTACCTCGTATGTTATAGTCTGTTGATTGGCAGGTGTCAATGATCGGAGGTCGACCTTATTAGGTAATCATCCTTTTCCTCGGGCGTTCAAGTAAAGGTTGCAGGGCATCCTTTCACAATTTTCCGTTGGGATATTGTTGAATTCATCAGAGTAATCAACTGTACCAACCAGTTTCACCTCCACGGCGCTGAGAAGTCGGTGCCGAAATTTGATGGGCCGGCAGCTTACAAATCTCACCATCTCATTCTGTATCAAAGAGGAGCGAGAACAGATATTCTGAAGAGACAGGTTTGTTTTATGAGAGAATATAGCCAGTCTTGCCTCCAAAATTTGGGTTCTTGAGTGTTTGAAGGGCAGCCAGCGTCGAGAATGAATTTCAAACTCCGCACTTTACGTAATAAGGTCGACCTCCATACAATCGGCACGTGGTTAACTACAGACTAGAAGATACCCCCTATCAAGCGAATATCAAGCTATATTTCCTCCGATGAATCGGATGATGGGCGGCCGCATGTGCGATTAGAATACTGTACTATTTCGACCAAATGTTCAGGTGACGGGTGACGGAGGGTCATAAAATGAACAATTTTGGGATAGGTGACAAACTGAATTTGCCGCCCAAATAGGCGTCAAAAACGCCAAAATCTTTGATCCGGCAACTGCCGGACGTCCATTTATGGGAATTTGGCGTGATTGCCGATAAATGAACACCTAGAAAAATGAACATCTTCGGTGACGGGTGACATGGTGTGATCATTTGGTCGAAATAGTACAGTAGCCCGTTCGACCCGGGGTTCGGCATCGAGGTTGTACTAGAGTCTTTTTCTTTTCCCTTGCCAATAGACCACCTGTATTCCGGGAGGATTTTCAGGCCCCGTGAAGCTCCCGCCAAGGATTGTCCGGAAAAGTGGCTTTTCGAGGCCGAAATTTTGCGATTTCCTTGTCCAAAATGTGGCTTTTTGAGGCCCAAAATCCACAAGCCCTGTCCGCCGAATGGCTTTTTGAGCCCGGATTTTGAAAATTTTGCCTTGCCCGGGGATGATTTGCAACAAGGTAAAAAAGGTCGCCCTCAAGGTATGTACAAACACTAATGGATTAGAGCGTATTTGCACCACCCAAAATCGACGGCCAAATTTCTGGCATCGACCATCATTTTTAGGTTAGAGAAATGATGGATGTGCCGTAACAGTCCTTCCCAGCAGCCAAAACCAATTCTCCCTATAATTTCTCTCCTGAATGTGGCCAGTGCCTTTGAGACTATTGTGTTGTGTCCACCCAAAAAAACCCGGCTTATCTAGCATTTTTTCACGCCTTTTGGCAGACTTTACAAGTCAAAGGTATCCTATTTTGGTGTCATCAAATTTCTGACAGGCCTCATCAAATTTCGCCCTCAAACTGCGTCGAGGGTGTTGCAAATACGCTCTATTGTTCATTTTCCCTGTTCAGAGCACTGGCGACACGCGCCGGAGAAAAAAAATCAATTATTTTTGGGTGCCTCACGTGTCGACCCTTGTCCGATAGTGGCTTTTTTAGGCCGGGGTTGGCCCAAACAAGTGGCTTTTTCAGGCCAAATTTGGCGATTTTTCCGGACAATCCTTGGCGGGAGCTTCACGGGGCCTGGATTTTCTCATCTATCAAGGCGAAAATTGAACTACCTTGGGAGGCCCATTCCCCGGCAGTATCCTTGAACTCCTCTAAGCGCGACGCATCAATTCTATTCTTCCTTACCTCTTCTCATCAGTTTGACAAGTCCATCCACGGCATGCCCCGCTCGCAGCTGCCCTCAGTAATACACCGTGTTTCGGGCAGGGAGATGACTCCCGTTTGACTCCGGGTCGGGGTATTCTGTCGTTATTGTCCTTTTTTCTCTCGTTATTTCAGCGGCGACGGGGAACGCACGCATTTAGAGGGAGGATCCGCATCTTTTGAGGTGAAACGACACTTCATCGCGTCGAAGGCTGCAGTGGAACATACTTCGTGGAATGCATGCCTGCAAATGATCTGTCAAGAAGGTGATGTTCTCACATTTTCGCTGATTTGGAAGGTTCACGAGTTAGGAAAAACAAGAATCCTTTCTTCTTCGGCTGCGGGGAGTCGAACCCCACCCGATCGAGGCGAAGATCCGTACAGAAGGTGATGGAAAGATTGCCATTCAGCTGCCTGCTCCGCAGGTGCGTGGACATTCTCTGATGTTCTCTGTGAAAGAACAACTGGAATGGAACATTCAAATCACTTCGAATACAAGTATCTTAGTCCTTCTCTTTCCAAAGCAGAGGCTCTCTCTTGCCCTAGATGTTCTGTGATCAACGCCAAAGCTCATCCTTGACCTCGCCATCATACTTGAGAAGAACAAGCCTTGAAGTTCCTTGTTTTCATGATAGACTTCATACGACTTATTATTATTATTATTAGACTCCGCAAATCTTGTATACATTCAGGGCGCCGGGATGACATTCGGTATTTTGATTAACGCGTAGATAGCGAACTAAACCGTTTTCCATGTCAGCCGAAGCAGTGTTTTCAAGCTCCGAGCCAATTGGATCCTCGATATCAACGGAGTCTCTCTGCCGCGAACTGCTGATATAGAACGGGGAGGACGAAGCCAAAGGTGGATATCTGGTCGGCGATATGGGAAACGCTGGGTGCGGTGTACCGTTTCAAGTGTCAAAACCAGACCTCTAAAACATGTGGCATTGAGCGATCTTTGCGAGGGTCAATCCCACTGCGCCATGGTGAGCACGCTCATGTATGTTTATTACTTTCGTTTTTGATTTATGCATATATTAGCCGACAAGTCACTTTTTGAAGTATTTTCCACTGGTGGTCAGTCAACCTTGCTGGTTAAAGAAACAAAATCTTATGGCCAGGTTTCTATTCAAGCTCGATACCTTCGCGTACGGTGTGTTTCTCCTCCATAGCTATCAGCAACCTGCTTATCCAACGCGAACCCGCACAGGTATCTACTCCGCGCTCTTCGTCCAATCCGTTCAAGTCCTATTGAAACGGCGCCGAATACACTACAAATTACACCTTTGCGGCCTAACAGCGCTCTTCCTTCTCTCCACGATCCACATCATAGCAGCGTATGCATGGGCGTTCATAACCGACACTGCGACGTCGGCAATATACGAGTTGTTGTCACTGCGGAACCCTCCACCGGACTTGTACGGCCCTGATGATCCCATGGTGGTGCATCATCTGGCAGGCCTCCTGCGAGCGCGATATGCGATTGCGAAGTAAGTAAATCGAATTTTCTCTGCTGGGGATTTGACTGACGTGGGTCCTTGCAGTGCGCTCGCTGATGCTATCCTCGTAAGCAAGCCAAATATACCTTTATACTTCATATTCATGGAAGTTCCCAGATATGGAGGTGCTATGTCATTTGGGGCAACAGCTGGCGAGCCATCGCTTTCCCTTGCGTCGTCTATACAGTCAACATGGGTATGTACACAAATATTATCACATGGATAGACACTGACCCGCATTCGTTGCTGAACAACGTAGGCGGATTCATCGTTGGCGCTCTTCCCTTACTTGGCCCATCTCAGCGCACAGCAATTGCAGTTTGCATCGGGACAACATTTTTAACGAACGTGGTTGCTTCATCGCTTGCCGGTAAGTCTTGCATTCATTTTTTAGCTAACTAAAGTCTCATTGCTACATAGCCGGTCGAATATGGTGGATCTCGCGCCGCGCCTCCTTCGTCCTGAGTCGCACCTCACGCCGCACGTACGCCAATCTCACCGCGATCCTGTGCGTGCCATCTGGCTCTGCCAAGCCTTTTCTACATTGAACTCGCGTTTTCAGCGTTGAAAGCGGGTGCATATACCCAATATCCATCATCATGGTCCTCATTCTCTTTATTGTGCCCTCGACACCGACCATATCTGTCCTCATCTCGATCGCGCCGGTATATCACATCGTCGTACGTTTCTCCTACCGTGCAATTCCCACTTTGAGCTTGATTTCCGCTGATCAGGGTATATCACCAACGCTAATCATCGTGCGTGTCGGTCTCGGTGTGAGCACCGACGACGTGGACAAGACTCTCAGCTCCTTCAGCCGCGGCCCTCACGACTCAGAGCGCACACATCCTCGTAGGCTACCTATCAGCACACTTCGTTTCAACCACGCGACCACCGTCGAGCTTGGTTTGGAGACTCGGAGGAGGACGAATGACCTAGTAGATGAGAGTGACCTTAACGACTCGGTGGGGACGGGTATTGTACATTCCTCTAGTGATACTGCAAAAGTGTAGGTAGAGGTAATCTACTTATGTATTGTCTTCCACTTTATAATTGGCTCTTATAAGTCATAGTTGGGGTTGTGAACTTCGCGGGTGAGTACCACTTCAATATATAAAAAGAACTAGGGTAGGTTTTATGGATTTAATGGCTCACTCAGTTACATTATCCACTCAACACAAAAAAAGGCCACAAAGGGGGGGAAAGGCGTGTCCAGAGGACCAGATCACATTGAGGAAATATTTTATCTACGATCACAGAATCTTGGTACGATGGTCTGAGGTCCCATCTGAATAGAGCAGCTTTTATGGCGGACCTAGTCAAGACAACATACCTTTCCAGATGTAGCGCCGGCAGAAGAACATCGGTCGGAATCGGACCGAAGAACGGAGGAATGTGTCAACATCGTGAGACCCAAGGCCAGGCATTGAATTGCTATCCCCCTGTCCAGACCTACGAAGCGAAACTCTTGCATTTGTTCTGTTGGGCGGCTTACCTTATCTGGTCGTTGCTCTGGGCTAATCACCGGAATCGCGTGGGACCGGTCGTACCGAGTGCCTTCGGGATGCCATTCAGCCTGTCAACATCTACATCGAAGCTGGACATGAGAAATAAGAGCGAACACCCAATTCAATCATATCATGCATGAATCAGTCCAGCAAGAATGCTTCCAGAACATACGGTATAGCTGTCCAACAATCCACGAAGAGCGGCATTCCGATCGAAGAAATTCTGACTTGAGTTTCCTTCGAGTCCGTGACGCGAGAAGAATGATGCATCTGCGAACCGAAACAGGAATGAGGTGGAAGAAGCTGAATGTGAACAAGATATCCTGACCGGAATAGCGGATGCTATCAGCAATCGTGCGGTCCTGGCTGAGAAGTGCACAGGCGATAAATCAACTGTGGTTTTGAATGAGTGTGCCGAAGAGGTGTTTGACCCGCCAAAAACTAAAGCACACAAAGGATTGAATTGGATTGGCAAATGTAGGACGCAACATACAGCTGCACATCAATGAGTTTGGTGTAAAATTGAGTGCGAAGTGAAAGTTCTTATCACTGCCATGATATCAGTGGAACGCGGTGTTGAAGAAGATCCCGAAGCCTTGTATATAGTCAGTATGGATGGAAACCGCCGGATTCAATATACCGCAGAATTCATGACATGAAACGTCTGGAGTACCGTGGAGTTCATGAGGTGAAACCCCTGGAGCCTGAATAAAATAAATGGTTCGGATATATGCTTCCAAAGCTTGAAGGCAGAATCAGACGCAGTTGGATCCCAAGAACAATTAGCGCAGAAAGAGAAAAGAAAGTCTCATCCCGAGAATATGGACCGGGCCCGAGTCGAACGGGCGGCGTCTGCATTTGAATTTTATAAAGCTCAAAGTTATAGCGCAGCCGGTCCTCCAGTGTTGAATGGTCTGTACACAAATATATGGTACGTCTAAGTACGGCTCAGAATCACGATATCTACCTGGATCTGCGAGTTAAACGAGGGTATAAGACCAGTGAAGAACAAACAGAATCGACGGCACCCGTATCCTGCCCCGCTGAAAAAAATCAGACGTCAACTTCACTATCGCAAAGACGAAGATGGCTGGAATACATCCGTACATGCAATGTGGGCTGTGAAGCTCGCAGCCGGCGCAGCGGAGGTTCGAAGGCGAACATGCATGTATATAGATTATTAGAGTTAAACCGTATAAAAACAACTTGAAGACAGAAAAAGACCTGCAAGATAAAGAGGGACAGTCGAGTTCAGTGGACGGAAAAATTAAAAGAGGCGTGGATTCCGGCTTTACGGCTGCCCACCGTTGCCGATGAGGAGTGCAGTAAAATAAACCTCCCAATCGCCCCGGGTCAATCCATGGATCCGAATCGAACAGGCGGGGCCTGGGGGCAATATAATGATATTTTGACCTGCGCATTCTCGTGAGGGAGTTGACTCGATGCCAGCTGCATTGAATATGGATTGGATCGACACTGGATATATGAGAAGGGGGTGAATTCAGGAGGAGAGGGTGAATCATGTCAGAACAATCCGCTCCAAACCGTCGCCTTGCGTGGATCTGAGCTCCGCGATATATGCGCGGATAAAAGACCTTGCACTGCACGAGGCGTGGAACCACTGATTCAATTGATGGCACATGCTTGAGAGAGAAATCGGAGGAAAGGACTCGAGACGTAGGTAGGAATCGTCGCGGGCACCGAGAAACGCACTAGTTGTCGGCCTATTGCTGTCGGTATGGACCGGGCACGGATCGAACAGGTCACCTGCGCTCGCAATTCCTTGGGGGTTTTGAAAGGGGACCCGGTTTCCTTCGGGCCCTATTTATTCTAGAACCGATTCGAAAGAAGAGCAGCAAGAGAAAGCAGGGGTGGCCGAAATTGAGACTACTAAAGGCATGATATTCCGGCGAATGCTATTTCCGGGAGTCACCAACACTACTAAGAGCAAGGAGCCGTGGAGCGATGAAACATCGTTGTGATTGAACGCGGTGAGGAGCGCCTATCGGGATTTGCCAGAGGAACGGGGAGTAGGAAGAACAGCCACGTGGCGATCACCCGGACCGGTGATCCGGCTCTCCTTGCCACGTCCACCATGGCATCCCGCCGCTTCCTCTCAACACTGATATCCAAGATCGAGATCGAGCGCAAATTCCACCCGACGCGCCCTCTCTTGCACGCACTAACACGGACCAACGCGGCCCCACCGGTACCCCTACCGCCCTCCATCGCCCGCGCGCACCCCGGGGCGGTCCACTTCATCCGCGACGTCTACTACGATAGTCACGACCGACTCTTCGCGGCAGGGCTGTGGGTGCGGAGGCGGAGCGTCCTCGTCGGCTCCTCTTCTTCTTGCACTTCGTCGTGGGAAGCCAAGGTGCGGGTGGGCGGGGATTTTGCCGCGTCGCAATTCGTTGAAGTCGAAGGCGCCACGGCGGTCGAGCGCGAGCTGCAGCGCGTTCTCGGCGGCCGTGTAGCTGTGGATACGATCAGCGAGCATCTTGGTGTGATGTGTGACTTGACGACGCGCCGGCTGGCGGGGCGGTTGGAGCTGCGCTGCCCGGATGATGATTGTGATGCGCTGCGAAATCTTACTGTGGTGATCGACCAGGTCGTCGAGACGCCCAGTGGGGACTTTTCGGCTGCTCGCGCTGTGTTGGAGGGGATGCCTGGCGGCGGTAGTAACCTCACTAGCTCGCCCGCCGATGTGTTCTTCCACGAGATTGGCGAGCTCGAGCTGATGGCGGAGGTCCGGACAGAACCGGCGGCCTTCGTTGATGACCCGGAGGAGCATCAAAGAAACGCGCACGAGACGCGCCGGAAGGCCGTCGCAGGTGCGCGGGCCGCGCAGCTCGAGGTGTTCATGCGGGCGCACCCGGCGCTGTTCCCCATGACGCCGCGGCCGCTTGGAAAATTGGAAGCGTATTTTGCGTGGAAGGATGGGAGGTCGGTTCGTTGAGCGAGACGAGGGAGGAGTTTGGGGTGAAGTTTTTTGGTTAATCCTGGCGATGGCGGGTGTACCCTATTTCGGCTCACTTACCTCGTCTAGATATCCATGCGTGCCTTATCCTTATCCGATTCTCGTGCTAAGGACGACGCTCACGCCCTCCGCCCCTACAATCCCCTCCCACCCCAGCATGCAATGAATAAATGCAAGCAAATCTCACCTCCGCGGGGTCTTACATAATATTTCGCTAGACTATCGAATTTTTCCAGGCTTCGGCCTGTTAGAACTCTAATTCTGCTCCGTACCTAGCAGCGCGACTCTGAAATCGACGAAGATGATCGCGTACCTCCGAGTCGCGCACTTTCCATCTTCCCTCAGGCTCCTCACTCCATTCGCGTGCTCCGCCTCAATCTTGCTCGTATATTGTATATCGTATATCTACTTCTAATTCTCTCTCTCGAGGAGAGGCTGAGCGCCACACTCCACACTCCAATATCCCCGGATATCGTGGATCTCATCTACTCGCAGAGGCTGCACCGGTCTCATCAAGTACGCATAATGCAAGCGTGGCTTTCGAAATCTGACCTCTACTCTTTTATCCTCTATTCTGCGTCGGCGGAGCTGAGAGGGCGTGGACGTGAGAGAGGGCGCACGCAGCCCTATAGCTAGCGCAGGCCGGGTTTTGCATTTAATTTAAATTCCGATTAAAATTCAGAACCATTGTATGCACGCAGCGGTGGAGCCCTGCGGTGGGCAGGATTTCGGTGAATTTCTGGTGGCTTTGCCTTTCCTGACGGAAGAAGGGATCATCCGTATGCTCTCCTTTCATGTCTCTGATTTAAAATTAGAGCAGCATCCATCATCTCCCGACTCCCTCCCTCCTTCACCCGAGAGCAAGTACAATGACACGCGGCGCGAAATTGGAAAACTGCCAGTGGGTGCTCGAAAACGTGCAGATTTTGTATGTATGTGCGTGTTGAAGGCAATCACGCAATATCTCAGAAATTGAGCACAGTAGTATTGAATGCAGTGCGAGAAGCGTGCGGAACCGTGAGTACTACCAGTAGTAACGAATGTGCAGGCATAGGCAAGCAGCGCGGTCACGTTGCCCAAAACGACTTCACGCGTTCTAAATCTTCAGTATGTTTCAAGGTACGCCGCGAAGGTAAATGTGTCTACATATCTATTTCCAGATGCCTGTCAGAACAAAAGAGAGAAAAACTCGGGGTACTTGCAGGCGGCTGTTGAAAAGTGTTTCGAAGCGAGAGGAAACGATGCCTCTGCGCCCTTCAAGACTGGAAGAAGAAAGGGTGCTCATATATTATATCGGACAAGGCGAGGACTGAAAAACTAACAGCAGATGTACGAATTACGCTACGATTGACTTCAAGCGCGGGCTGGGTCCCTTCGCCGGGGTATCAATCACAGAAAGAGGACACGATGTGTGTATAGAAGATCGTCTGGCACGCGGATTCCGGAATGGGATAATTTTTCGTCGCACTTTTGGGTCGGGAACTAACGGCAGTTTTCAAACGAGTATGCATTTCCAGACGATTTTCTTCCCGCAATCCGGCAATGATATTATATATGCCCCGAGCTCTGCTAAATTGTCAAGTTCCGGTATGGGAACGCAACAACGGGCGAGGATATTCAGCAGCTGTTATCCACATCTCTCTTGTTTCAAAATGATTGAGGAATTTCTTTGAAGTCGCGGCAGTACTAGAGTAACTGGTTGCGTTCTGCCCACTTCTGATCCATTGTCGAAATTGGCAATAACGAGCGTACGTTGCACGAGTCGGGTAGGAATGTGCCGGGTGTAGGAAATGTGCCGGTTGAGCAGGAAATAATGCACAGGGAGGCGAGACATAAGAGATCAGCACGCGATGCGCTAGAAACCGATGTCGCCCCAATATTCGTTAGGAGTACGTACACGAATATTTGGTCATCCCCTCGGGCGGCGAGGATACCGGCAAAGCCGGAGACATGACTCTGAAGATCGAAGCCTTTTGCGGGTTCAGAACAGATTCGGGTATCCAGAATTGATTTCAGTTTAGAGAGGAGGGGATCCGGGAGCTGCAAGGCGAGCTGGATATCTCTTGATGCGGGGAACGTCTTGGCTTCTGGCTGACCAGAGAGAACAGTGCGGAGTTGCAGTGCAAGGGTTGCTGTGCATGAATTCTGCAAGAACTGTTGCGTGGGCATGGGGGAAGACGGACGCAACAAATAGACGTCGACCGGCGCTACTTTTTAATGGCCTTGAGCGGTCCTGGGACCATGATGTGCGTGAATTCTGCAAGAACTGTTGCGTGGGCATGGGAGAAGATGGACGCAAGAAATAGACGTCGACCGGCGCTACTGTTTAGTGGTCTTGAGCGGTCGTGGGACCATGATGTGCGTGAATTGTGCAAGAACTGTTGCGTGGACATGGGAGAAGATGGACGCAAGAAATAGACGTCGACCGGCGCTACTTTTTGGTGGGTCTTGAGCGGTCCTGAGTCCATCATGGTCCGTGTTTGGAGCGGCCCGTAAGTCGACGGAGTCCCCCAAAGCTTAAGTCTGATCGGGCGTCTCCAGTGCTCCTCGTTTCCAGAGTATATAAGGGAGGGATAAACCGAATCAATGGTAAGACCCAAGATGTGGTCGGCGGACCATGCGATGCTAAATTGAGGTGATCGCAAACACGGGAATACTTATTCGAGGCGTCTACTGTAATTTTTACTACTGGGTGCCTCGCCCCTGTCTAATACAAGACCGAAGTACGCGGTTAAACTATCCACGGCGGGTTGCAGCGTTGAAATGGAATGGAAACAGGAAATGTCCTACTTACCCCAACGTAACTGTGTAGGACCAATATAGCACCAGGCACTGTTTACCAGCAGCGGCGTATATAGCCCTCGGACAGCGTTCGGATAGCTTTGTACTTCTTTAACGCCTTGCGTCAATTTGATTGTGAATTTCTAAGTTACGCCAGAAAGGCTATGTAGCCGTATTGCCGAAGCAAGGGTGTGTAAGGATTATACAGGAGGATGGGGATGAACTATTTTGAATCAAGCGCCTGCTGCATAGCCCTTTATATATTTAGTTTACCTTATATACAGCCGATGTTTCTTCATGTAAAAATCGTTGTTTCCACGGGTTTCGCTGCGAAGTCTCGTGCGCCTCCCAGTTTCGACAAAATATACATCTCTGTGAGTTGAAACGTTACTTCTTCGTCCCAGCTCACCTGCTACCACAGCTTCGGTTGCAATTGTCGACACTTTTGCAGGCTTACCACCATGTTGAACTCTCATATCAATCCATCTGTCACTATCCCCACCCAATCCGCCGGCTCGCTCGGAGCGAAGACGCCCACAGTCATCGGTCTCTACGGCGTGCCTGGCTGTGGCAAAAGTTATCTGCTCGATCAGTTGAAGGCAGACGCGGAGCTTGGACAGCACGACTTTGCATTCTATGAAGGCTCCGTTATCATCGACCAGCTTGTTCCCGACGGACTCGCCGGGTTCCAGCGTATGGGCGACCAGGACAAAACGTGCTGGCGTGAAAAAGCCATTGCGCACATCGCCGGCGAATGCGCCGCCAGCGGAAAAATTGGCCTCGTTGCGGGCCATTTCAGTTTCTGGGAGAACGAGTCCGAGGAAGCTGGGCATCGAGTGTGGACTGAACGCGATGCAGCAGTCTTCACCCATATCATTTATCTGACTGTCCCTGCTCATGACGTTGTGGAACGCCGGGGGAACGACCGCCGCCGACAACGATTGGCGCTTTCGGAGGACCATATTCGCAAATGGCAGGAGGAGGAACGGGAGCAGCTGCGTCGTATATGTCTCCAGGAGAAGATCATTTTCACCACCTCTCCAACGGGCGCAGTCTCCACTCTCATTCGCCATATTCAGCGCCATACGGAGGCGTATAATCTCTTCTGCGCACAAAATAGGCTGGACGAGATTGTTTCCGGGTTTAGGGCTGACAAGATGACACGAAGCAGTATGCTAGTCTTCGACGGGGACAGGACACTCATCGCCGAAGACACCGGCCAGCTTTTCTGGAAGATCGTGTTGGCCGACACGATGCTCGCTGGGGAAGATCCGCTGAGGATGATGTTCAGCAGTCCATTTGGCTACTCGTACAGGGCGTTCCTACAAGCGGCATTCATTTACGAAGCAGTCGATGCGGGGAAGTTCGACAACTACTGCGAGCAGGCAGCGTCTGCCGCAACCCTTCATCCCGAGATCATTGCGTTGCTCAAAGGAGCAACAGAGCGACGCGTCGGGGCCGTCATTATCACTTGCGGCGTTCGTCAGATCTGGGAAAAGATATTGCATGCGGCAGGTCTCTCGCAGACGGTCAAGGTTATTGGCGGTGGACGTATCCAGGACCAACTCGTCATCACTGCTCGATTGAAACGCGAGCTGGTCGCCCGGCTAAGGGATGTTCACGCGATATGCGTCTGTGCCTTTGGAGATAGCACCCTGGACCTTCCGATGCTGAAGGAGGCGGAGAAGGCGATCGTCATCGTCGGCGAGGAGCACAAAAGGAGTCGCTCGATGGACACAGCATTATTGGATGCGATCGTCAATGACGGCCTGCGAGCGAGCCAGTGGTTATTGCCCAGCAATGCAACCCCTCGCCTCGATACCAACCTGCTTCCACTCTTCAAATTTAGTGGTTCGAACTTCATCGACTCGATTGTTCGTTCTTTCGGTCTTCGTCGGGTTCTCCATGCAACGGACGAGTATGCAGCCAAACTCCTGATGACGCCGATGCGAGATGCGCGAATTTCTGGTCCAGCATTGCAAAAGGCGCATGGTAGCGTCGGATGGCACTTAGCGACAACGTTCCTACCAAAGTTGGTTGGATTGGAGGAGGTTCCCATCCCGCATGTCCTAGGAAACCAAACAACCGGCCATCGCCTTCGCCACGAGAAGAAGACCATGATTGTGGCCCTAATGCGCGGTGGTGAGCCGATGGCGTTAGGTGTTCACAAAGCTATACCTCTCGCTATGTTGTAAGTCTGCCGAGTTATTATTCTTTCTTTGGCTTTTACTGATCTCAATCATTGCAAAGCGTCCATGCTAAAAAGCCTGAGGAGCTCAACAACGAGCACTTGAAGGGGCGGGAAACCGTAGTGCTTGTTGATTCGGTGGTGAATAGCGGGAAGTCCGTGGAGGAGTTCGTGCAGCACATCCGTACGCTGGACTCCTCTATTCCCATAGTGGTGGTGGCCGGCGTAATTCAGGCTCAGTCGCTCTCCGATGGCATTCTCGGGGATATATTGGCCCGAGACGACAACGTTGGCTTCGTCTCCTTGCGCCTGTCTGACAACAAGTACACTGGAAAAGGCACAACCGATACTGGGCATCGTCTTTTCAATAGCACACATCTTGATTAAGTTTGCGGGCAGTCGATCTTGGCACCTCTTCTCATGGAACGCGACCTGAACACTGATAGTAACGCGCTGTATTCGCTTTACGAATGAATATATCTGCAACTTGTTTGAGTACTGAGGGATTAATCGAGAACAAGTTAGTGAGGTAATGAAGACGAGAATAAAAATAACAGCTGTTTCTCCGTATTCGCGCGTGGGGAGTCGAACCCCGATCTGCTGCGGCATGACATTCGATCGCCCCGCTGTATTCAACGCAGCTGTGCGCCGCGCACCACGCACGATTCCTGCTTTTGCTGGATATCTAAATTAGTGCGAGAATGCGGCGAAATTTGCTCGTGGGAGCGAGTTGTGTTGCGAGTTATGCTTTAAAACAATAAGTTACTCGCCGAGCAGATCCGGAAAGAAGGACCCAAGGAGAATTAGCTGTTGTAACTTCAAAAATGTTTAAATTTTCTACGCCAGCGATCCATTGGGGCATGGGGAGTCGAACCCCGGTGTGGTCCACTCACTGAACAGCCGTGGTCCTTGGACCATGCTCGATTGATACCTATATAATTCCTATGTGATTAGTCCACAATCGATGAGAGACATGTTAATACAGCCCCACGATACCCGTAGGCAGCGAAAGAGACGATGTTAAGGCTCATGCGAGAGGATTTGAATGGGAAGACTCCTGGAAAAAACAAGGCCGGATACGGTTCTCACTGACTTGGGTGCAGGGAGTCGAACCCTAGTGTGCCGCCTAGGGATACACCATCAGCCGGGAGCCCTAAGTGGCGCAACTGTGCTTCGTGCACTACGCCCGATTGAAATCCTTGCTGCAAAATCCGCTTCAAATACCCGCGCGAGTTGGGGGATACGGATAGAGACTTGACCCCGTGCCGGGTACAAAGGGAAGCCTTAGACTATATTTGACACGGAGTTTGTGGACATGAACTTGAGGGCGAACCTCATGCGGTCGCCGTTCAAGCCTTCAAGCTTCAAGGGTGGTGGTATGGTGAATGACGTGACAAAGATCGGCCGGGACCGGACATCAGATCCGATGAATGGTAACTCCGGCCCGGATCGCTCCCTCAACGCTCTCTTCCACGAACGGCATCCATAAGATCCAACGAAACCCACTCGCTGATTCTCATCCGAATGCCTCGCATGCACGCGGCTTCTGTCCGAAATCCATCGGGCGTTGGGCACGGTTGGCGGGTTTACCCATAGATCGCCATCTCTTTGGGTGCGCTATTTCGCCGTGACGTCTTCCAGATACTCCCTAGTCCTGCCCAAATCACGAGAGATCACTGTTATTCAAACACAGGAGGATGGTGGCTCGTACCTGACCACTCCTCAATCCGTAATTTCCACGTTTCCCTGTACCTCTCCGTACCGTGCCCGTGATTTTTCCTCCTCGTCAAATCCTCCGTCAAATCAACGGGGAATCTCAAGGAATTGAAACCCAACGGCGCGCGGGGTGCAGCTGCACATCTTTGGGAGCAACAAATCGTCTGCTGCAGGCTCCCCGTTCGACTCGGGGTTGGATCGTACCAAGAAAAAGCAGGAATTTTTTTTTGGCTTCTCGGGTGCTAATTGTCGCTTTCCATCCGTGACGGCGCGTTTCCAGATATCGCTCTAGGCTATGCATGATCTTTCCACTTCATCAATTCGAGTCCCTTCAATCAACGGCGGATCTCAAGGAATCAAGCTCTGGAATGTTCCTGCAGACATGTAGGATGAAACAGAATTAAATCTCGCATCGTTCGAATCGGGGTTGGTTCGTATTAGATCAGTCGAGTTTTTTTGTTGGCTGTTCAATCTCCGTCCGACTCACTAAAGTGCCATGTACTGTAGGTTCAGGATCGGGGTATATGGATTCTAGGACTGAAACCTTTTCTTTCCAGTCCTTTCACATGTGGACTGCATGCATGCGAATGACCAGGGTTTTTCAAGAAGATGCTTTTATCAGAAATGAGCTGACTCGAAAGGTTTACGAGCAAGAGAAAAATTGACACAGAATTCGAATTCGGCCGCAGGGAGTCGAACCCCGGATCTGCGGAAGATATTTGCAAGGTCAAGAATTCATACAATACCGCCGTGCATCGTGCACCACGCCCGATTGAATGGTGTAACAAGGAATGGAATGTTGCTGGAGTAAGGTCACATATATAGAGCAACGGGGGTCCCCGCATACCGAAGATGGAAACTTGAATGGACTTCGACTGTGCATCAGCGGGGCCATCCAGGGGCCAATGGTGAGATGAACATATGAGTCGAGGCAAATTCAAAAAGCCACATTATGCTTCAGAATTCGCGTGCGGAGAGTCGAACCGATCCGCTGCTGCACCCCACTGTATTGACCACAGCCGTGCGCCGTGCACCACACGCGATTATTGCGTTTGCTCAGTATCGAAATTAGTGCGAGTGTGCGGCGAGATTCTGCGAATCGAGGGATGATACCTGAGCAAACAGCTACTCGATTGTGGGCACATGGGAGAGGAGGTGTGGTATTCAATCGAGTGTGGACACTCACCGCAGATTCGAATCTGAACCGTGCAAAATGCAAGTGGAATGTCGAGGATTACATAAACGATAACTGGGCGCGCGAGTCCGTGCTATGTAGATTCATGAGTAGAGTTTACTACACGATGTGTGGAAGCTTTACCGTGCACGAGAAGGTGCAATGAGCTGGGGAAATCTGGATATGGTTAAGAATTTTCAGAAAGGTACCCATCAAGATATCCGGTAGCTCGAACGAGCGAGTTCATACGAGGACGCAGCGAGCATTACTTGGTGTCCCTTGTAAATGATATCTCCGTCACCAACCATTCGGGTGTGGGGAGTCGGACCCGGTGTGCTGTATGCATGCAGCAGTGGACATCCAAGGTCCCTGGACCATGCTCGATTGATATCTATGTAATGCTTGTGTGATTAATTATGAATCGAGGAGAGACACGTTAACGCAGTCTCTCGAGACCCGTACAAGAGGCAGCGGGAGCGATTGTATTGAGGGCTCATGCGAGAGGATATGAGCCGGACGATCCCTGGAGAAAAAAAAAGACTGACGCTCACCTACTCGGGCGCGGGGAGTCGAACCCCAGTGTGCTGCCTACGGCGTTACACATCTTCTAAGTGGCGCAGCTGTGCGACGTGCACCACGCCGTATTCAAATCCTTGCTGCAGATCCGCTTCAAATACCTGAGTGAGTTGCGGATAAAAGACTTGACTCCGAGTCGGAGTTTTGACATGAACTCGACTCAAGGGCCCAGGTGTGGTTCATGCGACGCAGAGGAGTGACAGAAGTTCTGAGATACTCGTTGTGTGCATATACGTCGGCATCGACGGGGTAGCCGTTCAAGGTGGTGGTGGCTGGTGGTGGTAAGAAGGGGAATGACGTGACACATCGGAGGTGACCGGACAACAGATCCGATCAATGGCCGCCCCGGCCCGGACCGCCGCTCAGCGCGTTTGCCTCCTGACCGCCATGTCCCAAGTGCGCCCATCCGTTCCTCCCAGTCACTAAATCAGTGTTTGATACCATCCATGTTCTGCAGGAAATCATTCATGTTGCTCTCGATACGAATGTATCCCAACCGAGTCCTCAGGTACGCAAAATAGCAAAGTGCATCGACCCGAGTTAGATTCGACAGCTAACAGGCATTCCCCGCCGCTTGGCTCATCCGCACAGATGATAAATATGTCATCGACCCCGCCGACTGGAATAGAGACAGTGGTCCACCTATCGATTCACAATTATCCGTCGACTGGGAAGGTTACTACGGAACCCACATTCTCACTCGTGTCGATTTCGGCGTCGAGATTGGCGGAGTCATTGTGCGTCATTACTTCGGTGTCGAGGGCTGCATCGTTCCAGTTGGCTGTCTCCCCGGGGCCAATGAAAGCATCGTCGCATTCACTACAGCGGGACCCTGCGGTGATGACGGCAGGAAGAAGTTCTATATTATCGTCCATTTCGCGCCGTTTGAAGGGACCTCCCTCTATTGCTACACACCCGGTTTCCGCAGCCTCGCCGACTTTAATCAGAACCGCGGCGCGATGAAGCCAACCAAGCTCGCCCCAGTGCCTGGAGGAGAAGAGGTGGTCCTGGATAAATTTGTGGACTGCGGTTACTGCGAAAGGCTGGTCGAGGAAGAAATAGGTTCGGTCTTGAATTGGGATCCCTAGAATTGTCGTAATGTATTCAATCGCAAAATCTGACATTCAATCCCGTGGCTTCGAGGAACCACGCTTTGCAAGCCCTGTTCTGCGTTTCCGCCTGCGACTGCCTCCTCAGGGAGTCTGGGTCTACGTCTTTGTAATCCTTGATATATTATCTTCATTCCTATCCCCCCTCGCCATGAGTACCGCACTCGAGGATCGACGCGCATGAGTGTGGTAGACGGGAACACGCGCGTTTGTGTCGCGAGCCCGCACAGTTGCACTGTCTCATGGAGTTTGCCCAGTATTTCGGCCGGAGTGGGGAGGCGCTGATACAGAATACAGGAACGCATGTACATTATGTATTCATGTCAGCTGCCTTTGATAAAAAGGAATGAACATTCGACCCGCCAGGTTCGGTGCACATTCTTCATTTAGACGAAAGCCACGGATGGTCCAAAAGGTTCCGAAGAGACGCCCGCTCCGCGGGATCCAAGCGAAACATCAAGTCTAAGAAACTTATTAGTCCCTCGATGTCCTCATGCGTGTCCTGATCTCCGGGAGGTCGACGTCTTCTTATCATCTCCGCCACGGGCATTCGCTCAGTCTGCGAGTAACGCGGCGAGCCTGATAAGAAAATCCATGAGGTTGCAAACAGGCTGACTCAGGGAGATCGTCGCCGCGCCGTCTTCTTTAAAGAACATGTCGCTATACTTGTTCTTCCCGAACTCCGTCAAAGTGCGGGGGTAGGGTCCAAAGAAGACGGCGTGAAGGTAGGGAACGGACATTTCGGCCACCGAGTCCTGTATAAGGAATGTCCCCGTTGCTAGCTCAAAAACCTGATCCTGTGTCATGGAATATGATTCGACTTTAGGAGATGGACAAACCAGGCAGCCGAGGCTCCAGATATCCGCCGGCTTGCCCCAGCATGCCCCGACTACGACTTCCGGTGCGCGAAGCTCTGGACTTTGGATGATATCGGTGAAAGGATTGAAAGCGGTTCGGTAGGTGAAAACCTTGAAATAAAGGCTTCATCCTAAATCAAACCAAATTCAAAGTCTTTGTGTTGTGTTCGGGGGTTCGCGTGGCAGGAAACCACGAATGCGAATTTGGAATAGGTGAATAAGAAAGTGTGTGTGTCGCGTAGCTTGAAACCTAAAAAAAATCCCAATAACTCGTAGTCGTTCCCGTAAATCCGTTCCGTTCCGTTAATGTTCCCGTAATCCGTAGCATTCCCGTAAAATCGTCGTGTCCCATAAAATCGTAGTGTTCCCGTCAATCGTAGTGTTCCAATAGAGAGCGAGTCAAAAGACACAGGTGGTAAAACCTGGGTGTAGAATTGTTGTTCTACCTAGCACATTTCGTGGTCCTTTTATACCCCTACTGTTTGTAGCTACCAAATAAAATACCACAACTGCAAACTGTGGGCCTGGCACTCCCCGTCCCTAAGGTACTGCCCTGGGATGAACCCGTATCCTTGCTGCCTTGGGGATCTCCTAGGTTATTACATTGAACCAGTGCATTTCCCTGGTATTGCCTTGGTTTTGAAGGCTGTGGTGTGCATAGCATCTATTCTCGTGGTTACGGGCTATCCATTTCCGTGTCGACCCATGCCCATAACCCGTTTCCATCGCGTCTGCAATACATTTGCTTCCAACGCTGCGCAAGGTCACGTGATCACGTGACCGTTTCCAACGCCGCGGGTTTCCTGGTACACAGGTGGGTGTCTGCCATTGTTTTACGTAGTCGTGCAGCCTCGTAACTAGGCTACAAGTCCCCGCGCCTTCTTCCAGCTTGCGAGCCTCGAGGCACGACAATCCCGGTACGGCACGTCCCATTTCCTTTCCTTGGGTTGTCTGATTTCTAATTTCAGCTCTATTTCACGAGCGCAAAATTCCCCCGTCTATCATTGGTGAAATGCTCGTTCACGCGGTCGGCCCAGCAGGCTGTTGTTACTCTGATAAATGCCCAACGTAAACAAGGAGGAAGGAAGTCCATACCAACACCCAAATCAATCAATTTCACCGCGGTAGGAGGTGACGTCTGATCAGCAATCGGTGCTGTGGAGAGGGCGGGTAAGGTGAAAAGAACATTGTTGCCTTTTATATCTCCGTGGACGAATCAGTAGGGCGACATCGAATTATATATCCATGACTCACCGGTATGAATAATATCGCATTTCTCGTGCAAGTACAGGATTGCATTGATTATTTGACGTGAAAGCATCTTGATCATCGCCATCGGCACCCTGCCATGCGGGAATCGTTTTGCATATTGGTCCAAGCGCTCACCTAGAAGCTCTGTGACAAGGCACAAGTGTCGCCCGTTGGGCCCCTGGAGGCGAAATTCATCGAGTAGATGAAGGTTGTGGCGAAATCCAGGATGGGTAGGATCAGCAGTGAGAACGCGGCGGAGGTATTCCGATTCGTGGAGTTCGGGTAAATCAGTGACCTCGGCTGAATACGATCGGTTTACATAGGCAAAAGTGGACAAAGCAAGGATTTTACCTTTCATTACTTTCATGGCGGCGTATATCTCGCTGAACGAAGCGGCGTTCAGAAACTAGTGGTCCTTTAAGCCCAAATCCTGCATACCTCGCTTGAGGTTTAACCTGCCATACGGTGGAATACTCGCCCCAACCCAGTTTGCGGACGACTTCGTACCGCGCGCCTACTATATCCCCCGGCTTCATGGGATGATACCCACCTGGCCTATACAGTATACTCGGCTTGGAGTTCCTCCCTCCGTAGAGCGGCGGACATGTGGAGCAGGGCCATAGGGACGCGGACCCTGGAGAAACGAGACAACGGTGCGGTGTGGCGTCGAGATAGCGACATTACCGCAGAGCAGACACTCCAGTCGTTCGCGTCGTGGTGGTAAGAGAAAAGTCAGTACGGAACCGGAAAGACATCACTGTTGGCGGATCAACGGCCCAGCGGTCCGGTCGGGTTGCTTTCATCCAGCAACATCCGGGACCTATCTCCAGCGGAATCTGCGAGAGTTGAGACTCTGACTATGCTCAGTATGTTCAACTGAATGACTCCATTTCATTGTCGTTTTTGGCGGAAGGTCGGGCGCAAATCGGGCGTAGTGATCAGGGGGCGCCCAGTAGCGCTATCGGTAAAATACACTGGTACTGTGGTCTACTATTTGGCCTTTGATGGCCATGTCGGCAACATGTTCTCGCCATCAAGTCGGCTGCACGCTAATGAACGCGCTTGAAGCAACTTGAGCTCGACGCGGGGAGGGTAGATAGTTTTTTATGAAGGGGTGATCGCACTGGTGGCAGCTACCCGCACTGTCCGGTGGGGGTTGTCAAGTACTCCAAGTTCGGCTTTGATTGCACTGGCTCGGAACCCTGTTCTGTCCTCGGGTTTTATATCCATAGTATTGAAGGCAGTAGAGAGATGGTATTCAAGTGAGATTCAACAGAGAAATATGTTGCCTCACCTCACGACGAAGGCGTATTAAAAATGCATCGTTCATTAGCCCGCAGCCGACTTGATGGCGAGAACATGTTGCCGACATGGCCATCAAAGGCCAAATAGTAGACCACAGTACCAGTGTATTTTACCGATAGCGCTACTGGGCGCCCCCTGGTAGTGATGTCGCGGGCCCGGCTCGGCCTGAATGCCCGGGCTCGGGCTCGGCTTGGCGAGGGTCGGGCTTCAAATTCTCCAGGCCCAAGCCCGAGCCCTGGGTATGCTAGTGTAAATTATGTCTGAATGTCTTAGCTAGTCGGTTGTTTCTTCGGGCCAATTCCTTCCATACAAGTACGATCGTTGGCGATGTCAACAATAATGCCGCGACCATATTTATGCCGACTGACAGCCGAGACAAATTAGTAGCTACAGTCGAACCCGGCGATTGGCTTACCCCCGCCTTCCGAGTCCCGACATCAAGAAGGTATTTTATTGCTGGGTATACGGCTATACCGGCTGCAAGGGGCCTTGAGGGCAAGTGCGCCCGGAAGATAGATATAGAAGTAGGCCCGAGCTTGCCGGGCCTGGCAGGCCTGGCATTCCTCAAGCCCGAGCCCTGGGCCCTCCAAAGCCCTGTGTCGGGCTCGGCTCGGCTTGACCAAGCCCGGGCCCGGCTTGGCTCGGCTTGCGGGCCTGGGCCGAGCCCTCGACATCACTAATCGGGCGGCTGGCAAGCTTAAGGCGGCTTGAGTCTACGGATAACCTCTAGCTCTCCCAGCAACTAGAAGACGACTCCTTCTAGTCATCACTCAACTCTCAGCTTGCATACTCCTTCCGCCGACCATTTCCAACCATTTCCTCGCTCGTATACATGCCCTGTCTTTGCGGATTTACTACATTGCGCCGAAATATTTCTTTGCCTCTGCGGATGGCACCCGCGCATCCAGTCTGATTCCAGTCACCAATCACTCCGTTTTCTCATCCTTTCAGAACTCACCCAACGGCCAACACTCTCCACCCAAATCACCCGAGCAATGCCTCACCCAAGTTCTCCGGAACCAACTGCGTAACTACTCTACGCTAGTTCCTACAACATTATCTCCTCATTGCGCACACGGTGAATCGGTTATCGGCACGGCCTTGGCACATCCTCAGTCCCCTTCAGGACCAACCCCGTTTTTCTTCGCTATGACCTTAGAATGTTTCGGCAACTATGATATGCAATAGATTGGTTAAAAGGGACGAAATGTAACGAGAGCCAGAACCTACCAAGCTTTTCGTTCGATTCTTCGATGCGCCCCGCAAATTCACGCGCCAAAATTGCGAGATGGCTGTCCGCTTTCTTTGAACAAACATCACAGGCATCGAGTATTGCGCGGTCGGATGAGGCAATGTTCAACACCTTTCTCTCTACTTGATGATGCGAAGGAGAAAGGCGCAGATCGGATGATATCTGGTCAATACGATCCCCGAGCCATTGTGGAGGGATGGGGAATGGCAGATGACCCATGGGCGTATGGCCGACGCCGGGTGCACATGCACGTGCATCGTGACTGTAGAACTCCCACCAAACGAATTTTTCAGTGCGCTCTTCATGACAAAAGATATCATCCCAAACGGTGAATTCGCGACGAAAACTCTCTTCTTTGGCGATATTTTGGGCTTCGACACCACATACACGGTGGAACTCGTAGAGCTGGTAAGCATCCGCCCAGGTGAGACGGTTCATTTCGGGGAAGGTCCTATGAGGAGGGCCCACAGCGGACTTCAGCGTATGTAACGCCGCCGCGCGTGCAAGTTCCGGGAGATCGCGGAGTCGCGCGATAGCGAATAGACGGTGGGGATGCGCATCCAAGAACACGGGGTCCAGAAACAGCTGATTCATCAACCGCTGTACCCCTACGAATTGAAGCTTGTACGCCGCCTCATGCACGTCCACAATATTGCGGAAATCGTGTACTTCGAGAGCATACTGGCCCACCGACTGCGCCGGGTAAGCGAGACGGAGGAGGCCATGCAGCACACATTCGGGCTCGGACATGGCGAGGACAGGTATTCCGTCCCTCCACAGTTCGTTTGGATCCGCGTTCCCTGTGGGTAATCTGAACATGCCGTCGAAGAAGCCAGAGACCAATTTCAGCATCTCCTTGTGAACGTGGAAATCGACGCCGTCGCTGGATCTGAGGATGAAGTCGGGGGCACAGTGGTTGTCTGGGTCAGGGGCTCCCGAGAAGGGCGCTGGCGCATCTGCGGGCTCGTCAGACATGAGGGCGCAGAAAGAAGCAACGAAGCACGCGGAATACACGAGGCATCAAAGTTGGACGGCGCCTAATTCGAATTCTACCTGGTAAGATCCCAGCTGCACCCACGCTCTATGTCCCCACTACAGTGATTCAATATCTCCTCTTTTGTGGACCTTGGCCCTTTGCCTACGTACCAGAGTAGATGGTAAGATCCCAGCCGCACCCAGGCTCTACGTCCCTAAGTTTGTGTTTGTTTACTTGATAATCCGTTTGGGGCTAGACATTTGTTTTCTTCCTGCTGCGGCCTTCTATCGGGGACATTGAAGGTGCGTTCCGCAACGCAGTTGGGTCTTCAGTCGGGGGAAAAACAGCATGAAGATAGACAGAGCCTAGTTGACTGGACCACCAGGTCTCCTCGAGGCGTCGGTAAAATTGTAACCAGTTGAAGAGCGCGGAAGTATAGTAGAGAGACTCTGCTGCGAGAGCAGAACCAGAGAGGGACGGTGAGCGGAGAGTTTGAGGTGTTATCATCAAGTATTCCATATCACCATACTCGCGCGCGGGGAGTCGAACCCCGATCTGCTGCTGCATGCCACTCAATCCAAACGCCAGATCGAAAGCAGCCGTGCGCCGCACACCACGCGCGATCCCTACTCATGCTCGGGATCAGGATTGGTGTGAAAGTCTGGAAAATTCAGGAGTTCGGACTTACGTGTACATTCGTCATGCAGAATTTTGAATTCAATCCCAGGCGGAGAACAAAAATAGGCTGGAATGGATTTCAGTGCTGTTGAGAGGAGTATTCGTACCGACAGGGGATGGGCGTGCGGCTTGGATTGGAAAATACTGAGCGATGAAGTCAGTCAGTCGCGAAGATGTGCACATGAGGCGTAAGCCTGCACACAATCAGGGAATAGTTGGTGGTGCTCGGTGGAACTGCTGTAGAGGACGTTGAATCTGAATTAGATATGTAGCGACGAAGAGTTAACACGCACTGTGGGCAACAACTTGAAGTTAAGAGAGAAAGCCAAAAGTTGCACAAGTTGCGGCGCCGGATAGCCAGTCAGCCCTGGTATACAGATATGTCTGAGGGGTCACCGAATCGAAGGAAGAAAAAGATGGGGGCACCACTGAACGCACGGTAACGGGCCGCAATCGACGCAGTTTTACATAAAAGAAATGATTGTTTTTTATCGTCCTACCATTTCGGGCGTGGGGAGTCGAACCCCGGTGTGCTGCCTGAATTGACCTTCGCAGCCTTTAAGGTGGGCAGCCGTGCTCCGTGAGCCACCCCCGATAGAAGTGGTCGATGTGAATCTAGATAATTGAGAGTGCGAACAAGGTGGTTCTGATGTGAGGACGAACACTCGCGAGGTAGCCGAAGAGATGCTATATTTCCCGCTTTGAGGGATTTTACTAGATTAGAAACGAGTCGGGGGAGGAAAAAGATGACAGCACGGGACCGAGCGTCAATTGATCGACGCAGCATCAAAAGAAATGAACGTCTAATTCACCATTCGGGCTTGGGGAATCGAACCCCGGTATATTGCGTGAATCGGGTATCTGGAGTGTGTGATTATGCCCCATGCGCTACGCCCGATAGAAGTATTCGGTGTGAATCTGAATAAATGAGAGTCAAAATCACTGCGCTTTGACGAGAGAACGAAATGCCGCAGTTCATCGCTGAAGAGATGCCGAATTTCCCGCTCTGAGGGTTTTTTGCTGGATTAGAAGTGAGTTGAGGGAGGAAAAGGAACGATCATGGGCAAGGATACCAATGCAGCGTTACATGAAAGGATCGATTTCCGCTTACCCATATCGGGCGCGGGGAGTCAAACCCCGGTGTGCTGGTGTGCTGCTTGAATTGACTAGCAAAACCTCAAGGTGTCCGTGCACTACGCCGGATGGAAGTGTGCGATGTGGATCTAGATGTACAGTCAGAACAAGGTGGCTTCGACGGACGAAAAACTCGCTAGGCGGCCGGAGAGATGATGTATATATTATCCGCTCTAAGGGAGTCTGGCGGATTATAAGCGAGTTGAGGGAGAAGCAGGAAAAAAGACACCGACTGAAATAGAAACAAGGGAAAAAGGCGTTCGGTGGCCAATAATCGCGTGGAGGGAGTCGAACCCCGATCGGCTGCATAAGCAACTCATAGGATGCAACCGTGCAGCGTACACAACGGGCAATTGATAGGGTAGATTGCAAAGGCTGAAGTGGGAGTGAGGCACTGGAATGGAAGTCCAGAAGACTTTACTTCATGAACGATGCTGATTCGAGAAGCGGACGATTGCAATTTAGTTCAGGCCTAAGTCCCAGAGTCGGACGGTTCCGCCGGATACATTCAGGTTTCAAGTCTCGCAGACCTTTCTTAGTATGCGCTTGAGCAGACACTCCAACACAGTCGTTCGCATCGTGATGGTAAGAGACAAGTTGGTGACGGAACGGAACCGGAAAGACATCACTGTTGGCGGATCAACGGATCATCGGTCCGGTCGGTCATCGTCTGCTTTCATCTTGCTTTCATCCAAACAACATCCAAGACTTTCTGACCTAGGTTCACCGCAGCCCGGCGGGCGAGACCTCTGAGACTCACACAATGCCCAACTCTGAGGGATTCCATTTCACTGGCCTTTTCGGCGGATGATCGGGCGGCTGGACTCGGGCGAGTCCTCGCTCGCGCTCCTTTCCTGTCTATCCCCTGCCCTTGACTTTCGACGAATGCATACCTTATGATCCACCACTTGATATCTTCCAAACGCTCTCTGGGAGGTCTTGCGCACCGCTGGCGCCTGCGGCGCGTGCGCGGGCCATTGACTACACTGTTCCTCGCCTGTAGCACCCTGGGCTCCTCGTGCTTTGTCGGTGCGCCACCCGACGCTCTCCACTCTATGATTGCCGCTGAATCCTCCTCTTCAAGCCGTATTCTCTCCCGCTGGATGCACCCCCATTCCGCACGCTCGTTAATCGTTACGCCGCATCCCCGTAGATTTTCACGCTCTGCCCCGAAAGCTGTCGGCGCGATTGTCCCGAATGATCTAGCGTCCCTGTATAGGTGTGTTTCACCCCCGATGGTGGATGTGCTGGCACGCTGGTTACCCCGCACCGCGCTACGACCGCTTTTTGTGCTACCGTGTACTTCTCCACCTTGCTTGAATGCTCTGCCGCGAGTAGTTCTATTTGCTACCCGCTCGTTGCGCCCGCATCCACCCTCCATAGGGCATGCATACACGAGGATGAAGCCACTTTTCTTTGTTGCTATTCAATCGGTTGATGAAAATGAAAGTTTCCCTGTTCCCCCCGAATCGATTCTCCCCGTGATGTCTAGGATCGGACTATTGGAGGGCGACGGCCTATCCCTATCAAATATCAACTTTACGTACAAGTACGAGTCCGAAGGGCCTTACTACAGATGTCTCGCGATCCATTCGACTTACTGGATCACAGCCTTATTCCGCGTATTGTTGGGCCCTTCTCTCCGCTTGGACATCAATCGTCTCATCTTTCGTCTTCATCTATTCTAGTCCCTTTGACCACTTGCGAATCCCCGCCTTCTTCGTTCTCTCCCTCTCCTCTTGCCCGCACTCTCCTCCCTTCGACCTATGCCCGACCACACGAAGACGCAACGGCGTTGCGGAATGCATTTGCATAAATGTAGAGTGAGTCAGAATTGAAACTCGCTTCCGCTACAGGCTTCCCCGTTCGACTGGGTTGGGTCATATTCGAGATGACGCCAACTTTCTAAAGTTATTCGATTTAGAGCTCTCTAAAGTGCCATGTACTCTTGACTATTCGGAACATCATTATTATCGCCATCTTAAGCTTGTACGCCCGCGACGGAGGGCAACTCGGCCCTGTGAGTGCAATTAATATTGATTGGGATCGCAGTTGCAGCTTATTCTCGTTGTCGCCGGTGTCCCACTATCCACACGTCACGGCTTATACATGTATCGCTCTCGATGCCATGATCTTTCCTCTTCCTCAATTCCTCCCTTCAATCCACGGCGAATCTCTAGGAATTGTGACCCAACGGCGCTGCGGAGCGCACCTGCATATCATTGGGAGCAAGCCACCGTCGTATGCTGCAGGCTCCCCGTTCGACTCGGGGTTGGCTCGTAGTAGAGAGCCGCGATTTTTTTGTTAGCTGTTCAATCTCCTCTGTCTGGCTCGCTAAAGTGACATGTACTGTAGGTTCGAGATCGGGGTATAAGGATTCTTGGACAGAAGCCCTTTCCTTTCATTTACGTTCACACGATGTGGCTACATGCATGCGAATTACGACCAGTGTCTGTCAAGCAGATGCATTTCTCAGAAATTCGCTGATTTGGAAGGTTCACGAGCAAAAGAAAAATTGACACAGAATTCGAAATCGGCCGCGAGACGCCGAATCTACGGCAGCTATCCACAACGTCAAGAAAGCATACAATGCATCATGCACCACGCCCGATTGAATGGTGTAACACGGAATGGAATGTTGCTGGAGCAAGGTTACATATATAGAGCGAGTCGGAAAACAGGGGTCCCCGCATACCGAGGGTGGAAACTTGAATGGACGTCGCCTGCGCATCAGCGGACCTACCAGAAGTTTTAAATTTCAAGAGGGCCAATGTTGGGACGAACGCAAGAACAGATGGGAAAATGCAAAAAGAGAAGTCGTGGGTTATCCTCATTCGCGCGGTGGGAGTGGAAACCTACCTGCTACGGTAAAACCTAATTAAGGCACGCGATGCAACTGTATTCCGAGCACCACGCCCGATGAAAGAGCTGGCTTTGTGACCTGCATAGATATGACACTGAGCTATTTTTTGATAACGGGGATATAGGCCACAAAGGTTCCAGGCGCGCGCTCAGGTACCCAGTTTAGTACTGAGCAATATCAATGTCGGTGTGCTTAACAGAGGGAGATCAGACCCAGAATTGAATGAGCCGATATTCGCACGTGGGGACTCGAGCCCCGATCCGCTGCTGCATGACATTCGTTCGCCTCGCTACATTATACGCAGTGCGCCGTGCACCACACGCGATTCCTGCGTTTGCGGTATATCAAAATTAGTGCGAGAGTGAGCAGCGAGATTCCTCGGATGATACCTGAGCGGACGGTACATGCAGAAGAGGATGTGTTATTACATGAAATCGAGTTGTGGCTGTAGATTTGAATTTGGAAATCAGAAAAGGCAAGGAGAATGTCGGGGGTTACACAAAGCATAGATGAACATCAGAAATAGAGGGCATTAAAACGGTTATCTTCCTCCTTGCACCATATTCGCGCGCAGGGAGTCGAACCCTGATCTGCTGCATGCCATTGGATCGATATCGCGATCCTCAAGAAAGGGCGGCAGCCGTGAGCCGTGCACCACGCGCGATTACTGCGGTTGCTGGGTATCGAGATTAGTGCGGGAGTGTGCAACGATATTCAGCGCGCGAAGGGATGTTACTTACCAGAGCGAATAGCTACTGGGTCGAGGGCACATAACAGAGGAGGATTTGGAATTAAATCGAGCTGTTGACACTCACCGCAGATTCGAATCTGAACCGTGCAAAACGCAAGTGGAATGTCGAGGATCATATAAACGATAACTGGGCGCACGAGTCCGTGCTGTGTGCACTCATGAGTAGAGTTTGGTGCCCGATGAATGAAACGGTATGGGTGGAAGCTTTACCGTGAACAACAAGGAAATTAAACGCTGGGATGTGTGCAGAAGATAGTTGGAGACGATGGCAAAATGCATGCAATAAGCTGAGGAAATCCGGATGTAGTCAAGGATTTTCATAAAGCTACACAAATGATTAGATATCCGGTAGCTCGAACGAGCGAGTGGATACGACAAGGAGGACGCAACGAGTATTAGCTGCTGTTACTTCAAAATGATTTCTCGCCACCGAACAATTCGGGCGTGTGGAGTCGAACCCCGGTGTGCATGCAGCAGTGGGAATCCAAGGTCGTTAGACCATGCTCGATTGATACCTATGTAACGCTATGTGATTAGGTATGAATCGGAGGAAAGACATGTTAACGCAGCCTCACGAGACCCGTACAAAAGGCAGCGGGAGAGATGGTATTGAAGGCTCATGTGAGAGGATATGAGCCAGACGAACCCTGGAGAAAAAAAAGACTGAGGCTCACCTACTCGGGCGTGGGGAGTCGAACCCCAGTGTGCTGCCTACGCCGTTACACATCTTCTAAGTGGCGCAGCTGTGCGACGTGCACCACGCCGTATTCAAATCCTTGCTGCAGATCCGCTTCAAATACCTGAGGGAGTTGCGGATAAAAGACTTCATCCCGCGCTGGATGCAAAGAGAAAGTACTAGGAGTAAGTTGGACAAGACTTGGCTCCGAGTCGGAGTTTGGACATGAACTTGAGGGTGGTAGTACATACTTAGGCTTTAGCTGTTAAGGTGATGACGTGACAAAAATTCGGACAACAGATCCGATCAATGGCAACCCCGGCCCGGACCGCTGGCTCAGCGCGTTTGCCTCCTGACCGCCATGTCCCAAGTGCGCCCACCCGTTCCTCCCAGTCACTGAATCAGCGTTTGATATCATCCATTTTCTGCAGAAAATAACTCATGTTGCTCTCGATACGAGGAGTTTGCTCCAACCGAGTCCTCAGGTACGCAATTGCAAAATACAAAGTGCATCGACCCGAGTTAGATTTGACTTCCAACAGGCATTTCCCGCCGCTTGGCTCATCCGCACAGATGATAAATATGTCATCGACCCCGCCGACTGGAATAGAGACAGTGGTCCACCTATCGATTCACAATTATCCGTCGACTGGGAAGGTTACTACGGAGCCCACATTCTTACTCGTGTCGATTTCGGCGTCGAGATCGGCGGAGTCATTGTGCGTCATTACTTCGGTGTTGAGGGCTGCATCGTTCCAGTTGGCTGTCTCCCCGGGGCCGATGAAAGTATTGTCGCATTCACTACAGCGGGACCCTGCGATGATGACGGCAGGAAGAAGTTCTATATTATCGTCCATTTCGCGCCGTTTGAGGGGACCTCCCTCTATTGCTACACATCCGGTTTCCGCAGTCTCGCCGACTTTCATCAGAACCGCGGCGCCATGAAGTCAACCAAGCTCTCCCCAGTGCCTGGAGGAGAAGAGGTGGTCCTGGATAAATTTGTGGACTGCGGTTACTGCGAAAGGCTAGTCGAGGAAGAAATAGGTTCGGTCTTGAATTGGGATCCCTAGAATTGTCGTAATGTATTCAATCGCAAAATCTGACATTCAATCCCGTGGCTTCGAGGAACCACGCTTTGCAAGCCCTGTTCTGCGTTTCCGCCTGCGACTGCCTCCTCAGGGAGTCTGGGTCTACGTCTTTGTAATCCTTGATATATTATCTTCATTCCTATCCCCGGACGCCCTCGCCATGAGTACCGCACTCGAGGATCGACGCGCATGAGTGTGGTAGACGGGAACACGCGCGTTTGTGTCGCGAGCCCGCACAGTTGCACTGTCTCATGGAGTTTGCCCAGTATTTCGGCCCGAGTGGGGAGGCGCTGATACAGAATACAGGAACGCATGTACATTATGTATTCATGTCAGCTGCCTTTGATAAAAAGGAATGAACATTCGACCCGCCAGGTTCGGTGCACATTCTTCATTTAGACGAAAGCCACGGATGGTCCAAAAGGTTCCGAAGAGACGCCCGCTCCGTGGGATCCAAGCGAAACATCAAGTCTAAGAAACTTATTAGTCCCTCGATGTCCTCATGCGTGTCCTGATCTCCGGGAGGTCGACGCCTTCTTATTATCTCCGCCACGGGCATTCGCTCAGTCTGCGAGTAACGCGGCGAGCCTGATAAGAAAATCCATGAGGTTGCAAACAGGCTGACTCAGGGAGATCGTCGCCGCACCGTCTTTAAAGAACATGTCGCTATCCTTGTTCTTCCCGAACTCCGTCAAAGTGCGGGGGTAGGGCCCAAAGAAGACGGCGGGAAGGTAGGGTAGGGAACGGACATTTCGGCCACCGAGTCCTGTATAAGGAATGTCCCAGTGGCTAGCTCAAAAACCTGATCCTATGTCATGGAATATGATTCGACTTGAGGCGACGGACGAACCAAACAGCCGAGGCTCCAGATATCCGCCGGCTTGCCCCAGCATGCCCCGACTACGACTTCCGGTGCGCGAAGCTCTGGACTTTGGATGATATCGGTGAAATGCTCGTTCACGCGGTCGGCCCAGCAGGCTGTTGTTACTCTGATAAATGCTCAACGTAAACAAGGAGGAAGGAAGTCCATACCAACACCCAAATCAATCAATTTCACCGTGGTAGGAGGTGACGTCTGATCAGCAATCGGTGCTGTGGAGAGAACGGGTAAGGTGAAAAGAACATTGTTGCTTTTTATATCTCCGTGGACGAATCAGTAGGGCGACATCGAATTATATCCACGACTCACCGGTATGAATGATATCGCATTTCTCGTGCAGGTACAGGACTGCATTAATTATTTGACGTGAAAGCGTCTTGATGATCGCCACCGGCACCCTTCCACGCGGAAATCGTTTTGCGTATTGGTCCAAGCGTTCGCCGAGAAGCTCTGTGACGAGACACAGGTGTCTCCCGTTGGGCCCATGGAGGCGAAATTCATCGAGTAGATGAAGGTTATGGCGAAATCCAGGATGGGTAGGATCAGCAGTGAGAACACGGCGGAGGTAGTCGGATTCGTGGAGTTCAGGTAAATCAGTGACCTCGGCTGAATATGATCGGTTCATGAAAAAATGGACAAAGCAAGGAGATTACCTTTCATTACTTTCATGGCGGCGTATATCTCGCTGGACGAAGTGGCGTTCAGAAACTAGCGCTCCGTTAAGCCCAAATTCTGCATACCTGACTTGAGATTTAACCAGCCATACGATGGAGTACTCACCCCAACCTAGTTTGCGGACGACTTCGTACCGCGCGCCTACTATATCCCCCGGCTTCATGGGATGATACCCACCGGGCCTGTACTCGGCTTGGGGTTCCTCCCTCCGTAGAGGGGCGGACATGTGGAGCAGGGCCGTAGGGACGCGGACCCTGGGGGAACGAGACAAATGTGCGACGTGGCGTCGAGATAGCGACATTACCGTAGAGCAGATACTCCAACCCAGTCGTTCGCGTTGTGGTGGTAAGAGTACGGAACCGGAAAGACATCACTGTTGGCGGATCAACGGCCCTGCGGTCCGGTCGGCCGCCAACCACTTCCTCGCTCGTATACATCATGGATTTACTACATTGTATGCCGAAATATTTCTTCGCCTCTGCGGATGGCACCCGCGTATCCTGTGTGATTCCAATCACCAATCACTCCGTTTGCTCCTCCTTTCAGAACTCACCGGCCAACGCTCCGCACACCAACCAAACACCGGAGCAATGTTTCGATTCCTTAAGGCTCGACTGCGTTCCGGAACGCACCTGCATCCCATAGGGAGAGTCCCATGATATGCATCTGCAGGCTCCCCGTTCGACTCGGGGTTGGGTCATTCTCGAATACACCACATATATATATTTTGGCGACGCATCCTCGGTTTAGTCTATCCACTCTCCCGCCCACTTTTTAAGCCTTACCCCCATAGTGATGCCCGAACTTCTCCACCTGATTTCGTCCTCCCGCGAGCGAATAATAAGACCGTAGACATGACCACTTCTCCGCCCATTTCTCGCAGGGCACGATACGCTCTGGAATCTGGAAAAGCCCCCACAGCGGGACACCTCATCTGCAATCAATTTAAATGTGTGCCGCTATGCCAACTTACGAAGAAGAGCCCCGTTCGACTCGGGATTGGGGTATAGTACTGACGGAAAGCAATTTTTTCTCCTACGTTTTTTATGTTCGCGGCGAGATAGAAATGGAGGTGGATGAAGTCCCAGGAGTTAGTTTGCATAGTGGTTCCGAGCCAAAACAGAACGCTCACGCACGCAACTGGGAGAAAAAAGGAAACCAAGAGGACGAATTCGGCCGTGGGGAGTCTGCGGCAAACATTTCGATGGTACTATAAGTTGCCACCCTCATGCACCACGGCCGATTGAATGGCAAAGATAACGAATGGAATTTAGGTTAGAGGCAGAGGCTCCCAAAACCTTTGGATTGAGCATCAAAATACGATTATCGATTCGCCGCGGAATTCATCATAGGATTCACGCCGGGCTTGCTGGGCGCGGACACCCTGTATGATAGCGCAAGTAAGAAGGAGAGAGAGATATGATTTTTACTGGTATCTGTGCACTGCGGGGGCAGGAAGTCGAACCCCTGCCTACTGTCAGCTCTCGCCGGTTTATTGAGTGCAACCCATGCACCACGCGCGATTATCCTTTATTCTTGGTACCGAGATTGGAGCGCAGGTGTGCGGCGAGAGTCCTCGAATGGAGCGTGAAGGGCAACGATAAGTACATACCTCCGTGGACATCGATTCAGCCAAAGAAGGGTGGGTGGATTCCCAGGGTTGCCATCTTCTGGGGCTCGGGCGGGTCTTCAAGGTCCTCGTCCTCGGGATTCGCGATACGGCGTGGAGGGGGACCAATGTCGCGGACGGCGACTTCGTCCTAAGCAGCGCGAATCAGTTTAAAATAAATAGAAGAGGGATTCAGAAAAGAAGAGACATACCGAGGTGTCGTGGTAAACAGAAAAGTCAATCCACTCCTCAGGGAATGGCTCGGTCTTGCGGAGGACGACGTTTATTTTGGAATGAAGGATGGTGATATCGTCGGGCATGCTCTCGTCGCTGTAGACGCGAGCATAGTATCGCTAAAGGGGAATCATGAAACTAAAGAAAAGGAAATAAAAGAATAGGGAGACTTACAAGGAGGGGTGCGGCCTCGCGGATGGCCGACGCGCAGTCTTGAGGAGAGGCGAACTGAAGGTTCTCGGGGCTGGTGATGAGGTGAACCAGAGGGCGCATAAGAGGGTGGTGAAAGACGCCCCAGGCCGGGGACGACGACAGAGAGGGAGCAGACATAATGAGGGTGTGAAGGAAAGAGAGTGGGGCAACAGTTTGGCCCGTGGGTCCTTATATCTGGGCAGAATTAAGTGAATAGAAGCGCTATTCAAAAGGAAAGCATGTTAATTCTGCAAAGCTGACATAAGGTCGCCGTTAATTCAAAGACGAACCTTGTTAAAGATAGGTCGTCTTGGGATTAGTAAATCCAGAGGGCCTATTGAAGGAGGCAACAGTCCGATTCCAAAGAAGTTGGGTATCAGGATGGAGCTTAGGAAGGGAGGGATACGATGGTCTGCCCTAGACAGGGGCGGGACATTTGGTTCCGTGGATAATCCAAGGATCAGCGCTGTCTGATCAAAAGTGATGGGATCAACAGAAGTTGCCGAAGCATTGGACTGTGCTCGCACAATGGGTGTCCGCAGCCGACTGCGGTTCCAGACCCACGGCAGGGCGGCCGGCATGACTCGTTAACAGAATTAGGGCTCGGACAGTCCCGAGAGCCTGTAACGCGGTCACATGGGTGAGAATAAAGTCGCGGTGAAAAGTGGTAACACTTCCCTTGATAATTAGTCATCAAGTGGGATAAACGAGTCCAGCAGACGAAGTTGAAGGATCAATGGAGAATCGTTGAGCATTCTGACAAGGGAGTCATCACGAAGGAAATAAAAACAAAGACAATGACTTATCTCTAAGATAATGCCATTTTATTAGAGAAACCGGTTGACTGGGGACAGTCAATATTAGAAATTGGGGGAGATGATAAGCCGTGAAATTTGCCAACCGTGCAAAGTGCTTAGAATTAAGTATAAACACGCACATCAAAGGTTAACATCTACTCCAGGTGTTTAACTAATGGTCATACAAACTGCGAGGCACACAGGCACCTAATTCTGGAGAGCGTTACTTCCAATGACGGTCTCTTCCTCTATTCAGGGGTCAGATTTGGAATAAGGGATTCAAACGGATTAGTCGCGAATCATAGCAAGGTCTGGAGGCCTTAATTCTAATGACGGTTTCTTCCATTTCTCGGGAATCATATTTAGAATAAGGACCAAAGGCCGCGCACACCATCACCCATAGCCTATTGACAGTAGGAATGGAAGCCGCAGGATCCCGTCACTCAGGAGTCATCATTATCCACTTTAGTAATTTTGGTTGCTTCCATGAAATAAGGACTTGTCGAAGGAAACATACCTTTGTGGTTGTTACTTTGTACACTAGAACGCGATGTGATCAGTCACCTGATCAATTTATCTGCACGAAATAGGACCGACCGCTTAATTCCGAAACGGGATTATTCGGCTCTATCCATATATGGCTTCTTGGGATGTCAACCGATCACGGCGGTCTAATTCTACACAATATAACTCGAACGTCTGGATGATAAAATGTATCATCCAGGGTATCTACAGAAAGCCACTGAAGAGGGCTATCTAATTCTGAGATCCAGAACGAGAAGGGAACCTGGGACAAGGAGTTATCAAGGATTATTTCCACCTAGGGGATAACCATTAATTTGGTGACATGATGATCGTACGCCAGGAGTTGCAACTGTCAAATTAGTAGACAAGGGAAACCACGATCGGCCAATGGGGCGCCAGAACGCGTGCATACAATATAAACGGACGGCTAAACTGTACTATAAAATACCCGTAGCCTTGTAATAGCGGACATGTAAGCTATAATTCTGTAGAGTATATAAGTAGCCAGCGGTAGTGTAGTACAGCACCAAATCTGTCCCGAGAGAGTGAGGAGCTTGTTGGCCCTTACGTATTTAAGGCATTGTTTTGGGGCTTGTATTCCATTTGAATCAAGTTGGTTGTGGATTGGAATTAGTGACTGAAGACCTCCGTGGCATTGACTGAAGACCTCCGTGGCAAATTGACTGAAGACCTTTGTGGCGTTGACTGAAGACCTCCGTGGCAAATAAAAGACCTTTGTGGCATCCTAGGACAGGATAACCGTCCAACAAATAATAGCCGGTTAATAGCCATTATACCTTGCAATAAACCCCACCCGTTCGACTTAATTGACACAATTGTCCATTAAGATCAAATAGACCGCATCTTAAATCGTTTGAAAGCTTAAAAGCGAAGCCAACCAAGTTATCTAAAGGAGAATTAAGTTCTATCCTGGTCCCTTGGATCTTCTATCGATCCAATAAGACCCGTATCTCGTCAGGCTTGTCAAGACTGTGTGTACTAGGAGTGTGTGGTGTAGTTGGAATTAAGCATTAGTTGTTCGTTTGAGTTGTCTAATCTCACTTGGTGAGTTTGGGAAACTCAGTCGTTCGATTTGGTGTTTGTTTTAGTGCATTACTATTCTCAGTGCTTGACCCTGAGCAACCGTTTCACTGCTGCTGCATGTCACACAATGAGAACGCCACATTGAAAACAGTCGTGCGCCGCGCACCACACGCGATTCCTGCTGAGGCTCGGAATCTAGATTGGTGTGAAAGTCCAGAGCTGCGCTGACTTCGTACAGCGGAGAAACAGGTATGATATGGCGCCGGATAGCCAGCCAACTCTGTCATCCAGGCATGAGGGGTTACCGAATCCAAGGAGGGGTTAACCGTTAAATGGGGTAAAGGCTGAGGCGCTCAGAACGAGGCGGATTTGAAAATGTACGGGATGTTAGTGGGAGGTAACATATTGTAGAGTCAAGCTCGATCCGGTCGATCCTGAACCGAGCGGTAAAATGATTAGCGCTGGAGGAGGAGCCGTGCTGAATGGGTGTACCAGCGAAGATCAATACGCGGGAAATAACGCAAAAAACGAGAAAGAAAAAGCAATAGTCTCACAACAACACTCGTGGACGGGGAGTCGAACCCCGATCTGCTGCTGCATGCGATTTACACCCGGGACCGGGCGACACATTGAAAGAAACTGTGCACCGCGCACCACGCGCAATTCCTGACTGTGCTCGGGATCTGGACTGATGTCAAAGTCTGCGGTGAAGCAAAATTCAAGAGTTCGGACTTACATGTACATTCGTCGTGCAGGCTTTTAAATTCGCTCTTCTTGCAAATGAAGGAATGCATCTGTCTAGGGCTCGCGATTGACATACGATACGCGACATTGAAAGCAGCCGTGCGCCACGAACCACACGCGATTCCTACTTATGTTCGTGATCAGAATTGGTGTGAAAGTCTGGAAAGTTGAGGAGTTCGGACTTACATGTATATTCGTCATGCAGAGTTTTGAATTCAATCTCCAGGCGGAGAACAAAAATAGGCTGGAATGGATTTCAGTGCTGTGGAGAGGAGTATTCGCACCAACAGGGATGAGCGTGCCGCTTGGGTTGGAAAATACTGAGCGATGAAGTCAGTCGGTCGCGAAGATGTGCACATGAGGCGTAAGCCTGTACAGAATCAGCGAATAAACGTTTTTGAGTGTCGGACCTGCTGTATATCTACAGGATGATGAATCGAAATTAGATATGTAGCCAGGAAGAGTTAATAACACGCACTTAGGGCAACAAGTTTAGAAAGAAAGGTGATCGCTGAACAAGTTGCGGCGCCACATAGATAGCTGAGGGGTCACCGAGTCGGAGGAAAATAATGAGCGCACGGTACTGAGCGGAAATAGACGCAGCGTTAAAAGAGAAGATCCTCCAAAACCATTGAAATATTCAGGCGCGGGGAGTCGAACCCCGGTGTGCTGCCTGAATCGACCTTCACAACCTTCAAGGTGGGCAGCCGTACTCCGTGCATTACTCCTGATGGAAGGGGCAAAGTGAAAGTGCCGCCAAGTGCCGCCAGGGCGGCAGTTGGCGGCAGTGTGGGCGGCAACAAATGGCGGCAGTCCGGCACATACGCTCACCCTGTGCCTGGTCTGGGTCTCTCAGTTATATACACATTGCCTACGTACTTCGTTGTCAATGACATGCCGAGTTAATGCAAAAAAGAAGGGTGCATGGTGATATACTTGTAAATTTCGGATCGAGTTGGCGGCAGTTGGCGGCAGTTTACCTTTTTGGATGGCGGCAATGTGGCGGACACAAAGCTTTTTTGGGCGGCAGTGGGCGTCACTGGCGGCAGTGCGGGCGGCAGGGTTAGGCGGCAGTGTGTAAGCGAAACCGGTATCACGCGGGATACGGATGTTAGCGCGCGCAGTAGTAGTACGCGTGAGAGTAGAGAAGCGGTTGGTGTTACACGAATGCAACACAAACTATCAGAGAAATGAAAATACTAAGGTTCGGGAACCCTTATATAATCGGTCAACACGAGGGACTTTCACCTATCAAGTAGTACGCGAAGCTTTGCGTCGCGGTAGTACCGGATATTAAGAGTATGACTGTAAGGCTTTGCACTACAGTGATACTAGTCGATAAAAGAGGACAGTTATGAATCTAGTAATGTCGTGAAGCTTTGCGCCACGAGAGTAATAGATTATAAAAGTAAGCAAGATTTAGAGTGAGGCCTTGGCGTCACTATATCACGCAAAAATGTGATGGTTCACTGGTAGTGTGTATTGGCAAAGATGTAAGATGTCCCTACAGAAGGGAGGGACTCCCTTATATACTATGTAGGAGTGAGTCAGAGCTCTGTCCGACTCACTCTGACTCACTATGCTGTGCTCATAGCCTTGGTGCGCATGTGAGTCTATGCAGTGAACCGTGAGAAAGAAGTAATCGAGGATCAATTATCAATTGATCGCTTACTAATCAAGATCGGTGGTTCGAGCTTGATTTACATTAGAGAAATGACCGCGAAAATAAATACATGGAGTCTTGTAATAAATAGTACAGGTCATATCCATCACATAGCCCCCCCAGCCTACATGTATAAAGTTGAGCGGGTCAGTGATTATATTGTTGTACAGATCCAGACGCCGAAACGAAGCAGAAAAGTTTGAAATCATAAATGAACAGACTCCCAATCAGCGGACTCAACATCAGATTCTGCATCATCCTCCAAGACCACAGGTTCATTGTCCCTGACAATGCGATTCAAGTCCTCCACCGACCATTCTAGCTGCCCCAAAATTGCATGAGTGACCCGATCACCGACATCTTGATTGACCTCGGCTAAGGGCCAAATGGTGAGGTATTCATCGTCGCCTCGGCTGATTGACAGGAGACGGATTTCGGGATCGCATACCAACAATGATGCGCATGCTGGTGCTCATGATTAGCAGATGAATAAGGGCAAGTGATCATGCACACCAAAATTCATCTCGTTGCGCAGAAGTTGATGAGACATCAATTTTTCTACGGATTTATAGCCACCATAGACGAAGTGGCGAGTGATGCGATGGATCCACTCTGTCTGAGACATTGAAAGCGGAGCACCCCATTGCATTGCAGTGTGGTATCCGAATTCTACAGAGATGCGCATGGAGTTGGCGATCCAGTGGAGATAATAATGATAGACATTCATCGCGAGGCGCAGATAGTTGATGGCGCTGTCGCGGTCTGTAAATAGCATCTGATGGATGTTGGCAGTGGAGTACATGCGGAACAGTGAAATGCCGGGCATCCGAGATCCCAGCTGATCCAAAACAGCGTGTGGAATGAAGACGGGAATCTCGGGTCGAATACCCAGGAACCATGGATTGTGTCCGGTTGCAGCACAGTGTACGAAGTCAGCGATACGATCGAGGGAATCTCCGATGAGGCGACAAATGGCGGGACGGAGTGTATAGGACATGGTGCCATTGTCTAAATGGGGAAGGACGTCGTTATCGGCAGATGGGAGATGATACGCCAGTTCCGATCCAAGAGCTATCCGCACAAGGGTTCGGAGGAGCGGATCACCAAGAACGCTGTCAAGTGCAAGCCAACCATCCCAGCTGCTGTATGTTGGGACGAGGGCATTGCAACGCGATGGAGATATGGAACTGGAACATTATGAGTCGCGTGAATTTAATAAATAAGCCAAAGAAGACAAACGTGGGAGACAGTGATTCTGGAGAAGCCGGAGGAGTGTAGAATGATCCACCTGACGAGGTAGATTCTGAGGATGAAGGATTGCCGGCTGAACCGATGTGAGATGCATCAGAGTCCACGGGTGATCCGGCTGATTTGAAGAACGGATTCAATGGTATACGATGTGATGATAGTGAGCAGATAGCCGGGGACGCACATTGCACAGAGGCAGGTCCTCTGTGGGCATGATATGCATACACTTCCAACTCCGGAGAAGCCGTAGTGAACACGGGAGGGAACTGAATCGGAATCGGAGATGATGGGGATGCCGCATCAAAGCGGGTGTTGTAGTTCCGTATATAGGAGTGACCGAAAAGCTCGTTTGGGTAAATCATAGTTAGACGCACGAGCATGGTGGATACGAGGGCCAGACGATGTTATAAAGCAGCAGTAAGTGGATGAGGAGTTCGAGACAATAGTTGGTTTGTGGGTTGTCGAGCGTCACATTTCTCGTGGGCTTTTAAACCTCGTATCGTGCACTGTAGAAAATTGTTTACTATGTGTGAAAAAGTGAATCCTTTTCGCACTGTCAAGCTATCGGATCCCTTTCAGTGTTATCAAGATCCCTTTGAGGAGTTTGAACTGCCTCTTCTCATGACTCTTCATTCTGTAAACCAGTCATTTGTACTGGATTGTCGACAGGTTCCGAGTCATTTGACTGACGGTGTGAGATAGATGGAACCGACTTGGAATTTTTCCACTCTTCAAGGATCATGGGAGCGTTTCTGAGCTGTCGTTTGCTCAGCCATTCGTCGTCCTCTGGCCCAAATCCATGCCAACGGACTTTGAATTGTTGAATTCTCTTACCCCTGACTTTTCTCCATCGGTCCGCAATAATCCGCTCAATATCTACTTCAGGAGTGACATCGAAATTGTTGCGGTTGAGGGCCTTGACTGGCCTGGGACCAAACTCGGGAGGTGATTGCTGATACAATTCAAGATGTGCTATGTTGAGAATTGGGTGAATTCCGTATGAAACCGGGAGTCGAAGCTGATATGTGACGGGACTCAATTTGCGAATTATTTCAAATGGTCCATCATACTTCATAAGAAGTTTCTTTCCTCTACCTTTCTCATTCTTCAGCAGACTGAGAGAATGTGGGTTCAAGACGACAAGATCTCCTTCCTCGAATTCAGTAGTCAGCCGACCATCATTGTACCCACGCTTTTGGAAGATCTGCGATAGAAGCAATGATTCTTTTGCGCGGGTGCGATTTGACTCGAATTCATCAACCATAAGCTGTGCTTTTTCGTTCAATACTGTGCTATTACCCCCCCGAGTTCCACTGTGATTCATTGGCCGTGGAATTGCAGCGGAATTGGAGATGATAGCCGAAGCGGTAATTGGATGGAAGCCTCGTAGTAGGAAGGCAGGGGAAAATGTAGTGCTGGTGTGGGGGGTTGAGTTGTATGAAAGAGCGAAGCCATCCAGATATTCAGCCCAGTCATTCCGAGATGGGCCAACATATGCTCGGAGAGCAATTTCAAGGGTTTGATTTAAATTTTCAGTCTGTCCATCAGCTTGAGGATGATAAGCCGTCGTTAACGCTCGTTTCATTCCCATTAATCGACAGACTTCAGCCCAGAAATCATGTCTCCACCTGGTATCTCGGTCTGTGATGACTTGCTTAGGAATTCCGAATTTACAGATGACATGCTTGAAGAATAATTTGGCAGTGTCGAGCTCCGTGATGTCTGTACTACATGGAATAAAAATTGAATATTTCGTCAATTTATCCACAATAACCAAGATGTTATCAAACCCACTAGACTTTGGCAGTTCAGGGATAAAATCCATTGAAATGACTTCGAATGGTTGCGTAGGGATCGGAATTGGCTGTAGTAATCCAGTCGGTGCATGGCGGCGTGGTTTGGCCTTCTGGCAAATATCACAAGTGGAAACGTAGCGCTTCAGTTGACGGGACATTCGAGGCCAATAATAGATGGCCGCGAGTCGATTGTAACACCTGTGATAGCCACCATGTGCCGATTCAGTGAGGGTATTATGTACCTCACTCATGACTGATACTCTAAGGCTTTCTGGAACACAGAGTCGATTATTTCCATGCCAGTCCTCAAAATATATTAGCCCTGAATCGCTATAATGATATTGTGGATAGTACGGATTGGTCCAATTTGTTTCCTTCTTCCACCCCTTCATAACTTTCGAAAAGTGTGGATCTTTGGAGTATGCGTCGGTCCAGATCTTCAATTCATCATCTGAAATTCCAACGAGCACGTTGTATGACTGAGAAGTTATGTAAAAACTCCTGAGTTCATCTTCGGAATCCAGAGATATCTCACCAAGGTCAATTGAATTATCTGTGCCCAGGGCATCCTGAGCACAAACAAATCTAGTGGCCACAGTAAGTAATTTCTCTTCGAATTTCTGACCTAAATCCTCATACATATTCTTCAGAGGATCTTCTCCACCGCTTAATTCAACCGATGGAATTTTGTCGGCAGTCGGGCCATCCTGAATGGGAATACGGCGTCGCAACCTAGATATTGGATCCACGTTAGAATGGATCCTACCAGCACGATGTACAATTTTTAGCTCAGGATAAGCCGAAAATACAGTACCCCAGGTAAGAAGCCGTCTATTCACGTTCTGAAAGGTCCGACTCCAAGTAAGAGCAGCATGATCCGTAATTGCAATTACTGTCTCACCTTCAAGAAATGGTTGAAATTTAATCAACGCTTCCTTTAAAGCGAGAGCTTCTCGTTCTGTTGGAGAGTAATTGCGTTCCGGAGACTTCAAGACTCGAGACCAGTAGCATATAACTCGCTCAATATGCACTATTGTGTCTTCAAAATTCGAAGACCAATCACCAGGTGCAGGAATATCATCTACTCCTTTGACCGCGGTGACAAGAACTGGAATAGGTTCCCCATTCTTGTGTGCTCGTTGAAGGCGCTCATATACCTTGGTGCCACGAAGATCTTGAATTCTAATCGGCTGAACTTGTTGAAGTATCCCTGCCAATCCATAGTCACAGGCATCGGTATAAACGCGATAGGGTCTACCTGCCATTGCATATCCACGAACTGGGGCATTGACCAAAACCTGTTTGCATAGCTCAAAAGACTCTTGATGCAGGTCTGTCCACTCCCATTTATTCTCCTTCTTCAGAAGCTGGAAGAATGGATGAGAAATCCAAGAATAAAATGGAATGTACGAAGAAAAGTATACCATCATGCCGAGGAACTGCTGCAGTTCATGAACATTGCGAGGTTCACTGAGTTGCACGATGGCATCGACCTTTTCCTTGTGTGTTGATAGACCAAGTCGAGAGACCTTCTGACCAAGTAGCAGCAGGGATTGGTATGCAAAATGACATTTACCAGGTGACAAGGTAATATTGGCTCCAGAAATCGCAGAAAAGACCTGATCCAGGTGCTGAATATGATCTTCAAACGTGAGAGAGAAGACCACAATATCGTCGATGTAGACAAGCGCGAAAATCCATAGGAACGGAGCTAGAACGTTGTGCATTACCCGTTGAAACACGCTTGGACCGTTGCGATATCCGAACGGCATTCTCCGAAATTGCCACAAGCCTCGATGCGTTCTAAACGCGAGTTTCTCTGCAGAAGAGTCACTCATAGTGAGCTGTGTAAATCCAGAGAGAGCATCGAGCGTGGTAAGCCATTGAGAACCAGATAGGGCTTGCAGAATATCGTCTTGCCGAGGAAGAGGAAATTCATCGGGGATCACCATCTCATTTAATTTCCGTAAGTCAATCACCATACGGGGTTTGCCATTACGGTATACAATGAAGACGGGTGCAGCCCAAGGACTTTTTGACGGTTCGATAACACCGAGCTTAATCCAAGAATCCATTTGTTTGTCAATGACTTCTCGGTTAGCCGGAGAAACAGGGAAGGGAGGTAACGAAACAGGTTGTGAATCTGGTTTCATCAAAATTTCAACCCTACCTTCGTAGTTACCAAGACGTCCATCAGTTCCAAATGCTAGCTGGTTTCGTAAAATCATAGCCTCCAATTCTCGACGTTGTTCAGGTGTAATATCCGGCGAGATGTCAACCTCTGTCAAAAGTTTGTCTCCAGGAATAGACTCTTCGGGTACTTCTGAGGTTTTAGGACCACCTTCGAGAGGCTCTTCGGCAAGTGGATCATCAGATTCAGTTGCGTTCCGTTGAGCCTTCGATGAAATCTCCGTGATAGACCGCGCAACTTTAGTTCCTGACTGTTTGATCCGAGCCTTGTGTTTATTTGGCCGACAATATGGGCATTCATCATCTGAATAATGTTCAGTTTCATGCTCAATATTCCCAGATAAATGTATTCCGACCTCAGAAGTTCCAGTGCCCAAGGAAGAGATGGCAGAGCCAGAACCTGATAGCAGGTTCGAAGGAACAGTCACGTGTTCAGTGTTGACGCGTATGTCGGAGATTTCCGAGCCGGAAGTCGCCGCAGCAGCAGTTGCCTTTCGCGTTGTTGCAATTTTCTCATCGGAAACTAGTTTTTCTGCTATCAGAGTTCGCATTAATGCTGCATGAGCATTTATTCGAGTCTGATCTTCCTTGGAGTACTTGCCCATACGGTCCAGCCAGCTTTTAGGGTTTCTGGCTGTACCGAGGACTTGTCCTGCAGAAATTGTTACTGGTAGCCGAGAGAAATTAGCAACATGTAAAACTGGATTATCCTTCGAAACCAAGACATCTGGGGATCCATAGATGCTTTCCTCATTGCCATTAGGCTGAAAACTGCGCTCTACAAAAGCTGAACTTTGACCTCGCGGAAAATTCAATTCAACTTGTATGGCCACGCTTGTTTCCGGTGGAATAACAACTCGAGCAAGGGATCTGACCTGATTATTCAGACGGCGAAAGCGTGCACGTTTCTTGAGCTTCTGACTCTTTCGATGAATCTGTGCCTTTGAACCATGGTGTTCCAGACCCGGTAGTACATGAACTTTGAATGTATGACCGTCTTCATCCATCATTGATGGAGAAGTTGAAGCCGCCACCTTAATCTCTCGCCCAGAGTCACCAAAAAGAAGGTAGGACTCTCCTTCTCGTCGCATAACCGAGATAGAGTACTGGTCAGAGAAATCATTCCCCAAGATGAACGGGGTAGTCATTCCCTTGACAACATAAGCTTCAACATTCAATTTAACTGGGCCATCGTCTGAGTGGAAAAATAGATCCAACGTGACGTATCCTGAGATCACAGACTTCCCAGTAACCTGAATTAAATTGATGCGCTGTCCAGCTTTCGTTCGAGGTATATGTGAGAGATTTTCTAGCGCTTTTTGCGAGATCAAGGTAATATCAGAGCCTGAGTCAACAATAACTGTAAGTGGATCTGCATTCAATCCTCCAACAGTTGCAGTTGTTTGAGTAGCTCTGGCTCCAAGAAATGAACATCCAGGCGGTCTTGCCATGTATTTCCGAAGCTCAACGATAGGTTTACTTCCAGATGAGTGTCTGACATGATAATTAACTGCATTGATTTCCCTAGCTAACCTCCTACGAGTTCTTCTGTTCAAAGCAGGCTTCGACCGATAAGCGGTGCATGCAGTGGCAGTTGAAGTCGCAGGAGGGTCCTTAGTCAAGGTTGAAAGCTCCTCAGGGATTGCAGTAATTTCTGGATCAACATTTGCATCAGAGAACTGGGTTTCGGTACCAATATCCGTGTTTTTCAACTCGTCATTCCCCTCCAGGGCCGAGGCATTATCTTCCGCGTTCTTACCAGAACTGGCAAGGTAGGAAGGTGCGTCAGTAATCTGAAGGGGCTGGTTAAAACCCTTCTTGGACTCAATGTCAGATTCCGAGTCATTATCAGTGTCCAGGCTGTAATACAAGTCATTGTATTGCTCCTGTGCATCTTGATCCTCGTTGGTTGTATTGACTAGGTTGGCTCTGGCAGCGCGATTTCCTTTGAATGAATATTTACATTCATTGTCCCAGTGCTTGCCGCTTCCACAATGTCTGCAGGGGCGAGCACCTTTCGATTCCGGTGTGGCTTTTTTCGAAACGTTACGGTCATCCTTTGAGAATTTAGGTGGTTCCAAATTTCGAGACCAGCCAACCAGATTTACTCGAGCGTTGCGTGTGCTATTCTGCGAGTAATCTCTGTTGCGATCACGATTGGAATTATCCTTCTCATTGCGGGAGTCCAGTTTCATAAGAGCCTCTTCATGGTACCGAATTGCGGACTGGAATTCAACGACATTCTGATACATTTGGGTGGTCAGGATGGTATTCCAAAGCGAGGGAGCGCCATCCATAACCTCCATGATTATTTCAGAGTCATCAAGAGTGTACACCGTGTTCAATAGCTCCGTCTTGCGAATGAAGTACTCACTCGGAGTTTCACGAGCATGCCCCCAATCTCGATAGGTGGCTTTGTTTGCTCGTCCTCGCTGCTTGTCAAGCCATTGGCGGTTAAGGAAGTAGGTTGAGAAGGCCTTACGCAAGGTATCCCAATCTTGTTCTATCTCCGCACGGTATGCTATGGGCAAGGACCAATACCAAACTTCAGCAGATCCTTCTAGCCGTTTTGGAACGACACGACCAAGTTGACGGAACACAGTAGTTGACTCCCTAGCAATGTCATTAATTTTCAGGAGCCATCTGACAATTGTGTCTGTGTTGCCATCCCACTTCGGTATGTTCTCATACTTCAATTTCAAATCAAAATGAGGTTCCTTAACCGAACCAGATTTATCATCGTTGTCATTATATGAGGGACGTCCGGGGTTAGGATCAGGGTCATCAGGATCCATTGGATTACGGCGATTATTTCTCGGTGGTCGCGGTGGAGGCTGACCCGAGCGGCGTGCAGGGCCATTGTCATCATCGCTGCTATCACTAGGATCTCCGTCTGGAGGATTGGGATTTCCTTGATGGCGAGGAGGTTCACCACGAGTCTGAGTGGGTGATCCGCGTCTGTGACTCTGAGACTGACCCCAAGACATATGTGGTGGTGGATCTCTTCCACGCTCTGGTGGTTGAGACGCCATACGTCGCATCTGATCTGCTTCTTCACGTTCACTGGCCATCTTGGGTCTGCTAGAAGACGACTCAAAAACAGTTGCCATAGGATTCAGAATTTCTGACATTCTACGATTGTTTTTCGGAAGTCCGTTATTTCTTGCAAAGAGGCCAAAGCGAACTGAGGAGTCTCGTTGGAACGGTTGCCTAGCTGGAGGATTCGATGAGAACGGCTTCATATCCTGTTCAGCCTCTGGAGTTTGTCTCGAGAATGGAGGTACCGAAGGACGCAGACTGCGAGAACGAGAGTGAACAAACTCTTCCGTTGCCTGAGCAACATCAGCATCCTCATGAGGTTTTTGCTCAAGAAAATTATGATAGTTGTCCAGTGTGTATAGGAAGTGTTCAACCTCCGCTCTGAAGCATATTGCAAGAATTTCGTAGTCATTCCATGACCAGTAGTCCTCCAAGTCATCGTCTTCTCCCCATGATGGGATACGAGGTGGTTTTTTACCTGCCACTCGGAATGAATCCAGAGCAGACTCCCTGAGACGATACAGCAGATTTAGGAGCAGTTGGTACTGTTCCGCATCCACTCTATAGCCAATACGAGGATAGTGATATCTACGCCGTACCTGAACTATACTGAGGACATGATTGAGCAGATTCAGCTCTTCCGGGAATAGCTCAGACCATAATCGTCGAGACGCTGTCTTAGCATCTACCAGAAATCGCTTGTTAATTGCCTTTGATCCCAAGAGTAGAGCTTCTTTGCGTCGGGAAACAGCCTCAGTATTATTGCCGATCTTAATCAATGGCCTCAATGTTGGAATATTCAATTTGACCTCTAGGGTCTTCATCTGTGCATGTTGGTCAAGATTATCAGCGGTCAAAGGTCCTGCCGGATCGTAGAAATCCTCCTGTGGTGGAAGTTCTTCGTCAGAATCCCTATCGGATTCAGATTGGCGTGCCTTTCCAGACGGTGTAGGGCGACGATGTGGAGACGGGGATTTCGGGTTGCCAGGGTTAGACGGACCAGCTTGTTCCGTCGTTGTTGCCATGGTAGATCTGTTGTTGTGGGAGCGGTGAAAGTATCGGAGGACTGTTTAGGCAAAGAGTTCCCAATGTGTCCACCAATGTAAGCGAAACCGGTATCACGCGGGATACGGATGTTAGCGCGCGCAGTAGTAGTACGCGTGAGAGTAGAGAAGCGGTTGGTGTTACACGAATGCAACACAAACTATCAGAGAAATGAAAATACTAAGGTTCGGGAACCCTTATATAATCGGTCAACACGAGGGACTTTCACCTATCAAGTAGTACGTGAAGCTTTGCGTCGCGGTAGTACCGGATATTAAGAGTATGACTGTAAGGCTTTGCACTACAGTGATACTAGTCGATAAAAGAGGACAGTTATGAATCTAGTAATGTCGTGAAGCTTTGCGCCACGAGAGTAATAGATTATAAAAGTAAGCAAGATTTAGAGTGAGGCCTTGGCGTCACTATATCACGCAAAAATGTGATGGTTCACTGGTAGTGTGTATTGGCAAAGATGTAAGATGTCCCTACAGAAGGGAGGGACTCCCTTATATACTATGTAGGAGTGAGTCAGAGCTCTGTCCGACTCACTCTGACTCACTATGCTGTGCTCATAGCCTTGGTGCGCATGTGAGTCTATGCAGTGAACCGTGAGAAAGAAGTAATCGAGGATCAATTATCAATTGATCGCTTACTAATCAAGATCGGTGGTTCGAGCTTGATTTACATTAGAGAAATGACCGCGAAAATAAATACATGGAGTCTTGTAATAAATAGTACAGGTCATATCCATCACACAGTGTAGGCGGCACTCCAGTTTGAGGGCGGCAGGGTGGGCGGCAGTTTTATCTGTGACATGGCGGCAGTGTGACGTCGGTGGCGGCAATTCTTCCCAAGTGGCGGCAACTTGTTGGCGGCAGGTATGAAGTTTGCACGTTGTAGTCACATCTTCAAGTGTTTCCTACGATGAAATTGTGTTGGTTGAGATGTCCCTGCAATTCCCAGAGCCTTTCAAGTGCAAATAAAACCCAAATAAAGCCGACTAGTCGTACACTGCCATGCGATACCTCCGGGATGAATGCCGCGGACACCAATTTGGGTTAAGGATGGCAAGCGACAGATTCTCACGGTTTCAGACTTGGTTTCAGATCTTCCCCGAGCGTAGCAAGGCCCAAAAAAAGGAAATTCGACCGCGCCCGCGGATTTGACTCGGGGGAGCTGGAGAACAAGAAAGATACACCCCACCAGAAGCTCAAGAAGCTGAAATATCAACCGAAGCCAACCCCACTGGTGTGCCCATAAGTACGAGACTCAAATAATTAAAGGAAATGTCTAATTCCAACCATTCATCTCTTTCGTGCCTTTACATTTCTTAATCATTACTTACAGGTAGATGCGTGGCGGTGGCGGCATACAAGGTGTGACATGGCGGCAGTGTGACAAAAAGTGCCGCCAGCTGCCGCCCAATATGGCGGCAGTAAATAAATGGTGGCGGCAGTCGGCGGCACATTGGCGGCAGTGGGGCACTTTCACCGTGCCCTGATGGAAGTGGGCGATGTGCATCTGTCCGTCTGATATGCACCGATGAAAAAGCAGTCACGGCACCCTAGATCACCCACAGTACTTGTCCTCGACCTTGTCGACTCAGAAACCCAGCGCGTCGCGGTAGAGCGCGATGGCGGGTTTGTTGGATTTGCGCACGTGGAGGGAGACGAAGGAAGCTTTGTAGATCGTTACCATCGCCTCCTCTATGTCGTGTGACAGCCAAGTCAACGGAAGCAAAGGGAGAGAGCGAGGCGGTGGGCGCGCGGGAAAGCATCATCAGCTTGCGGGCCAGGCCGAGGCGTCGGTACGAGCGCAGGACGGAGATGGAGTTGACGTGGCCGTAGATTTCGGGCTTGTGTGAGTCTGACTTGACGGATTTTGGGTTGTCGTCGTCGTTCCCTTCATCGCTGGATAACAAACGGTCAGATATATGCGCAAGAGGAAGAAGCGGAGGCAAGACATTTTCTCGAGCACGTATCCGACGATGCGGCCCTTATGGTCTTCGGCGACGAAGGAAATCTGGGGCCAGGTCATGGCGTGGTATATCCCTAGATTCGTTGAGGTTTGGATTTTGCGGCATGATGATGGGACGCACAAAATTTCATGAGATAATTCTGGTAAATTGTCTCTAATTTTTCGCGTACGTTTTGAAACGGACCTGGACTGTGAGCCCCGCGGCATCGAAGTGCAGCATAGGATGGACTCCAGCGCACCTTTGCCAGACGGATATTCGTGGTGAGCCGATTCAAAGCAGGGGCTGCAGCGTGTCGGACCGCAGAGCCTGGTATATTACAGTCTCGTCAACTCTGGGCAGACGCGTTGACCTTTCGAGAGTTGGAGACTAATAGAGAAAAGACTCCTTTTGTTGGCCATCATTTTGATGGCGGCCACGTGCAATTTCGGCAAGTCGGCTTCACCCTGTTTTCCGCTCTCGATAGCCTCAGCAGAAGCCTGGCCAAAACGGCAACGCGTCGGTTCAAATGCATCTGAACCTCCTTGGATAGATGTGGCAATATCTCGTCAGCGCGATGCCCTGAAACCTGTACTCAGGGTGCGGGCCAGGGCGCTTCTCGCTTTGCGATGCTGGCATCAACACAGCCCTCCACAGCATCACCATCCTCCTCCTCCTCCATCTTGATAGCGAACCTCTGCTTCTATCCGTCCCCGCGTTTTCCTCTCCATGTCAGTAACGACAGGAATCGCACCCACACCCGGGCAAGTGTCCGCCCGGACTCCAACGTCCGGGCAAGGCTCTGTCCGGACGAATACCCTCACGCTGGTAGACATGGAAGAGGGACAACTCCCCGCCTCGAAAAGTGCGCTGACCCTGGACCACACGAAACCGGAGCAGGATATGCAAGATCAGACCGATAGCCAACTGCAGCCGTACGAAGCTGCTTCTGCTCGATCCTCTCGGGCTGCGCCCGCCTCCCCGCAGCGCGGTGGGCTGAGAATCACCTCGTGGAGGATCTTCGTCACCACAACGATTGTGGTATTTGCATCATACAAGGCCTGGTCCATCCGCCTTGGGCAAAGCGCGGCGCTCACGAATTGGGAGTGCCTCGCGGGTGTTTCTGGCTTGTTAATGTGCGTATACCACCTGTTGCCCCATCCATGTACTGACCTGTGTCTCAAATCCAGCTGGTACTGGGGAAGTCTCCTCGAACAAGAAAACCCGGCACTCGCACCGTGGCTCTTCATTCGGGACTTCTCTGTCGTCCCCGCATTCCTCTGGGAATTGGCAGGTAGCCTCCCCTTCAGAAGTGCGTCCACCATTCCTCACGTATCCCAACCCCTCATACTTCACTGCCAGTCTTCATAATGGGGTCAAGCCTAATGAGCACGGGGGACGAACGGCCACGATATATGCGGATCGCTATGCTCTGCTTTGCCGGCATCGCGCCCCTTCTCGGGGTGCCATCAGCTGCCACATCCACATGGATCTCGCGCTTTATAAACCTTCTCGACGGACCCTGGCTCCCTCGATTCGCCGCGTTCCGTCGCGCAGATTGGGCCCTGGAATCCCTAGGCCAGCTCTTCGTCGCACTCATTGCCGTGCCCTTGAACATCGCAGCGACAAGTACGTCCGCCCTGGATTGTGGCTCTCACTCAACTGATTGCGAGAATCAGCTGTTCTGCTTCAATATGAGCCGCACTCGAGCCTCGAGGGATGCATCCTCGCGATGGGTTTCCTGGGCTCGACGACGGCATCCCTAATTCTTCCGTATCTCGCTTGCGGCCTCATGAACATGGTGCTCAGGTTGATAAGGCCCGCCCGATAGCGTACTGCGATGATGTAGTTGAATCTGGAAAGGCACTGGAACGGAACATTACTTTACGCATCATGCGCCTCGGATTAGATACGGTTCTCACCCTTCGCGCTCTATTTCCTCCACTGTGACACTGGGCACAGAGAAAACTAGTTGGTCGATGATGGTGTTGATAAGCTGATTTTCGGCCTGAAATAGTGCGATTAGGTCCTTTCCATTACAGAGCCGCGTAACGAGCCCGCTGTGAGCGTTCTGGACAACCCAGTGTTGTTGACTTTCTCGGATTTGTCGCCCAAGTTGACGTTGTGGCAGAGTCGGATGGCCGGGACATGGAAACCGCTCCATGTCGTGCTTTTGGTCTTACCTTTTGGTCTTACCTTTGCAGCATTACTAATTTACCTTACTCTGTTTGTTTGTACTGTAAATATGGCATGGCATTTGAAGCAACTCATAGGACGCAGCCGTGCACCGTACACAATGTGCAATTGATAGGGTAGAGTTCAAAGGCTGCAGTCGGAGTGAGGCACTGGAATGGAAGTCCAGAAGACTTTGCTTCGTGAACGATGCTGATTCGAGAAGCGGACGATTGCAATTTAGTGAAGGCCCAAGCCCCAGAGTCGGAGGATTCTGCCGGATACAGCCAGGTTTAAAGCCTCGCGGGCGTTTATTTTTATGCGCTTGAGCAGACACTCCAACATTGAACACAGTCGTTCGCATCGTCGTGGTAAAAGATAAGTTGGTGACGGAACGGAACCGGAAAGATACTTATCACTGTCGGCGGATCAACGGCTCAGCGGTCCGGTCGGCTATCCTCAGTTGCTTTCATCCAAACAACATTCAGGACTTTTTTACCTAGGTTCAGCGCAGCCCGGTGGGCGAGACCTCTGAGACTCGCACGTGATTCCCTTTCACTGGCCTTTTCGTCGGATGACCGGGCGACACTAGCACCCGGCGACGACCCACTCGATATTGTTGAGTAATTCCATCTAACGTGGCCATTGGGCCAAGCCTCTCACCCATAGCCTTCTATTCATCACTCGACGCTCAGCTCACACACTCTTTCCGTCAAACGTGCAATCTATTCCGTCGTTACTACATCGCATGCACGGACATTTCTTCGCCTCTGCGGACCGTACCTGCGCATCCCGTCTAGATCTGATTCTATCCACTCTCAGTCACCAATAACTCTGTTTTCTCTTCCTTTAGGATTTCACCCAACGGCCACCGAAGTAATGTTTCAATTCCTTCAGACTCGACTGCGTTCTGGAACGCACCTGCCTCACATAAGGAAGGTACCATCATCTGCAGGCTCCCCGTTCGACTCGGGGTTGGGTCGTTCTCGAGCGCGCCCCGTATATGTTTTGTCCCGGCAGCGTATCCTCGGTTTCGGCTCGTACCCTTCGCTCTTTATTTACATACCCTCATTTCTGCAACTGATTTCCTCCTCTCGCGAGCGAATCAATTGTATTATTTGACTCGTCGTGATGACTTCTCCCCGCTGCTCAGGTTCTCATTTCCTGGGAGGGAGCGACACTACGCTCTGGAATCCGGCTAAGCTAGCGGACCCCTTCATCTGAAATCAATTTGTGCCACCATCCCGACTTGCGGAAGAGCCCCGTTCGACTCGGGGTCGGGGTATACATCTACAGGAACGCTCCTCTGTTATTTTTTTTTTTTGGTTTTCGCAGCGACTCAGGACGACGTAGAAGGGGAGGTTGATGGTGTTTTTCGAGTTGGCTTCAATACTGTTTCGGAGCCAGACCAGAACGTTCACGCGTGCAGCTGGGAAAAAAAGTAAACCAAGAGGACGAATTCCGCCGCGGGGAGTCGAACCCCGTACGTGTGGCTACTGAAAGTGCGATAAATTTCCGCCGTTTACCGTGCACGACGGCCGATTAAATGCGGAACAGAATGCATCTAAAGACTTTGCTTCTTTATTTTAAATGCTCCAAAAGAAAGAAGAAGAAAAGGAGAATCCCGCGGTAGACTCGCGATAGTTTCACGATGGAGGAGGAGGACGAGGAGGAGGATATATTACTGCGGTGGTCCCAATCAGGAAAACATTCCCAGCGAAGGTGCTCTGCACACATCACCAGCTGCCACCACAATTCAGGGGCTCAATCGGCTGAAGAAATTTTTTTGCATGCCTGCTTTTGTAAAATTTTCACCCACATGCAGCCAAATCCCCCCAGAACCATTTTCTCAGCTCACTCATCTTGATTTAAATTGGGATTATTCTATTTAACAACCCCCCCCTTGTTAAAAACAACCTGGGTTGTTGGATCAAAATACAACCGCTGCTATTTGTAAAGTTTGTCCACGCTGGAAGGCAACACACTGCAGTCGTACTTACAAACATGAATATCAGCTTGAACTGACCTTTTAAATGCACATGACGGCATCGTTGCTGGCTACCTTGCCGGGGCTCGCCAATCGGGCTGATAGCCCAATTCAAGCACAAAACAGTTTGAGTCTTGACCTTTTCCACATTTAAATGTTAATCGAATATCATGATACAATCCTAGATCCTTACCATTGCCTGAAGTAAAGAAGTAAGTCTGCCGAACGAGGTGCCTACAGTTCAGACGGCCCGGCGGCAGAGGTAAAAGTTTTAGTAACAGGGCCCTGCCGAGTCACCATTCGCCGGAGCTGCGCCGACTGATGGCGGCAGACTCTGGTGAGGCACCTTGCCACGGCTCCGTCGGCAACGTAGCTCCGGCAGGGTCTGCCGCGGGGCCGCCTGAACGCAGTGAGTACTAGTGCACTCATCTGAATTCCTGTGTTTGAGCAAGTACTATTTGAGGTGAAATCCACCGTCGGATGCGGGGTGCATTCTGTCTCAGACGTATAAATATCCGGGGTTGTTGAATAGAACTTTGATCCAACAACCCGGGTTGTTTTCAACAAGGGGGGTTATTAAATACAATAATCCTTTAAATTGAACGGGACATAATAATTTCATGAAGAGAGTGAATCTTTCCAGGAGATCACACTTGTTAGAGGGACAGTGAAACTGAGCCACAAAATTTCAAATGAAATAGCAAGGATATAAGTCATTGACGATAGTTAAAATGCCTCGGAAAGTTTAACGCTGACATTCGAAACCGGCGCCAATAAATCATGTTTGCGTCTGGGGGCCTTCATGAACCCATAAAAGTATGCCAATCACTGGCCCAGCAAACCGGCGCTTGAATGAGTAAGTGGAGTTTGGCATTGTGTACACTTTTATAGTCGCCTGGACCTTTGTTCACGTTGCATCTGTCAATGTTAGCGCCGAGGCAGTGTCTGCCAAAGTTTGTTGGATTGGTGATGTGGACCATCATGTGGTGCCGGCCAAGGAATGTTGCTTGCCGGGCAGGGAGGCATCAGCGGAGATTGAGCGGAGCCTAAAAAGCTTCAGACGGACGGAGTCGTAATTTTAAAAAGAGGGTGACTCAACCATAGCCAAACGCAGCGAACCAGCATCAAAGTTTATATATCTGGAAGGCCAATTTTGGGCCAAATTATCATAAGATCTATCTGTCAAAAACCAGGTCAGGTCCATCAAGCTATCTGCCAACTATGACAATTGACATAGGCGCGCTTGAAGCTGTTATATATCAGTCTGTTGTCCCGTTATTCTATCACCCCCCATTGCTTCCTTACCCTCGACTAGTCTCTAAGTGAAGTTGTGAGGACACACCCTGTTCCATGCCAACTGGACTGACTTGAAGCAGGACACAGCCTCTGAGAACCATAAGGATAAAAACAGAAAGACTAAGGACAAGAGGCAAATTTAGGCAGGTTTGAAGACATTGAAACCAGCACAATGTCCGCTGAGAGTACCATGGGTGACGAGTCCCAGGTGAGTGACAAATCGGACTCTGTGATAAGAAGCTTGGACTCAGTTTACTAGAGCTGGATGAATCTAGTAAAAACATTAGGATCACGACGGCTTTTCGCAGGAGCTCTTCCAGGCACTCCAAGCTATGAACAACAATTAGGACAAGATTTGATACGTTGCTATCAGCACTCAGGGAACTTGGATGACCTTGAAGCCTCAGTAAAGCACTGTCAGGCAGCACTGGACCTGACAGGGAAAGAGGACTCTGATCGAGCGGGTCGACTGCAGAACCTTGCTCTTGCACTCAGAGAGCGATATCTGAGGCACGGAGATGTCAAGGACCTTGATACTTCACTGGAGATGGGTGCGGAGGCAGTAGCTCTGACACCATCTGGGAATTCTGCTCGCGCAGTTCAGCTTCACAGTCATGGTGTATCACTAGGGATTCAATATAAGAGGACAGGAGATCTAAAATATCTTGAGGCTGCACTACAGATATTCCGCGAAGCAGTGGACCTGACTCCACCTGAGCATCCTGATCGATCACCCAGACTTCAGGATCTCGGTGTCTCACTTGAAGACAGATCTCATAGGCTTGGGGACCTGGAAGATCTTGAGGCTGCACTGCAGCTCTTTCAGGAGGCAAGAGACCTAACTCCACCTGGACACCCTAATCGACCGCAGCGACTGCAAAATCTTGCTGCGTCACTCAGACATAGATATGAAAGGCTTGGAGACCTGAAGGATCTTGAAGCTGCAATACACACAGATCAGGAGGCAGTAGAGTTGATTCCCTTTGGACATCCTGAGCTAGCACGCCAACTGGGGAGTCTTGCTGTGTCACTTGAAAATCGATACCAGAGGCTGGGAGACCTGAAGGACCTTGAGGCTGTACTTCATCTCTTTCAGAAGGCAATAGATCTGACACCACCTGGACACCCTGATCGACCAAACGGACTGCACGATCTTGCTTTGTCACTTGGAGATAGATATCGGAGGTTAGGTGACCTCACAGATCTTGAGGCTGCTTTGCGGATAATGGTAGAGGCAGTTATCCTGACTCCATCTGGGCATTATCATCAATTACGCCAACTCCAAAACCTTGGTGGGTTACTTGCACAGAGATATCAGAGGCTTGGTGACCTGAAGGATCTCAAGGCCGCATTAGAGATAAGGGAGGAAGCAGTAAAACTAACACCACTTGGGCATCCTGATCGAGCTGGCCGACTGGAGGATCTTGGTGTCTCACTTACACATAGATATCAGAGGCTAGGAGAGTCGAAAGATCTCGAGGCTGCATTGCAGAGTCTTCAGGATGCAGTAGATCTTACACCACCCGGGCATCCTTATCTAGGGCGTCTACTCAATGATCTTAGTACCGTACTTACAGATCAATATCTGAGGTTTGGGGACCTGAAGGACCTTGAGGCTGCTTTGCAGAAGACGGGACAGGCGGTTGAACTCACTCCATCTGGGCATCCTGATCAGACTGGCCTATTGCAAAATCTTGGTGTATCACTTACACATAGATATCGGAGGCTGGGAGAGTTGAAGGACCTTGAAGCCATACACACTCACTATACTCAATCCTTTAAGATCCCCTCTTCAACTCCCGAAAACTCGTGGAAACAGGCTCTCAACTGGGCTGCTTTTGCTGCGGAGTTCCAGCCATCTGATTGTATACCCGCATTTCAGGCAGCCTTTGCTCTGCTCCCTGAAATGCTTTGGCTGGGGCATTCCATAGTTGTGCGCCAGAGTGCTATCTACAGGCTCGATATTTCAGGCGCAACCTCAACTGCCATACAAACATGCATTGACCTGGCCCAACTGCAAACCGCAATAGAAATTCTGGAGCAAGGTCTTTCTACAATATTTCAGCAAATGCTCCAATTGAAGACCGATGTTGATGTACTCCCTCCGCATCAGGCCAAAAAACTCATCGAGCTTTCGTCCCAGCTCTATAGCGGAACATTCACTGATCCAATCACCATTGCTGAAGACAGAAACAAATTGCTGAAAGACATTCGCAGACAGCCAGGCTTTGAATATTTTCTTCTTCCAAAATCCTACAATGTTCTTCGTCATGCATGCCAAGGAGGTCCTGTAGTGATCCTCAACAGTCACAAAGATCATTGTGATGCAATAATCCTCCTCAAGCCAACTTCACAGCCAGTTCATGTTCCATTACCAATCGTAACTGTGGCACTGCTCAAATCACAACATGGCATGCTCAAAGAGCTGCTTGGTTGTTGTGGCGTCAGGTATCAAGGGCAATCATGGTTCTCCAGACTCTTTGGCCGTCGTGAACCATTCTCCTCCAAGCCAACTCAAAAGTGCTTCCAGGATATTTTGGACTGGCTTTGGATTCACGTTGTACGTCCTGTTTATGAGGTTTTGAAATTGGTCAGCACCAGGACTCCTTCTTTCTATATCTCAACTAATCTTTTCAAATCCTCAGCACAATATTGCCAATGGCCGGCTCTGGTGGTTACCCATCGGAGAATTCACAGGGCTTCCCTGGCATGCAAGTGCTCCTACAGATGTATTCATCCATTCATACACACCAACCCTCGGATCTCTTCTGGATGCATATGCTAAAAAACCCACCAACACTGCACCCAAGTTGGCTGTCATTGCAGTCACACACACTGACTCTCATAAAAGCAACTTGCTGAAAGGTGTAAGGGAGGAAGTCAACAAAATTAGCTCCATTGTAAAAGCGCCTCAAATTCAGTGCCTTGTTGGAGAGCAGGCAACCGTGGATGCCGTGAAGGTCCAACTACAGGGTTTCTCCTGGGTCCATTTGGCTTGTCATGGACGTCAAGATCAGGTTGACCCAACAAAAAGTCATCTCCAACTCTATGGAGGGAAATTGGAGCTGGAAAGAATTCTTCGCATGCCTCTCTCAAATGCACAGTTTGTGTTTCTGGCTGCATGCCAGACAGCTATGGGAGACGCGGGGCTTGTAAATGAATCATTTCACCTGAGCGGTGGATTCATCGCTGCTGGTTTCCGCAGTGTTGTTGGAACAATGTGGTCAATGAATGATGCCGATGGCCCAACCGTTGCAGAGATTCTGTACGCTCACCTGTTCCGTGAGGGCCAACAGCCTCAGGCTAGTGATGCAGCTGAGGCCTTGCAGCTTGCAGTCAATGAGCTGAAGAGGCAAAAGGTTCCTTATGAACGCTGGCTACCATTTATTCATACTGGAATTTGATAGTTTTGTCTGGTCATGGTATTTTATGTACTTTTTTCGCTGTACAAGATCTGAGTGCGGTGGTATACTTTGATTGATTGATATCTCTACGACGGCAGGATGTTTGAGATGAGGTGAAGTTCAACATATCATCAGTTCACTGCATTGCTGATGTCCTGAATTTGGATACGGTGTTCATGCCTGGTTTTCGACCATCTGCTGGTGAATTCCGAGGCATCTGTATATGTGATCTACTAAAAACTGAGAATTGGACCATCCTCCGAGTCACTGCTAAATTCCCGAGGGAATTTAGGGTAACCAAGCCTTTTCCAGATCTTGGAGAGAGAGACGGAAGGTAATGTAGAACCTGCACTATACTCACCCTCGGCGGTCGGCAACAGCGCGTATTGTTTGATCTGATCGCGGAAAAGGATAATCGAATCTCGCTTAAATTGCGTTTCTTGAACGCGTTTATCGCGTCAGAGATTCAACTAAAGCAATTGCGACAAGTTCCTATGGCATTATACAGCCGGAAGTGCACAAAATATATGTGGGTGTACCGCTCGAATAAGTCGACTCTTTCTGTAAACATATGCGAACTGCCCTCGCAATGTTTGCTTACATATATTGACGTGTAGTGCTGACGCGTAAAGTGTGCACGTGCACCCGTTGATCTGTGATGCGGCCTTGGTCTTTTTTCTTCTCTGACGATGCATCCTTGAAATCTGAATCACGGAGTTGGTAGCTCCCACCACGGCCGCGGCGGGAGTAGTAGTTGATAACCCGCAGGTTCCCCTGGTTTCAAACGCCGTCCTGGGTGCCCGGGGGGAAAAAAACTCGGTTTGTCAAGAGGGGAGCCCGAGGCGCAAATGGAATAGAATGTCGGACGCCGCCACTGCCAACTGACGAGCAATCCGACAACTTCCGGCCTTCCTAGTGCCAGATTCCGAAGATTATCTTCGTCAGCCTAGTGGTGAGTGATGTACCTGCCACCTGGACCGACCTCCAGGAGCTGTGAAGTATTTGTCGATAACACGAGTGTTCCGTTGGTTTCAAACGCCGCCCTCCGTTCCCAAAAAAAAGAAAAACACGGGTTGATCCAGAGGTACATCCGAAGCGCATAAATAGGATATCCGAAATTCGTTGGATAGCAGGCAGGCTCCTCTCTCGACCCACACCTTGGCTGGCCCAAGTAAAAATCTTCTTCGCACCCCCATCTCTACTTCCCTATGCGCTTCTTTACCACATACAACCTTCTTATTGTTGGTAGTGCATTCCGATCAGCTTCATGTATCCCCCTTCAAGTTGACTTGTGGACGCAAGACCTCTATGACCCTACTCTGGCCACCGTTACTTCATCGATAACGACGACCGGCTTGAGCACCAGACAGTCCGCGACCAACGGAACTGCCACCATGGCCCCTCCGTACTTCGTCATCTACGCTGCTGAAGGAGAGGGGCCGCCTCCGGTCGCCAATTTGACAGTGAGTCCGCCTTTCGACGCCTGGTTACAAAGATCTTCTCCTCAATCCCTCCCATTAGGGCTTCAATGTGGTGTACGAATCAGCTCAGTTGGTCCGAGACCCCCGTCTGAACTTTACTTTTTAAAAAGATGCCTGACATTTCTTTACGCCAATGGCACTACCGCGGAGTGGTCGCCAGCGGCTGCATGGCAGAACTTGCCTGCATCCCAACGCGCGAGTGTCAAGGCTGAATACGCCGCGGCCGGAATTAAACTCTTCATATCGGCCTTTGGAAGTTCGGACACCCCGACTACCGAGGGTGCCGATCCCACGACTACAGCAACCACTATTGCCAATTGGGCCAAGCAGTACGATGTTGATGGCGTCGACGTGGACTATGAGGTTTGCTCCTGCGGTTATGCACACACTGTGTAGTGACACATCTTCGATTCAGGACTTCGGTGCGATAACCAAAGGCACCGCCGAACCATGGATCATCAACTTCACCACGCAACTCTCCAAAGATTTGGAAGGCAGTTATCTGATTTCGCATACTCGTAGGACATGTTTTCATCTAGTTCCGTTTCGATACTTATATGCCAATTCGCAGCAATTGCAGGCTGGCAAGCTACTTGCGATGTTCCTTGCGAATAGATTCCTGACGGTGACTGCAGGTTTAATGCCACGGGTCCTGGACTTCCGGGTGGCGGGTATCGCACTGTTGACAAGGCAGTTGGTTCTATGATAAATTGGGTATTTCCTCCTTCATTCTTCAGCGACTCTCAGACTTACCAGTCCTAGTACAATGTTCAGGTAAATACCAACAACTTTTCCCTCTAGCACTGACGGACTGTGGATCCTCGGCAGTTCTATAACAGTGTGTCACGATCGTAAATTTACACGTCTAATCTAATTACACACACAGCGCCGAACCTCTACACGACGTGCGACCACCTCCTGGAGGCGTCAAACGGGACCTGGGCCGATAGCCACCTCGCCAGTCAGACTTCCGTGTTCGAGATCCACGAATATGCCCAAATTCCCTTGGACAAGATTGTGATCGGAAAGCCTGTAACCCCGAACGATGCGGGCGGAGGTTACATGAACGGCACGTATCTGGGCACCTGCATCCAACAGGCCAAACAAAACGACTGGAGTTCGTGGACGTCTTGATTGATGCTCCGACGGGTTGCTAACATCGATTTTTCGCAGACGCTGGGATCATGTTATGGCAGGTGAGTAATAGCGAGGCTCCCGTTGAGTGGTCATTAATTAATTCATGATCGGGCCAGTACTCAAACGTTTCCTCAACGGTGATTCAAGAGGCTCGTAGCCTTGCTTTCCCCTTGTAGCGGTAGTGTGTCGATTCGAAGGCGGTTCTTGTTCACGGGGGGTGTGAGTTCCGTTCAATGGATACTACGGGGAATTCTGCATGTCACCATAGTTTCCGGTGAGCGAACAGTCCGGCGCGCAATCATTACCGTGTATGTATTCGCGGGGATCAGGGTAGGCGCCTGAGGGTGTCGGACATGTCCAACTTGAATCATCGACCCTGGAGATCGACGAGGATCTGCCCCTCTGACGAAGAAGGGATGTAAGTACTGCGTATATACCGACTATTGTTGCGAGAGCTCCGCTTCCCAACCGCTTCTGTATTCCTTGAGCTTAATCATAATTCAGGAAATATTAGAGGCAACGATGTTAGTTCCTTTAGGGATGAACCCAGTCTCGATTCTAAATATTGAATGAACCTTGGAATTTTAGGAGTCCTGGGCATGGTTGTGTCCTTGCCAACGTAAAAGTATACGCACTGGCAACAATTCGAAGTTCTACGCACTGGCAGCCCAGTCGTCCAACGACCACTCTATCTCTACTTCAGGGACTGGCTCCTCATGATAGCCGCACTCCACGAATCTTTTCATGACCACCTCCTCTCCGCCGGCGACCGGCACGACCTTGGTTTGCTTCATTCCAAATCGGTTCAGATGAAAGTCGGCGAGACTGCGGAATCCAGTGGTATAGCAGAGGAGGTGGGATGTCTCCAAACCCGAGTCACGGAAGAGGATATAGAACTCCTTCCGGCCGTCGGCATCGCAGGGGCCTGCGGTCGTAAAGACGAGAACGTCCTCATCAGCTCCGGGAAGGCAGCCCACTGGTATGATGCACCCTGCGACGCCAAAGTAGTGGCGAACGATGAGTCCGATGATCTCAACGCCGTATGTAGTGCGCACGAGAAGGTTGGTGCCGAAAAAGTTGTTCCAGTCGACAGAGAACTGCGCCTTGCCGGGGGCGTCCGGTGGGCCTCGATCTTTGTTCCAATGGGCGGGATCTATGACATATCTCTCATCGGCGCACACGAGCCAAGCGGGCGGAAACACCTGGGAGTAGTTAAATCTGGGTATCGATGCACTTGACTGGTTTCGTACCTGCATAGTCGGATCGAGGATCTTCTTATTGGAAGCAAGAGGAGATTGAGCGACGGTCTTCCAGAAAATAATTTGGTTAAGTGAGGACTGTGAGGGACGGACAGGCGCACTTGGGACATGGTTTTGGTAAGGGGTCAAAGCAGACGACGTGAGCATCCGTCACGTGTAATAAGCACCCATCCGGCTTTTGCCGCCTGAGGGTAGATGAGTCGTGTCTGAGCCTCCGCACCGGCAAGACCGGGATACATTTGAACACTGTTTACCTTTCACCACGTCCGAGTGAATGGCAGGATAACGACTGGAATTGGGTAAGTTGCGTGTAGCTGAAACGTTCGCCGAGGGGCAGTGCGGTGGTTGGAAAACCGGATGATCCTCCACTGCGTGGCCCGAACGGAGTGTGATTGGCACAGGGCTCAAAGCGGCACTTTGGGAACGAGTTCAAGAAATACAACCGGGATTATGTTGCTTTACATTCAAGTTCCCGCCCGCGATCTCCTGCCGCTTCGCTGAGGATGTCGTGACCAGAACTTGAATACCTCCTGTATGCATCGTTGTATATAGAATTTTTTGTGGGATTCATCTATTCGGCTTCAAGCTGAAAACAATGTGTTTGGAAGGACGGTATATGATCAAAACTGAGTGGAGTTTGCATCGCGATCACGTGGGCCGTGGTGAAAGTGGAGGGGATTCGCGATGTTCGCGACCAGGACCATCTTTTCTCGTCGAAGTGTCTATTAAATCATGTAACAATCAGATGTATATATTCTAGACAAAACTATCGGCCGAATCAATTCGCGAAGTCTCTAGCACCAACCGGAACGGCGCAACGCACGAGTTACAGGTTGTATTTAGTGGAGGTGATCTCTACCGCATACATCCCCAAGCTCAGGGAATGCTTGTGCTGCGCGCTCGGGGAAGGATTCGAGGTAATCGCCCCACTTCGACTTACAGCCATCACACAACTCGACGCCGCCGAAGCGGTGAGTGGTCTCAGCACCATATGACGCACGGTAACGGCAGGTGTCGCAATGTCCATCTCCGACTGTCTGGAGTAATTCGGCGAGACCCGGGAACATGAGCTCATCGCTGCGGCCGATGGCGTCCTGGTAACGCCGAATGCTCTCCTCGGTTACATTCTTCATCTCGTGGGCGTCGATCCGGTGCCAGAGCTTGAAGTTGGCGCGGGCCTGCATTACAACGTGCTCCGTCTCGGGCTTGCCGATGGTGAGGTCCTCTTCCACGAATCGATAGCGACGCATGAGCATGTGAATGGTTCCGCCGTATAAGCGGATAAAATTGATGATGCTGAGCATCTTGGGCTGGCGCGCCCAGACGGTGTCGAGGGCCCAGAGAACTTCGCGGCTTTGCCGGAACGCCTTGACGCGCATGACCTCGGGCACGTACGCAAAGGTGCTGTGGACCTCACCCTCGGAGCGGTGCTTGAAAAATGCTACGGCATCGTACATCGTGAGCGCAATTTCTCCGAAAATCTCGAGCTGCGCGTCAGAGAACCACAGATCGTCCAGGTCGTTGCAAGCCAGAGCAGACGCGAGGGTGAACCGCGCCAAACCATCGCAGTCGCGCATGCGGAACCAGTCCCTAGGCGAATGCGCCAGAGAGTTGACGTAGCGGCGGAACAGCTCGCCGTCGCGCCTGCTGCTGGATTTTTCGCCCATGATAAGGAGGGAATTACGGTACTCGCGTGCCATATTTTTATGGTTGACTGTACCCTCGAAAAGAGTAGCCAAGACGCCCGAAAGGGAGTAGCCCAGGATTCTGTCGCCCGCCATCACATCAACCATGCTCCCTTTGAACTCGGCGGCAATACCCATCACTGTAGTCCGCGCAAAGGCGATATATCGCTCCCAGTTGGTGTAGTGTGGGATCACACATCGCGTGTACTCCCATGCGCAGGCAAGGATCTCCGCTTTGGCTTCTTCGGAGAAGTCGACATCATTCAGGTCGTCGGCTATTTTGGTGGCCGATGCCGGACAAAATACCGGCTTGACTTGATTTCATCAGCGATCCCAACAAATCCCGACAAACCACAATGATTCCCAACCTTTCCTCAGAGTTCCCAGCATATCCTGGCGGTTCCCTACATATCTGAGCTGATCCTAGATATTCCCTAGCCATTCCCGAGCCATCCCAATCCTACCATCCCTCGGGAATCTGAGATATTCATTACAATTCCTAAATTTTTGCACATCGAGTATGCAAATGCTTCCTGGTGTTTCCTGACAATTCCCAAGCAATCCCAAGTTATCCGAGTAACGAAATCAATGACGTGATGATTGCCGGTTGCCGTGTTCCGGCCGCGGCGCGTGCAAGTCCCGCTACCCCGCTTCCTTCTCTCTACTCGCCACTTCCTCGAGCTTTACCAATGGACCACGCTGTGCGATTGAACAACCTCCGTGAGTCCTACCACAAGTTCAATGACGATGTTCTCTCTGCACTCCGTGTAATGGTTGGAGATCCACCTCGGCTGAATGCCGTTAGGGATCGGGGGCTAGCTCTCGCTTCGGCAGCTGAGCAGGTGCGTGTTGAATTTCCACTATCTATGCTAGCCTGATTATTCCACACCACAGGCTCGTGTTCCCTCCCGCCGAGTACGGCGTCCTACAGACCTCTATCTCCGACATGGTGACTGCCTTAGATCTCGCGTGCCATGAATCCATGGACCCGCCAGATGCGGGGCCACTCGTTGTTGCTCGCCGGGTTCGCACGGGCCGACGCGGTCGTCCGCGTGTAGAAATTGACTCCCAATTTCTTGGTGCAGCACTGGACCTTCGTGGCCCCACCGGTATAGCACCCGAGATTGGGGTTTGTGCGCGCACCATCCGTCGTGCAGCTCTACGGGCCGGACTTGTTCAGCCCGGAGCACCCGTATTCCAGTATCGCATCAACGCTGAAGGTGGAGTTGACCGCCTTCATACGTCCTCTACTCCGCCCGTTTCTTCCATCTCTGATGCGGAGCTGGATCAGCTCCTCGCTGCCACACTAGAAATCTTCCCTCAGTTTGGACGGCGAATGATACGCGGCCACCTGAAATCTCAAGGGTATCGTATTCCTCGGGATCGTATAACTGCCTCTTATCTCCGCGTTCATGGTGCTCCGGCGATTTTCGGGGATCGCCAGATTAGTCGTAAGAAATACCGGGTCCCAGGCCCGATGTCCCTAGCGCACATGGATGGCCAGCATGGTAAACACTTTATTTCATTGTAGGAATGGCACTGAATGTACTCCGGGGCAGGATTGATTCGCTATAAGATGGTCATTCACTGCATCATCGACGGTTACTCCCGTTTTGTACTGGGCATCCGTGTGCACGACAACAACCGCGGTACTAGCGTTCTGCAACTTTTCTTGGACGCCATCACAACACATGGATGCCCGAGTCGAATGCGGGGAGATCACGGCGTTGAGAACATCGAGGTTGCGATTTATATGGAAGAGGTAAATGGCAGTGGTCGCGGGTCGTTCATTTGGGGACGGTGAGTGTTGGCTACATTCAATATCTTCCCTAAACTTATTCCGTAGGAGTGTCCACAACACTCGTATCGAACGCCTGTGGTACGACGTGACACATGGCTTCGGCAAGAAGTGGAAGGTTTTTTTCCTCGATCTCGAGACCAACCACGGTCTTAACCCCACTCGCCCGGGCCATATATGGCTACTTCACCATTTGTTCCTTGCCTCCGTCAATCGTGATGCGCAGGATTGGGCGGAGGCCTGGAACTCACATCAACTCACTGTCCGACGCCATCGCGAGCGCAGCCCTCGCGATCTATTCACCTTTGGTATGCTGCGCGAGGGTCCGCGGGGGATTTCGTCTTTCTTGGCGCCACAGGACGATGATATCGAGGATATAAACGAGTACGGCATAGATTGGGAGGTAACTGGCGAGCCCGAGCTTATGGCTCACCTACTCGAAAATAACCCTGACGAGCGCGTGGACATCGGTGATGACCCGTTCGCTGCTGCCAGCACTCCTGCAAATCTTTCCGAGGTTCTTTGCGAACCCCCCGGTTGCCCTTTCACCCCGGAACAGTTGGCCCGGCTTGACCAGCGCCTCCACGCCTCTGTAGATATTTTTTCACGCAACATGAATGTACGTAGGCTCGTCTGGCAGGCGGCACTGAGCATTGCACGCGATATACAGCAGGGTGTAGCATAGAGTACTTGAATACATTCAGTTTAGATCGCCATTTGACACTTCAATTTTCCCGATAATCTTAAATCGGGCCCTGTCGTGTGAGACGTCAGTAAACTATTGCTAGAATAGGAAGACTGAAGTACTTGAATAGAGATACCCAAGAGTTGAGGACGTCGAGCTCAGCTTCGGAAAGATTTGCATATCCTTTCACTGCAACATCTTCGGGTAGATTGCTGTACTTCGTCAGAGCATAGGATATGTCTTTCGAAGGATAGTTGCTGAATTGTTTGTTTGGGCCCAAATATTCTGCCAACGCAGTGACATCAAAGACGTAGTCTTCACCACATGATTTCAGGGATAGAAAATGATAGATAAAAGCTACAGATGTACCTTTTAAGCCGACTACAATTATGTGGCCTAGTTCACGTTCATCTTCCAAGGTAGGAAAGTTATCCAAGTCAATGACAGGTAGAGTGTCCTCCTCGAGACCAACATTAACAGTAGAGCGTGGGGGAGGGAGGATTAATTCGCGCTGCTTGTTTTCTGGCATGATATGGGGGTTAATACAAGGTTTGTTATCTGATTTCCCAGGCCTTCGCCTTCCCTCCGAGTTGGGTCTGGTGATGTGTGCTTTGATCAGCTGCCGAGCTCGGAACGGACTGTATGGGATATGACTCTGATTTTCCCATGATTATCCCAACAGAGGTCAGATATGTACCGAAATCGGGCCCAACGTTGAGTTTTGTCCGAACTTTTTTTTCTTTCCCTCACTTTTTGAGTCCGCCAATACTGTAATACGAGGACAGGACTGTACGGGGACATGACTCTGATTTTCCATTCCGGTCAAGAATGGTGCGTGGGATTAGAGCGATGTACTATGGCAGATACGAGCGGATACATATTTAGTTCAACTTCAACCTAACAATGGCCAAACAAACTCCGGAACCCCACTGCTGCCACTGCTGGCCCGACCAGCCCAGAAATATTTATGAAGGCAGAGAAGACACTCCTAATCATCCATAATTTGTTCTGAGTCCGAATAGCTACTCATGTGGCTCTGTGCTCGCGCTTTTTTGGCCTTGAACCAAACAAAGGGCAAACATAATCCGAGCGACGTACTGTGACGAATATGTCCGTAGTATTCAGTTGTTCAATCTCTATGGGTAGCCGAGAATCTTAGCTACCTGTTCTGAGCCTCCACGTATTTATCTTCGCAGTTGTTCTTCATCTGTAATCATGACGCTAATATTATTAGGATTAATTTTTGTGAATTTAACTGTGTCGCGGCCCATGGCCGAGAGCTCTGAAAAACCGATTGGTGCAACAGTTTAGACAGTCATCTAGTGTGTATCATAATCTACAGTAGCCAAAGTGAAACCCCCCATGTTTTGTGAATTTATTCAAATCGACGCACCATAGCAGTTAAACCGGCCCGGACCCAGCCCGAAATTACACAATCGAAACGGTCTATCGAACAAAACTGTCTAAAGCTCTTCAAATTTTTCACATCTCTGGTGAAGCCTCAACCTAAAGGTTCAGCATCCGCCTTGAAGATGCCTAATCCCAAGTCATCAGACACTTTCCCGTACTTCAGATATCAGATTGGGAATTGACTAGAAAAAAAATCTGGTCGATTCAGGAATAAACTACCAAACTAGTTATCTAGAGGCACAAAGAGCTGGTTTTTGAAAGGCCTGGCCAGGTTTTCAAAAGGCCGAATTCTCTCCTTCACATCAACAACTGCAGCTCCACCAACAGTTAAATCGCCTGCTGATGCGTCCGCCGACTGCCAATCGCCCGTGAGCAAATCTGGGGAGAAGCACTTGCCCAAAAAATCCTTCAAGTTCGAATCCTTCTGTCTGTTGTCGCGACTCTGTGCTGAGGCTTCAGGGGAATTGAGGCGAGCACGCAAACATTGCAACGTTGCGCGGGCGCTGATGGCAAAAGTTCGATTATTGCCGTAGGTCTTGGGTTTTAAACCAGCCCAAGCTGCAACATCATCAATAGTCAACTTCGCAACATGGGTTTTCGCGCGAGTAAAAACTCGCTCAATGATAAGCGCTTGGCGGATCTGTAAGTATGCAGTTCCATACCGAGCCTCCAGAAGCGAATGTAACTCATCGCCATCTGGGGTGTATCGCTCATCCAGCGCTTTCGTGATCCGGAGGAGTGAGAATAAAAATGGGGGCTGGGTCATTCCGGGAGCGGGTGTGTTGGATCGGGAGCGTGAGTTTAATTCAATGGGTGCAAAGCGCCCAAGTTGAGCCGGTATGATGCTCGAGGGGACAGGTTCCTGTTTTCGAATTTGATCGCTTTGAGTAGCCTGGGCAGAAAGTTGTATTAAAAATCGCACCTGAGGGAAAACATAGAGAACAAAGAAGGGTGTCTCCAAGGGAACATCATAATTTTGGAAAGTACTTGTGCTAGTTTCGTTGTGGTTGGCAGGTGAAAGGACCACGCGCGACCCACGCAACTGATTACGCAAGTTCCCGACCTCGCGATAACCAGTTGTGACGGAAGTGTAAGTCACGTCATGGACTTCAACCATGGTCTTAGACCACGCAACATTGAAGCCCGCCACGGAAAGACTCGCACAAATATCGTTGAGAATAGTACCGGCCGGGGATGCCAGGCTTCGCAGGGAACGTATCAAATCCATCAGGTAAGGTGTCGGGGAACTGACGGGGACACGGGGTTCAAAGAAGGTGCGACGCGTAGGTTGACCGTGATTCGGAAACCCAATGTAGACTGCAGCACTGTCGGAGGGCGGCGCCGGTGTCACAATGCGTGCCCGAAGATAATCGAGGCTTCCACGCCCAGGATTACGCTGTGGGGGTGGGCATGGAATTCCACGAAGGCCGTTGTCTGCTATTATAAGTGGGGCATCCTCGACCCTCGGCGGGACAACGTTGGCCTGGAATGGATGAAAACCATCCGCTGCCGGGGTGATCGGGGCCGAGGATGGAGTGGAAGAAGAAGATTGGTGATCAAAACCAGCGAAACCGGAATTGCGATCGAACGCAAGGGAAAATCCGAATGAAGAGCTGCCTGCCGCTGAAAGTGAGCCCGAGCGGGAAGGAGATGCGTGTACCGCTTGGGGCGAATGCACATGCAACCCAGAATTAGTAAAAGACTGGAAAAGCGCAGTGGAAGGGGCGACAGGCGGCGGAAAAGAATTAAACTGGGTTGGAGAAATGGTGGAAAGTGGAAATGACTCAGACGGTGAACTGGGAAAAGTATCGGTAGAAGAATTTTGGTTGGAGTGGCCCATCATCGAAAAAATTGCAGCGGTATGGGCGTCGAGAGCACGACCCCCAAAGATGTCTTGGTGCGCAACACTGGTTTCTCCTAAAAGCGAATCAGGCCAGTTTGCTAAGGGACTGGAAAAAAATATCAATAGGCATATTAGTCCTAAATTCTGGGGCGAACTTGGTCTCAATCTCGGATCCCGGATCGACAGGTACGTTGGGGTCCGTGCCGAAATGGTCATTTGTCGATCCTTGCGTGAGAGAACTTGTACCTAAAAGCTAATCAGGAAGATCCCTTGCAGCGTTTGCTTTGCCAGGTCACCGTGCGGGCGCGGAGGAACAGGTAACCGTGGTCTTCGATCAGGAGGTAAAGGCGGATGCGGAGATGGAGCTTCCTGCCGCAGCCTGTGGCTTTGGCGTAGCCGCGGAGGATCACTCATGGGGTCACACAACATCGGAAAAAAATCTCGAGTGGTATTTATTAAGATTGGTCTTTTCCGACCCTGCACAGAACTGATGTGATCACCGTCGTAGACCTCCAACTATTTTCTACATTGCAGTATACGACCCTCTACTCGCAAGCAACTCCCCGTGAAGCCAACGTCCAAATGCCGTGTCCCGCCCTTGTTCCGGAATCTCACGCAGAAGAAGTTGTCGAAGGCGGGCATTGTTGGTGATAGAAAATGTTTTGAAACAAGAGCGGAAGGAGACCTTGACATCTGGACCGTAGTCATCGCGACCGTCGGCATCAGTCGTCGGGTAGTCCTCGCTCCAGTCGTGCGTGATAAGACACTGAAAACAGTTCAGAGACGACCAAAGAAAAATAGAGAACTCGCACCTTCACCTGCCAAGTCGGCCTGAGAGGAAGATGTGATGATCCAGTGACGACGGAGAGGAAGAGATTAGCCCGCAAAAGTGGGTCGGTAGTTCCGTCGTCGCCAGTTAGGGCGCTGATGACCTGATCGGGATCTGTCGGATGGCCCCGCTCCGTGAGGTAGTGAGTCATGAAGCGCTTGATGAGCTCCACTGTCTCGTCGTTGTCACCCCACACATCGTTCTCCGGGTTAGTCTGAGAGAATTCGAGATGTGTGAGAACGTCGGCTACTTCCTTGATACGCCGATCATATGCGAGGAGGAGAAACTCGCGGCAAGGAGTCTCGAACCACTGGAGATATGTTGAGTCGAATATTTGAGGCAGGTAAAGGGAGATATACATCACCTCAAGGATGTGATGGGCACGGTCCTGGCCAATGAACGGTTCAAGCACAAGATTGAAGCCATCACCCAGCGCCAAGAAATCGGGCTGATGCTCGATATCCACAGATCCGAGAGTTACAAAGCTGATTATGGTCCCACATATACCTTCATGCTCTTCTCTGGATCGGCGTGTAGAGATCAGAGTGGGCTGAATGAGGAGTTGTTAAATTATGTGAGAATGGGATTTGGGTTGGACTCACATCGACGTTGGGAATATTCAATAAATACTGGTATGCAATGCACTCCTCAGACTGTGAGGTGTACAGCGGCTCATCCAGCGGGACAGATTCGAAGTTTTGTATGAGGGAGAGCGAGTCGGGAGAGAGAAAGCGAGAGAGGAATTCAACATCAAACTTTGATGCACTTTTGCGACCATTGAATAACGTAGAGAAGAGGAAAGGTGATGCCTGGATAGGGGCGCCAATATAAAGGAAATGGAGAAGGAAGATAAAACCAGTCGCCTTCAAAATACATGACCGAACGGGAATTGGATCACGAGACGGATGAAGGCGTAGAGTTTGATAATCACCACGCTCAGTCCAGTAGTGCCCATCCGACATCATGATCTGGACTGCCTGAGCGACAACCTCGTTGCGAGGACCCGCCCCGATGCCATTTCCACTGAAAATGAGGTTAATTCACACTGCCGCGGAGGAAGTTAAGCACATACATAGTGACCCGGAGAGACAAAAGAGCCGGAGCACGGTGGATGGAGCCTTCAACCGTGGGACGAGGTGAGGAAAATTGCTCTTGGATCACCTCTTTCAATTTGAGGCCAGTAGGACGCCCGGCAAATATCCAAAGACATAGAGTAACGAGGGCCCGAGCACCCTCGTCAATGGACTGAGAAATAATATGTATGTGGTCCTCCCCGCGCTCGTGAGGCAAGAGAATATAATCCTGCCATGCAGAGAATGAAAATGTACCTGCACCAGGCATATGGCGGAGTGTGAGATCGAGAGGCGCCCCTACCCCTAGAAATGATCGAGACTAGAGACGTGCATAAAAATGTGTACGTTCACAATAATGATTATCTCACCTTGATCGATGTTGGGGTAACCTCCATAGCGGTAGTGAGCAGTGGACAGGGAGTGAATGGTTTGGTTGCAAATCCAGGATTGGTCACCGAGACGGGAATTGCAGCGGCCGCAGCTTCCTAAGGACGAATGAGTGACGCTAACTGCATGAGAAGGTATGGAAAACTTACCTCCTGCCATTGCTGGCGTCGCACGGACCGAGTTACGATCTGCGAATTTGATCAGCAAACAACAGACAGCTGAGACGTCGGGATACACATACTGTGGAAGTGCTCGAGGTCCCGCTTTGCCCGGGTGTTAACTAGAACGTAAATTCAATTCAGAAAAGAGCTAACATTCAACGTTTAACCACAGTACCTCGTCGATGATCTCATCCATCTCAGGAAACTATGTACAACATATGAGTAATAATATTTGGCAAGGCAAGACAGGTATGCCTACCTCGTCCCCACTATCGGAGTAGATATCATCGGGAAGTGGCCGAGAAATGTCGAAGCTGGGAGTACTGTTGATTTGAGTGCAGGACAGGCCACAGACCGGATGTGGATCCCCGGACAGGGAAGATACAATGGGGTGAAGGACGCGACGTCCAAAGCATTTGTGAGGACGAACATGGTCGGGGAGCCGGGCGTTGGGGTCGAACAACGAATCAATAGGTGCATAGATATTACGGAATCTCGGAGCTGGAAACGGGATGAGCATAAGAGCGTAAATTAAATCGAGGCAACGCACCAATGAATATGAACAGACCCTCGCCAATGTTGTTGGGAGTGTAGCTGAAAGGTAACGCCCCGAGAGCCTGCAGCGTGAACGTGAATCGGGTGAGCAGTTTGGGATCCTCAACCCATGTCCGAGCCGTCGAGCGTCCCTTCGGTCCGGTGAGCACCCAAGCCTTGGTATTGGGAGTATCGTTAGCACCCGAAGCGGGGGGAGGGACATAGTCGATATTATTGAGCCGGCAGTGGTTTTCGAACGCTGTGTTGATCTCCTCGAAAACGGGTCCGGTAGTACTGACCTCGACAGTGAAGACGAGATTTGCGCGGTTGAGACGGCTCTGAACCCTCTCAAGTTCGTTGCCATTCTTCCAGATGTACCGCGGAGACAGATCGAGAGTGTCGTTGTGGTCAGAAGTATCGAGCTGCGTGCGTCAAACGAAGGGAAATGATAGGATACGCAGTGACTTACAACTTTGGGAAGGATACCGACTGTAATTTTGGCCGAAGTAACTGGTGTGTCCACTGCCAACGGAGCAAAATCGTCCAGGATGGATGTAGAAGCGGGAGACTCGGAGTACGATCGAGGGGGGCCAGCCATTCTTTTCTTGGGTTTTCGCGGTGGGGTTGGAACGAGACTGGTGGACCCGGTCGGTTGGTTTGAGTGTAGATTCCGCTGGATGGACAAGCGGCGCTGTTGCTGGACCGATGCTGCAGAGGGACGTAGCCCAGTGAACGCAGTGACAGGCCGCTGAGGAACAAGAGGCGCAGGGGCAGCGGCGGCAGCAGTTACTTGAACGACAGGTGGAGGCGTCGAAACGGGTGGAGAGACGTTGGCGGAGCTGATAGCATTTGAGCAGAGCGACACAAAAGATAGAAGACGGCAGACCTTATTAATGATGCATGCGTATCCCGTGCATGAACCCCCCACTGGAGACCACAGACACACGTCGTTAGCATGTTCCAATGCGTCTCAGGCTTCCATGTAATGAGAAAGAAATGAACAGACTGAAGTTTGGTGACTCACCGAGAAGAATCCTCCGCAGCGTCCATCAGCCGTTCCTCCACGCACAAACGCCCTATGCTGTGGAGGGATGTCGAAGGGCTGGGCATGGGCCATCCAGGTGTGATTACAAACGAAGCAAGTGACATGCTGGCTGTCGAAGTCCTGGCCAGGGTGAGTATAAACGTGAGGCGGAATTTTTTTTGAATCATTTACTGAATATTTCGGTGATCCGTCCGGATTGGCGGCAACGAACGCGACACAGGCATGGCGACAGTCTCTGACAGCACAGGCTGAGCGGGGGCCCAGTGGAGGTGAGATAGGCATTGAGGAACAAGGAAGAGCAGGCGGGATAGCGGTGTTGAAAAGTATAAGTATTTAGCTAGCGGCAGTCGAGCGGCAGTCAGTGATTTCGGCAGTTCACCTTAGAGGTTTCGGATCATTCGGAGCATATGACGTGTTGGGAACATCTAGGATATGTCGGGACGATCTGGGAATATGCAGGAATGCAATGTAAGCGACTGAACCAATATTATTGCCGCGACATTTCGTTGGGATTTCATTAGGAATCACTGGGACTCGTCCCAATGGGATTCCCGAGAATTCATCACAGATCATAACCAAATCATTAGGAATGGTCGGGATCTGGAGGGAATGGCCAGGAGACGTGTCGGGAACAGCAAGGATTCGCAATGATCGACAAGGAAGGCTTAGGAATCGTAATGTTTGGTTAGGAATCTTGATGACAACAAAGTCGAGTTATTTTTGTCCGATGGCGGCCTTCATAGGCTATTTCGGGCGGGTAGTACCAGTTGTCACGCTCGCGAGGCGCTGACGTGGTAGTAGGCTGGTCCATTCGAAAACCTAAAGCCGAATCAGCAGGTGCGAGAAGGGTCGGACGACTGTAGTCACCAGAAATGACGAACTGGCGAAATACGATAAACATCAGGAAAAAATAAATTTCATGTAGCCGAGAGGCAGGTTCTGTAGTCACTTGTATCCTATATTGTTCTGCAATAGTATCTGTGGTCATATGTAGCTTCATGTAGTTAGCAGGCGCCATATGTACCTCATATGGGTCTTATGTTCATTGCGAGGAAAAATGTAGACTATGTGGGTCTTGTTGCCCCATGTAGGCTGCCGCACACGCATGCCATCATTGGTATCTTGACTTAACGGTTAGTGGGGTCTCCTGCTTATGTTGCCAAGTTCGATCCTCGCAGCTGTCGTCCTTTTATGCTGCGAATTGTGGTCTCGGCCTTTACTTAGATTGCCTAAGTGCTTTTTTCTTGTCCCCGAGGGACACGGAAAAGTGCGTTAGGCTACTATTCAAGTTGCCGCGCGCCTGACTAACGAGACTTTCATAGACTCACGCCACACCGTTTTGTATTCTACTGGACTCCTCTAAATAATACAAAATCTATGTGTCTAAGGTAACAATTCAGATAAAATGACTTGCATCTATCAAGAACGCTGTCCGTGGTCAATGTACGGTCAATTTTACGCGAAAAACGGGGAATAAGGTGGCAGCTGCGGGATATCTGGGTGACTGGGATGATTGAGGCTCGCCGAAGATGCAATTGTGTTGCTGGGGTGATTTTATACATGCCAAGGTCTGCATCCAGTTGCGTGAGAGGTGTGTACCACTCCACATACGCAAGAGGGACCGAAAACATGCCGTATTCCACCGGAAGGGCGAAGATGGAACGGACCCGTGCCGGAAAGAGCCCTGGAGGAGACATGAGTATGTAATGTACACTGAAGAAAATGATTATTACCTTCCAAACTTAACCGCTTTGGCGCGGCGTCAGACTTCTCCTTACGAGCAAGGACGGTATCGAAGTGCGCGGGAACAGCCCTTTTCAGGCCGCGCGAAGGGGTTGCACGTGTAGCGCGGATGGGGTCATTTGTGATGTTGCTCGATACCTGCACCACAGGGGGGATTTTGATAACGACACGTTTGTAAACAGAGAACGATGCGGAAATGTTGTGGAATCGGTGGGGAAGGATGGACTCGGAGCGTAGGAAATTCTCGAGATGAGAGAGTAAATCCTTCGCGCCGTAGTCGTTTTCAAGAGCTGCAACTGTGACCCGAGAGAAGGGTGCTTTTTTAGCAATGGTATATTGGGGAGAGATAGGGGACGAGCCAGTCGATCCAGTCACGGCGACAACCTCCTCTTCATTATCTGAATCGTCTTCATCGTCGCTTGAAGGCTCGGGATCCTCGACAGCATCAGTGAGCTCCACTAGATAGCCCGGCATCGCCCATTGCAGGTATGAGGCAAAACGGTGTACCGCCTCACGGCGCATGAGCCAGCGGGTCATTTGAATGATATAATCCTTCTTGCTTGATGCGGCATAGCCGAGCTTTGCGCAATCAATGTGCAGACGCTCAGATAACTCTGTGTTGTACCCGTCTGCAGTGCCCTTCGCGCGAATCAGGTCGACGTAGTGTTGCATGGAGTGAATCTTGGGAATATTAAAATGTTTGCGAACACCGTTGGTGATAAACACGTCCTTGTTCGCATGGAAAAGCCTCCAGGCAGCCTCCAGCTTGGCCAGCGAAGCATTTGTATGGGTTTCGAAGTGGGCGTAATGAATAAAGTCCAAAACTCCGCGCACGGCTCGGAGTACCTTGGGAGCGGCCCCGCCGTTGAGGACACCTAAAAAAACTGTTTCCATGCCCTTGTACTCGTTCCCGGTCCATTGAGTCACCAGGGATATCCCCTGCTTGAAGTGGCGGAGACTCGGATGACCGACCATTGCCCGAAAGCGGAAATCAAGCTCCTCCTTGTTGGCGGTCTCAGACCCGCCCAAGGACGCGGTAGACCAGCTGACCGTATGGTCCTTGAAGACACCCTTGTGAAGTTGGTGTAGAATGTCGGGAGTGAAGCATTCAAAAATATTACAGTGCGGCAAGTCTTTCCAGAACGGATCAGCGGGCCGCAGGCCTTGCACGTCGAATTCTTTCGGCGAAAGCCCTCTGGCGTGCTTCTTCATCAGCTTCAACGTCTCGTCCGGATCGCGCAATGCCGAGTACACAGGCATGCCTCGCTTCTTCGGAACCACCGTGCACCTTGGACAGCGATTCTCCATGCAACACGCCACCAAGCATTGCTCGGGATAATCCGCAACGTAGGCCGCGAGGATGGGATAGACGCGCCGCAAGTTTCCGTCTGCACACAGCATCTCGACACCGTTCTTCCCGGCCGCAACCAACGGCTCCAAGACGTTCCGCATGCACTTGTGAAACAGCTGGTACCCTGCAGCGGAACGGTTCGCTTCCGAAAAACACCGCAGCTTGCACACAGGGATGTAGCCGAGCAGGACCGTCGCACGTTCGGAAGGCTTGCGCCGTGTTTCCTTCGACAAATTGCCGACCGACAGATAAACCGGCCAGGCCTGCTTGTCGCCACTGAATCGCGACAACTGTGTTTTATCCGATGCAAGGATCACTGGACAGATGGTAACGCCCTCCGGCAAGATTTCCTGAGATGCCGCGGTGAGCTGACATTCGTGTATGTTTAGACACGACAAACCTGGAGATTCCACCACCACTCTCCTGTCCACATCTCATTGAATTCCTGTTGCTTTCCGTTGGCGTCCCTGTAGACTTTTTGCGGGGCATATCGCATTGTCTCACGGAACGCTGCGTTTCCCATGAGCTCCTTGATACACTCAACAGGATCCCGCTTCCAGAGCTCGACCTCCTCCGTCTTCAGAACCCCATTCTCGTCTTTCTCATCTCCTGTAATCTCAAACATCTCGCAGTCCCATTGAGGGCCGCCGGGGAGAGCATCAATCTTCTGGAAGAACGCGCGGGTATTGTGGTACGAGGGGTTTGCACCGTTTTTGATCTGGACGACATGAGCTGAACATTCCGTGTGAGCAATCAACGCCGTACGTACCTTCTTCAGTTTGAGGAAATCATTTATGTTTCCTCCGCTTACTCCAGATTGGCTCAGCCACCGCGCAAGGTCCCAGTCCTCCTCGCTGTCGAAAGGAGCCCACGGTGCCTGCCCCTCCTGCTTCTGCTTTTGTCTGATTGCTTCAAAAACTGTCTCGACGGGATCGATGCGTTCAAGAATACATCCGGCCGGCAACGGATAGTCTTCAAACCACCTGGTTGCACCGGGAGCATCCTCATCCTCTACTTCCTCGATTGTGACCCCCCGAGGAGAGGCAGCTGGTGGCCGACGTCTGGATGGTCGTGCAGGCTCGGGCATGGCTGCATCCGTGTCACCAGCGGGCGGATCCAAGTCCATCTCCGGATATTCATTCGGACCTTCTGCCGCTAGCTCGTCGTGTGGCGGGGGTGGGGGGCTCGGTGAAGCGCTTTGTGCGTGGTTTTCTTGCCAGTGCCCGGCCTGGATTTCGTCAAGTTTTTTACGGCAAGCAGGACGTTGAGCAGTATGAGAGCTAAGGCCTTTGGACGAGCCAACTTTTTTCCCGCAGAAGCGACACTTGACGGTTACGGTGCTAGCCATGTCGTGGAGCGGCCAGAACGAGTCAGATGGTCTGTGCGCAGTCACGTTTCTCGATTTCTTGATTGTTTATTCGTTTTAACAGACATCAACAACAGTCTCTCTTTCTCTCTTCTCCCACTATGGCCCCCGTCGTCCAGTCCGAAGACAGTGACTCCGACTCCGACTCATCCTCTGCTGAGTCTCAACCCACCCCAAAAACGATACCAAGGCTTGATTTGGCAGCCCCTACACCAAAGAGTACGCGTTCTCGCCAGAGCTCTTCCAAGGTCAAAGAGATTGGTACGTATCCTGGGACTGTTTGCCTTCCATCGCGTTGACCATTCGTATTCCTTGTCTAGAGAAGCGTGCTGATATAGCCAAGGATGCCCAGATTGCGGCGCTCAAGCAACAGGTCAAGAATCTGGGCAAGAAGAACGAAAAAAATAAGGGCATGTCTCTTATCTCACCATTACCCCCTGTCTAACATCTCGCAGAGGTACTTCGCGAGCGTGATGTTCAACGAACGCCTCCCGAAAGTGAGGAAGAGGACGACAATGAAGTCGTGGAAATGTCGTCGTACTCCAACTCGGTAAGTCGCAGTCTATTTACCTCAAGACTGCATCTCATATGGATCTATGAGTTCGTATCCAAAGGTATCGTTGGTCAGACAGCCCAGAAACCTGTACCGAAGAAGCTGCGAAAGTCGGGTGAGGCCCCAGTTGCCACGCCCATGTCGCGACGTATGTCTCATATTCCAAATTTGCATGCCATCTCATCCTGCCTTTAGGTCCCTTGACTGAGATGGACAAGAATGTTCCTTCGGACGATCGTAAGCTTCTCATCAGTCAAGTGGTCGCAGCGCTGAAACACAGTAGATCTAACTGCTGCTGCTGCATGGGAGAATGAGAAAGCCGGGGCCGCTCTCACGTCGACTCCCAGCTCGCCGCTGAAACGCAAACGTGTTCACGGGTCATCGCCGCCTCCTATCCGCTCGTCGGCTACATCAAAGTCAAAGAGGCGCAAACGTGCCAAGGTCGTCGAGGAGCCGCTTCCTAAGGCCGAGTTTGTTTCTGGGAAGGCACCGGGCGGGTCCCGCACTAACCTCAAGGATTACACTGAGCCTGCTCGCAAGCTACTCAAGCGTGCGATGCACGCGTACGAGGTCCGGGTCTGGACAAAAAGCGGCTATCCCGGTGCCGAGCTTCGGGCGCGATGGGTCGGGGAGATCTGGGATGAGGTGTGCGTCGAGGCTGGGGAGCGAATGGAATTGACGGAGCGGATGGCGAACATGGTGAGTCCTCCTACTTTCGTCGTCGGCGGCGGCTGAGCCACGGATCATGCCAGATTAACAAGTATGGATCGCATGCGCGTAGCACCCTCAAGGACGGTGTCCGGCCCCTTGTCGCACCTACCTACAAATTCAAAATCGGCGACAGTAAGGAGATCGTCCGCAAGAATATCAAAATTTGGGAAGCGTCTATCAATGAGTCCGCGTTTCATTACAAGGTTCGTGCCCACTATTACATTATCCGCAGCTGTCTCCTCACATTCTCTATAGGACCCCGCTACGCTTACTGGCTACGCCGGCAACACCATCATCATGGATAGCATACGCACTATCTTCTTCAAGACAAAGGCCGGCCGCGGCATTGTTTACTCGACATACTTTAGCCCAATAAGTCTTGTAACCCTGGCCCTCTTATTCACTGCGGCACGTCTTTTTTCTCCTCCCGAGTCTCGTGTTAACCCATCTATCCAATAGATTGAATTTTGCATCGAAGAATATTCCACGGGTCGCTTCCAACAAGGATTCTTCGACGAAGTGGCCAACAAAGAGCGTTACAATGTTCACCTTCAAGATCTTACTGAGTGGGCGGCTCTCAAGCCCTCTGTCACTGACGTCATATTCCAGCGAATGCATGATCAATGCCGGTACGTGCTCTGTCATCTTTTATTGGATCCTCCGAGCTTATATATACTGTCAGAGCTTTGACGGGTGTTGCTCCCGTCAAGGCCATGGGGCGGCTGACCGAGACCAACCGTGCGCGAGCTCTCGAAGAGCTGGAGGCGATGGAGGTGGACAGCGATGCAGAGCAAGCCGAGGATGAGTTGGGTGAAAAGTCGGATGAGCATCTGGGTGAAAAGCTGGTTGAGCAGGATGCTGTCCCCAAGTCGTAATTCAGTAGCATGCAATATATTTATTTTCTTTTTATTGCCTGTCCCCAGCGTGTACAAGCAAGCTATGTGAGTCACAGTGTGCTACATGAGCCCCGATACATTGATGTACGTGGCAACGCCGGCTGGCTACAGATCGCTACGTATGCGGCCCCTTGAATACAAGCCACCACACACGGTCACATGGTCTGAGCGCTTGGCTACGGATGCCACATAAAGGGGTACCTAGCAACGAGGCTACATTCAATACATGAAGAATCCATAGGAGCTTGGATTAATCATTCCGTGTTGAGACACGAATCCAGGATTAAATCCGGGATTAATTAATCCGTACCACTGCCTACCGGATATGGAAGGTGTGGGAGATTAATCAGGATTAATCCGGATTCAACGTGTTCATAGGAAACAGCAAAAACCAACAGATTCAGGGTTCGAACCCACGACCTCGGGAGACCAAGAATGAATAGAATCTGATATTTCCCAACTGAGCTATGCAAGCATGCAAAGCACTTCAAGAAATAACACTAGACCTTGTTCTAGCATCACATTTGTATGTGTGGCAGCTGCTCTTAGCTCAAAGTGCAAACCCGTTCTGAAATGGAAGTCAACGTTTACACAACACGCACCTCAATACAAACCACTTTGCATTGTAAGTCTAACATATCTCTTTGTACAACTACAGATACATGATAAATATACTTGGACTTGGGGTTGTAAACCTGGCTAGTCACTTAGATACAATTTTAATGTATAACTGTGCTGTATCTTCTCCTTGTTGCAGCACTGTTCTTGTCAATATACTGTGATCTTGCTGAGGTCTAGTGTGTTTCTGGCCCAGTTTCCGGCTCCATACTGATGGCAGTAGTGCTTGCCAAATACGAATATGATATGGTAAATGGCGTATCATATTCACTGCTCCGAGGCCATATCATATTCAGAGCATATCATAGCCATATTCACATCAACAAAATGAAAAGTCTTGTGATCTCTTGATCTTTTTGTCCTGTAAGAAAAAAAAATCGCAGAAATGCTCCTTAGAACCCAATGGGATGGGTCACAATTTTCGTTTTTGTCATGTCTAATGTGATTATTATCATAGCCATATTCACATCAACAAAATGAAAAGTCTTGTGATCTCTTGATCTTTTTGTCCTGTAAGAAAAAAAAATCGCAGAAATGCTCCTGAGAACCCAATGGGATGGGTCACAATTTTCTTTTTTGTCATGTCTAATGTGATCATTATGTAAAACCTGACAGTTGTTCGTGGATTGGACTTCAGACCTTCTGGTGGTACAGCACGATCCCCAGTATGCCTGTGTGTGTGGTAAAATAGGTCGACACAGGGGAATGTTTAAATACTACATACAACATGTAGACCTACCCAAGCATCTCCCAGATGGCCATGTGAGCATAGCGGAGATGTAGTTTCACCAGCATCAGTGTTCTGATTGTGCCCAGCTTCAGACTCACATGCCTGAGGGAAATTGTGCAAGGTTCACTGGAGAAAATGTGTTCCTCCACAATGGCAGACCCTGGGAGTGACTGAGTCAATTATGTATTGAGAGTGATTACACCTACCCAAGATGGTCATCAAGTCGTGCACAAGACAGAAAAGATTCGGATACTAAGCCTTGCGTGCAACCCACCACTGAACCATCAAATCACCATGCAGCAAGTTGTAGTAGTCGGAGCTTGTCAGCAACATTGCAATGTTGGGGAAGCAGAATTAGCTGAAGAAGACACAGTGTTGTTTTGATTAGGGGCAGCAGCTACGGCATGGTTCACATAGTAAGTGATCTTCCAGCCCATTTTAGCATGAATGATGAACTCCTCATGGTTCCAGAGATCGGCCTTGAGCCTGTCATATGAGATGTGCAGATCAAGAACAATGACCAGAGTGTTAAATGAGCGGAACTTCAAAGCGTAAAGAGCTGGCTGTCTCCCTTGCCGCGCGTCAATGCAAGCTTAGCTTCACCTGTCGTTGGATAAGTCCTCTTCATTTCCCCTACCATACCTGAACCCTGCTCTTTAATCTTTTCCATTTGATTCCTATTTTCTCATTCACCTCCCCAGACCCATCCCGCCCACACCATGTCTCGAAAGCTCCCTCACTGTACCTAGCTACCTTACCTCTCCCTCTACTCTATTGTAGGTACTGCTGCTTAGCCACACATGGCCAGTTACAGCGTAAAATAGAAATACATCCTCAGGCCCTGCCCCATTAAGGGGCCTGAGGTGCCTGTCACTCTGCCATTCTGAGGGAGGCTGGTCACGAGCCCATCCGTGGCTTCTATTTAATTTCAAAGGACAAGTCCAACTAACACTCAACATGAACCAGGGCTCAGGCAGAATAAATGTGTAGGTGGTATCAGTACTGAGCAGTGTTTTCTGGCTTGCCCCAGGTTTCCATTGGTGCATCATAGTATGAAAGGCTGGCTAAAGCAGTGTTTGCCCTAAGGGCCTTAAATTGGGTTCGCCCAGCCCTTAAGGCCTTCCAAACAAAATTCCCACGAGATTTAACATAGCCGAAATAGCCTGTACTCCTTCAACATCACATGCGTCGAAAGTTTACAAGTGTGGCCGCATCCGCCTTGGCTTCTGGTGAAGCATGAGGACATCCGGGATCCATCCTTCTGCTGCCCACCAATTAGGTGGCTTATCCAAGCTGTCTTTTCTCCATGAGTGCTTCCAACAGCCGCACAGGCTACACAAATTAACACAGCAACACATTGAAGGCAAGAAGATCTTCCTTACCATCCTGAAATGTCTGCACCTCAAACATTGTTGCTCCCATGTTTAGCCGCTGATTCTGATGTTGATTCTTGTATTCTTTTTGCATCATAATCATGCGAAAACCGAAAATCAGAATTGCAGAATTGTTGAAGCAATTATGGAGGTACTTCAACCAAGATTTTGGCATTAATTCTGATTCTAGTTCTCGTTCATCACAAAATCAGTGCCTATCAAAATCTTCTCCACTCTTCAATTGCAGTTCTCCCCAGTTTCTGTTTAATTTCTCTGCTTTTTTGGAAGTTTTTGTATGAAAGATTCCGGTCTGTATTTTAGGAACGTGAGCATCAATTTATATGCATCTTGATTCAGGAATTCTCCATTACTGCACAGTTTTTAGGTTCAGAATCGAGCCAGAATCGGGGTACTTGAATTGATTCTCCCATGATTCTGGCAAAAATCATTTTTGAGACAGAATTGACAGAATGATTGTCCCTAATACTATACTCTGTAAAAGGAGATATTTTGGGCCTCCCAAAAGCGATTCGACACTGGGGGTAGTGAGAGTAGAGGATCCTATTGTGGCTACTTAGATAAATCATGTGTACCTTGCTAGTTTAAGAAGCAGAGCATCCCAGTGGCTGAGCCTGACCTACCCTGATTCTCCCATTTCTGAACAGGTTTTGGGTTGTGTAATAGAAATGGGCTTTGCGCGCTGCCGAAGCGTATGAAAAATATGCTGTCTAGCAGCTAGCGAATAGATCTGATTCAAGAATCCCTATAAAACAGCTAACGCTCACCGCGAACACTACCAAACAGCCGAATAGTAAGCGCGAGACTTTACTAGACGTGATCTACAGAATATCTCGTAGGTCTTAGGACTGTGTGCTAAGCATGTACCTGATAATCAAGGCACACACTGTAGCTCAGTGGTAGAGTTCCCAGTAGAAGGCTGGTGCTTCAAGTGATGTGTATTGCAAAGGTAAGGTAAGATTGTCTCCACAAGGGGGAAAGACTCCCTTATATACGTAGAACTATTCTAAATATGGTAAATGACTCAAGTGGAGTCATAGGGCCATGACTCCCCAGCCCGAAGCAAGGCTGAGACTATGCCCGAGGTCATGCCCGAGGCAGCACACTGCAAAGTGCGACGCGTTGGATGTTGAACATGGCTGTGCTGCAACCGTGAGAGTTCATGGAGGGTAATTGATCGAGAAAGGCCAATATCCATCACAGGTTGATTCATGTGGGGGATTGCTAGATTAAAACAACAATCCACTCCCTTTAATTGGCACAGATTTATTAAGGTGATGGGAGCTCGAGCATGTTGATCAACCTTTGGCAACAGCTTGGGCACCCCTGAGACAATAAGTTTACACAGCCAGGTACTGCAGAATTAGCAGAATAAGGTTGTGGACATGTTTGCTATCATTTTCACTGAGTTGTTGCTTGTCAAAGATTCTGAGTTTGCATTTGAGAGCAGCTTCCGCACAGAAATGTAGTGCTAGAACAAGGTCTAGGGTTATATTTTCCAGCCCTTAACATGCTTGCATAGCTCAGTTGGAAAGTCGCAGGTTCTATTCACTCTCGGTCTCCTGATGTTGTGGGTTCAAACCCTGAATGTGTTGGTTTTTGCTGTTTCCTATGAACCCGTTGAATCCGGATTAATCCTGATTAATCTCCCACACCTTCCATATCCGGTAGGCAGTGGTACAGATTAATTAATCCCGGATTTAATCCTGGATTCGTGTCTCAACACGGAATGATTAAGCAAAGCTCCTAGGGTTGCTGATACATGACCTACATGGACCTCTGTCGTGGTACCGTTTTTTCCTGATGAATGGAAAGAGCACGCCTCTCAAAAAATGAAACGTACCTCAACCTGTGATGGAAGCGTGAGTCGCGAGTTTCCGTACACGAAGCTAGAAGGATCGACCGATAAATCGTAACTAAGACAGGCTTTATATATAATATCAAGGTGGCAGTGTACGGTTGCCGCCGGGACCCGCAAGTCCGGAAAAAAATAAGTAAATGAGCTTCATCCGAGCGATGTAAATGAATGGAAGACGGCGAAAGAAGGAGATAGTCAAGAAATAAGGTAGAAGCAATACAGCGGTATGGGGACGGGACGGGCGTCGACCACGACGGGTGTCGACGGTGTCCCATTGATTTCAGGCACCTCCGACGGGTGGGCACGGGTCAGCCCGTCCCGTCTTGAGTCATTTATTTACACACTGTCAATATCCTGCTGCCTCATGTCCGCAGCCAAATCAATGGATAACGCAAGTTTTCTCCGTTCTTTGTTCGTAACATGGAAACGCATCTTCGGTACCGTTCCTTAGCGGGACCGTCCCGTGTAATGCTATCTATCTACATGTCTACCCCGTCCGTGAATAAATATTCTCTGGAGGTGCACTTGTTGCTTTCTCCTTCTTCTCCGACCCATCTAAATTATGATTACTTACCTACGGCCTATGAATTTCCCGAACCAAAACAGGTCGGCCCACGGAGTTATGGCGCATGGGAAGATCATTGATGTGGAGTTCACAACTAAAGAATAGACTTCGTTTATATTGACGAAGCAGGCAGGGCCCGATGCGTCGGCCAACAGGGGACTTCAGGGGACTTCCTCAATTTCTTCGACTTCCAAACCCACTGGGAAATGGAAGCAACGGGACGCGACAACCTCGCTGACCGTACTTATCCCACCCTTCAAACTCAACAAACCAGGCAAGACAAAGGATATCAATCTCTGTGATTGATTACCGGATGGGCCATATGCGGTTATGGAATGTGGATCTCGGCCTCGTATATATACAGTCTGCTGACAGCCGCAAATTCTCTTCGCAATCCATGTCGAAGGAAACAGTTGTCCTCGGTGTGTCTCTCCTGACGCTGGCTATAACTTGGATCGCTTCTCGGTTGTCCAGGTCGAGGAACTTTATCAGACTGATACCTGGACCGAAAAGCGATTCATGGCTCTACGGTATCCCTTGTAATGCGGGAATGAGCCGAGTCTCACCTGCTTTTAGGACACATTCCCCAACTCCTCCTAAGCAAAGAATACGGCGAACATGAATTCGACTGGCAGGAAACGTACGGCAAAGTGTATTCGATCAAGGGGTGTTTTGGGGAAAGTTTTCACTCCGCAAGGATTGATCATCCACTCCATCCTGACGCGAACCTCATTTATTCAGGAGCCTCGTTTAATGATATCCGATCCCTCAGCCATGAAATTCATCATGAATAGTGGCATCTTCGTCTGGGGCCCTGCACACGGGAAGGCCGCGAACATGTTCTTTGGACACGACAACATCTTTTTGGCACGAGGTATATCGCGCAACTATCCAGATGCCACTACCATTCTTATCAACTCCAATTCACAGGTGACGCGCATCGTCGTCTGCGGAACCTCATGAACCCTTTCTTCTCCTCTAATAATCTCCGCGAGTTGCTTCCAAATATTCGGGAAATTGGTCGAAAGGTACGTGAGGTACGTTGAGTGTCGCCGAATGGATGACGAACGAATATAGCTCGTGGACAGATGGGAATCTCTCGGTTTCGTGGGGAAAACCGTAGATATTTCGTGCACGTTGAATGACGCTGCCCTGGACGTCATCGGGAACGGTAAAATGTCATTCGTCTCAGCCATTATCTTCGCGGTGACCACATTATTCCGCATAGCCATCCTGGAACACCCTTTCAACGCCTTGACAGGACAGAGTGAGCTGGCAAGAATTCAGAGGAAAATGATGTATGTTTTATTCACAAGCTCACGATCGGCGCAAGCTTATTTCGCCTGGCCCTCAGTGACTCGCTTTCGAATCCTACAAAATTTGGACAGCTCCTTGATGCGGTGCTACCGTACGTCCCGGATCCCATATTCCGCCTCGCATTCCATCTCCCCATCTCGAGTATGGGCCTCATTCGAGAATATCACAAAATGACGGAAGAGTTGAGCTTCAACTTGGCCGCGCAGAAACGTGACGATGTGGGATCTGGTTTCATCGGTGGCTTCGGTGGGTGATTGTATGTTATTTGTGTCGATTAATTCATAAATCTCAATCGCCAGTCGGCGAAGGCGGTGTTCCTGACCAAGAAATTGGAACCCACCTGCGTAGTATCCTAGGCGCAGGCCAAGATTCAACGGTGCGACTATAATTCCCCTATGTTTTCCATCTTACGATTTAATACCCAGGGTGGCACGTTGGGATGGATTCTCTACAGGCTCGCCCAGATGACCGACTTTCAGCAAGAGCTTCGTCAAGAAATCCAGGTTGCTAGCATCAAGGATCAGCCCGATTATAACAGTATGCCACTCCTCAACGCTGTCATCAATGTGAGCAAGTTGATTGCTCCTTCCACAATTGATGCCAGGACGAAGCCCTTATTCATGGCATTTCTCTGACGCCGTTTTTTTAGGAGGTATTACGCATGTACACTCCCTTGCCCTTGCTGGAACGCGTGGTTACCGAAGACTGTGTTGTTCCTCTCAGTCAGCCCATTACTACTACCAGCGGTATCCAGATATCCGAAATCCCGATGAAGAAAGGGGAATGCCTCTACGTTGCGGTGGCGGCGTATCACAGGTAATAGAGAGAAGATTCCTATGTCTAAAGACTAATTTCCCTGGTCCAGGCTCACCTCGATTTGGGGGCCTGACGCCCGAGAATTCCGACCCTCGCGGTGGCTACAGAAGGAGCCAGGCAAAGGGCCAGTTCTCGGACCTCACGCTCCTACGTAAGTTACATGTACGTTGCTCAGAGAGCTTACTTACATGTTTTGAACAGGGTAGCCTTCTTCGGCGGCCCAGGCGTGTGTTTAGGTTGGCGTTTTGCGTAAATGCTTTCGTGTTTTCAATCAGTGGTTTGATCTGATATCTCTCCACGTTCAGGCTTCTGGAGCTCCAAGTCTTCGTAGTCGAAATTGTGGGAAGGTTCGTCCTCAGTCTCCCGGAAAACGACTCAGTTAGAGCCCGCGTTGCCCTGACTTTGGTAGCCGAGTGCGGGGACGGAGCACGGAAACTTCCTGTGCATGTCGAGCATGTCGCGTAGTTTGTCTTCGTGATCTATTTCATATTTCCCGTCGGCGCGAAGGAGCCAATTAGCTTCCGAGCCAAATGAGAACGTTCACGTGTCCCGGAGCAAAAGCAAACCGAATGTAGAGTAGGAATTCGGCCGTGGGGAGTCGAAGCACGTACTTGCGGCAAACATTCCGACCCGTGAATGGCTATCAGTTGCCGCTGTGTACCGTGCACCACGCCCGATTCAATGGCAGGACAACGAATGGAATATGGGTGGGACCGGAGCATGCTAAGTTGTGTGTGGTGAAAACGACCGCCGAGGGATGCGGGGGCTGGCAAACCAGACGATCTTTGTCTGCGTGTGCCTAACGGAGTGTTATTCGACCAGGGGGTTAAACAGGGCAAATTCTGAACGAACGCAAGAAATACAGCGGCGCAAAAAAAGAGAGATTAGTGTGTCCTTCATTCGTGCTCGGGGAGTCGAACCCCGATTTTCTGCTACATGCCATTGCCTAGCCCCGACGAGGTATTGAGAGCAGCTGTGCGCCGCACACCACGCACGATTTATGCCGTCCCTTGGGAGAGCAGGATAGATAAATGGGAAGCTCGGAACGAACGAAAATCCGCCCACCAAAAAGACCGCGTTCGTACGTTTATACGGGCCTGGGGAGTCGAACCCTCTTCTGCTGCGATCTCGGAGTTTCAAGGATCTTACTGCACCGTGCACCACACCCGAGTATCCATATCTTGAAGTGGACCGTACTAGAGGGAGAGCTGGAGACGTCGGTTGAGATTGGGTAGAGACACGCATCAATTCGCATTGATAGATTCATGTCGGGAAGTAATGAGCCACATGCGCAGAGCGGGTGCGTGTTGTTCTGTGGCCGGGGTCGCTATCTGCTGGTTCAACCGCCGTCGTCGGTTCAAGAAATAGAGATGGGAGACGTGGTGAAAAAAATAACAAATACCCCAACTTATCATTTCGGGTGCGGGGAGTCGAACCTCGTTCTGCTGCTGTGTACGGCTAAAAAGGTTCATAAGACGCAGCCATGCGCCATGCACAACACCCGATGGGAACGGGTGAGAAGGAATCAGTATGAGTAGGAGACATCGAGTCGGAGAAGGGGAAGTTTATGATAGTTTGACGGACTGAGGAGAACCGCACGCATTGGAAACCTACCCGTCCAAGCAGTACGACTTCCTGCGAGGAGATTATGAGGGAGGTATGATAGGTGTTTGGAGTGAAGAGTTAGATCCAGGGAAGGGGAAACAAACAAATAAATAATTATAGAACATACATACCTCGGAGCTGGGGAGTCGAACCCCGGGGTCGCATTGCGTCATGACGCATAACTGGAGGAATTACAGACGTGCTGCGTGCACCACACCCGATCGAACTCATATCTGTGCCAGTCGTTCAAGAACGAGATAATCAATTTCAGCCGAGGGAGTGATTCCGACCATCCAAAATACAGAGATTTATAGCGTTGCGGCAAATCTTAGGTAGCATTTGAGTTTTTAGTCATTGAGATTGGACGAGATGTAGGCGACGACGGGGATCACCTCCGGAATATAACGTATGACCGACTGTCGAGAGATATCAATGTGCATGGGACGACACCAAGAATATGTATCAGTACTTGAAAAGAAAAGGAAGGCTTGGCAATTTGGGAAGTCAGAGACAGGAATCGGAATCGGTTTCGTCGGTGAGACAATCCGAGGACAATGTGCAAGGAATTGTCGGGGCACAACTTGAAGTACTGTAGGCACAAGTAGACACAAGGTGGCAGCCACGGATGTCATAGTGAGAAGGGTGGCAGCAAAGCGTATAGTCATCCCGGCGGATTTGTCGATCTCCAGCGTTGGGGCAGACACCTGTTGCGCAGACCGCAGGAGGCAGGAGGCAGCCTAGGTTTCGGATCAATCACTACCGGCCCGCGGCCCCGCGCCACGTGGCCTCCTTCTCTTCCTCTCGACATCCTCTTCGAGTTTCTAGTTGCGAACGGGCTCATCGAGGCGCTGTGTATATGGGTGACGGACTCAACTTTGGATTCTCGTTGATCACGGATCTCTGGATAATCCCACTCTGCAGGGCGGTGGATTCAGCTAATACATGTATTCTTGCCCCGCAAACCCGACGCCACGGTGCCACCCAAACTCCAACGTCGCTTTTTCTATCCAGCATCCTAGGTTGAAGGGCCATGCGCGGAATGGCAAAAAACCTCTTGTTCAGAACCCTTCGCTCAATGATAATCATGCATGCTTTCGCCCTCACGCCGCTGTATCCGCCTCAAGCTGCCCACAACTGTTCTTGGGGCGTCGGGATAAATATTCCTCTCGAGCGCACGCTGATAGTTGGGTGGTACGAGGAAGCGTCGAATATATCCGATGCTCAGCGTTGCGCACCGGCTACCTTGCACCGTGTACGTAGGCAAGATAGCAACTCCACGTCGCTTGCTCGCTTTTCGCCTTCATCTTGCCTTCGTCCACAGTAGAAACTGGGCGCGATGTCTCTGGCTCAAAATCCTTCCCATCCGGCTTGGATCTGGGCTGTGCGGACTGCTCCGCGAATTTCGACCTTATCTTAACTCTGCATTCTACTGAACACGGCCTTTCTCTGAATGGATAGGCCATGCACCATACGCACCATTGGGACCAAACAACTCTGCACCAGACCCGCTTCCTTGCAGATGCCTCTTTCATTTTCTTCGTGCACGCGTCTCACTTAGCAGCGTTCGTGATCAATGCGCCCATCATCTTCATTCGCCCGTTCGAGTCGCGCTTGGTCATATGATCGCTATATCTCTTCTTTTGGATGATCTTCGTTCTTGGAGTTAACCTCCTCTCTGACGTGAAATACGTTCTCTCTGTTATTCACTGCGCGCCTGTATCCGAAGATGCCCGCCCTATTCGCCTCTGAAAATAGCAAAACCACAAACTCGGCGCAGTTTCCGTCTATCCCGAATCCCAATCAAGGCCCAACTGGTTTGCGGCGCCAAGAATGAGTATGGTGGCAGTAGGCTTCTCGATCGTCTCGGGGTTGGGTCGTGCCCAAACGCGATACAAATTTTTGGTTGAAGTATTCTCCCTTGGGTCCAGCCCCTTTATGCGCTTTATTTACATACCGATTTCTCCAGTTTATTTCGTCCTCCTCATCGACTCCTACCCACTGGTCTCCCTTTCAAGCAGGCGTTTCAACGACGGAGAGCGATGCGGGCGTGAATCGAAAGGTGCATTTCCCCCCATGAGCGACGCACTGTCGCAGTCTCTCCGCAGTGACAACCCAACACTCCTCCTGTCTCACCAGCATAGGGAAAGGTTTGTCCTGGTCTTCACCCTCTTTCGCTCCATATGTCGTTTGCGATGCCACCTGCCACTAGTGCCGGAGCTCTATGCATTAGGCTTCGTGACATACATTATCTCCTCGCCAGAAAAGTCAGACGCTCACCGCCTCAGTATCCCATCAAGGTGGAAAAAGAGCATCGACGACCTCTGCGTACGACAGTCTTGAAGAAGTTACGAAGAGATACGGAGGGACTTCGAACTGTTCTATCGGCTGGCGGAACAAGAACCATCCCAGTTACACTAATAAGTGTAAGATTTCTTCTCCCTTCGTTGACCTTGATTGAGATATGCCCCAGTTCTCGCATATTCCACCCGACATGGACGTTCTCATGAACGGACGCGATGAGCCACGCATACTTTTTAACGCCCGTGACCCAGCTACGTTGAAGAGTGCCCTCAACTTGACGGACCTCGAAGCTTCCCATATAGCGCCAGCCCGACATCCGAGTTCTTTAGGATGTGCAGTGAATGGACTACCCTCCGCACGACGGCTTCACTGTCAACGCTCTCAAAGATGTTTCACTTCAAGTTCGGTGTTATACAGCATTGGGCATGAGTCGTCTGACATCTACTTTAGTCATCCACTCCAGTTCAAGTGCCGACTTGACGACTGATTTCTGGCTGATTTCGTCTCTAACCAAGATCTCGCCCTGTTTCTCAGATATCCGGTTTCCCGGATAATATTATTACGACTCGTCCCGGTGGTCGGCCAAGTTCAGGTACCCGAATGACATCCCGTGGGATGACAAGAAACCTCAGCTGTATGAGTTCTCTGGACAGAGGCTGCCATCTCCCGCAATTGACTTGGAATATCGCTCAGACCGGCGTGGGTCGTCGAGCGGAGGACACATCACATCTTCCGGGAAGACATTAAACTCATTTTGACCGAGAAGTGGGTGTAAGGCACGATGTTATCTGTGCTGGGATGTCAGCCCCTCTCGTGTTCGGTCTTTTCCCTTTGCCATCTGGAAGCATCGTTAACACACATGGCAGCTTTCATTGGCTCCCTATTCATGGAGTTTGGAGTCTACCGACAGACTGCGCGAGTCATGAGACAGTTCTCCTCTGATAGAAGCCTTCCGGCGGTTAAAAAGCGGCTCCCTCATGGACTTAAAAAACGAGCGACTCCGGCGTCTCTTCCCATTCTCTCCCAACCCATACTGATTTGTTTGAAATCAGGTTGTATGGAACACGGTATGAGTTATACCACTGCTGCTGCGGCCTTCTTCGTTGTCCTGGCATTGTACTTCCTTTCCCACGGAAACAGAGATATTCGGACCATCGTGGGGCCGCCGTCGCCGTCGTGGGTATTCGGTGAGTCGTCCCAATCGCCCCAAGGTTGCGCTCACAGCTTCCAATGCAGGACATATGCTCCAGTTACTACTCGCCCCACAGTACGGCGACTACGAGTTCAAGTGGCTGAAGGAGTTCGGCGCTGTCTACAGGTTGAAAGGATGCTTTGGGCAGGACCGCCTGATGGTGTCAGATCCGCTCGCTCTGCAGTACATCCTCAAAAGTGCAGATTTTGGTCATGACCCCGTCCAAAAAAATGTCATCAACATACTGTTTGGCAAGACAAGTGTATTGGGTCTGGAAGGTACATTCATACTCATGAAACCTCATACAAGCCTCCGCATATCACTAGGGGAGACGCATCGCCGCGTTCGAACCGCTCTTAATATCGGATTCACGGCCTCCGCTGTCAGAAATTATCAGCCTTTGTTCGAAAAGGCGGCGCAGAAGGTTACGTTTATCACTCGAGCGCTAAAACGTATTCTCAGCGTGAGTTCTGTATTCCTAGGTCTCAGAGCAGCTGGAAGATGCGTTCACGTTGCGGGTTGATATGTGTCCGCTTCTCAGCAACGCGACCCTGGGTGCAGTCAGTGAAGGTACGCCAGCCATTCCCGTGTATGACGATGCAACTGATTTCTCTGCCAAGCGGTTCTCGGCTACTCCACAAAGGAATTGGGGGACGACTTCTTGGAGAATAATTTGCAGATAATGTAACTTATGTACCCACTCCACGGTTGTGACTTGAATTTTGTAGGAGTGTCGCAGGGAGCCAGTCACGCAATCAGATCCTGTCGGACGCCATCGGCGCGAAATTACCTACACGTCTCCTGGAGGCGGCGTTCTACCTCCCTACTGCCACAATGAAGGCTGTCAGAGAGTCACGACGCCTCGCGGATCGGATCGGCCGTGGGATTGTACAAGAGAAGCTCGATGCGGCCGCAAGGGGCTTGGAAATCAACGATGATGTTTACAGTCTCCTCCGTGGGTATATCATGTGTGCTTGCTTGTTTGCTACTTAATTCTATAGTTCTTCGCTGCAGTGAATCCGCAACAGTCGGACAAGACGAGTCGGGCGTTGAGCAGGGGAGAAATCGTGGACCAGACCGCGATTATATTGATTGCAGGGCAGGATACCACGGTGAGTGAACGGCTGGGAGGTCCTATCGCCGTCCTCGTGTCTTGACTGTTCGCGCATGTTCAGGCGAACACACTGGCATTCAGTCTCCTCGAACTCGCCAAGAACCTGGATCTCCAAACTCGCCTTCGAGCCGAAATCCACTCCATGGTCGGGGCAGGCGGTCGGAATGTTGCCTACGATAGCATGCCACTATTGAACGCGTTCATCAAGGTAAGTAACGTCCGAGTATCGTTTATACCATGTCAATGCCAATTATCCTATCCTTCAGGAAGCACTCAGGCTTTACCCTGCAGAGGCGATCTCGGCCCGAATAGCGAGGGAGGATGTGGTTCTCCCGCTTTCCGAGAGTATCGTGACATCCAACGGAGAGCATATAAGGCAGATACCGATTCGAAAAGGCCAGGTTGTGACGGTGGCTATTGCATCGTATCAAAGGTCGGCTGAGCGGTAGAAATCTGGTAATTGAACTGATAGCTCGGCTTAGACTGGAGTCACGGTGGGGCGCTGACGCCCACGAATTCAAACCCTCACGCTGGATTGAGGGGACTGCTTATCAAGGGGAAGCCATTGGTCCATATGCGAACCTGTACGTCAATCACGTTGTATTCGTTCTCCAGGCTGAACCGAGTGAAATTGCAGGCTAACCTTCCTGAGCGGCGCACACACTTGTCTCGGGTAGGCCTGTGCAAAAAAATCGAGTTGACCTCACTGACATTCGGCTCACACAGGTGGCGGTTTGCGTGAGTCATCCGATCCCTCCTTTGGTTCCAACTAATCAGCCAGTGTCCCAGGATCATGGAGATGCAGGTCTTCCTTTGCGAACTGGTAGGCAAATTTTCATTTTCCCTGCCAGAGGAGGATTCTCGTATCGTCCGCACGCGCCTTTCGAACACGATCTTTCCATCGGACTCCGCCGGAAACAAGACCGCATCGCTCTTGGTTACACGAATTCTATAAGTAGAATCACACATTGTCGATGGCGCCCATCAATTATTCAGTCCGTGGATCCGGTCCTCCTTTCTTTCCGTGAAGATCCGATTTGGACAGGCACGTATGTGGCAGACACCAAGTAAAAATTCAAATGATCCCCACAACTCGGGTGCGGGGAGAGTATTATACAAATGAATATGATAGTAGGATTGTAACGCGCGCGAGATCTGCGTAGGATTCCGGGGAGTCGAACCCCACTCTGCCGCCTGCAAAGAAATCCACCTATCGAATATTTGTAACTGTGCGTATAACACGCCCGGATATTGTAAACTCACCTGCTTGAGAGGAAACCATTCGAGCTGCACCTGTATCCGAATCCAAGCGACTCGGAACGCAGCATGCTACATGACAGGGATCCTATTAGTCTCAGTTAGAGCCCGCGTTGCCCTGACTTTGGTAGCCGAGTGCGCGGACGGGGCACGGCAACTTTCTGTGCATATCGAGAACATGTCGCATATTTTGTCTTTGTGATCTATGACATATTTCTCGTCGGCGCGGACGAGCCAAGCGGCCGGAAACGCCTGAAAGTAGTCAAATCTGGGTATCAATGCGGTGCCAGTGTGGCACGACATCCAGCAGACAGAAGCGGAGAGGTTTTTCCCGACGCTTGCACACTGGCACCAGTAGTGTCCCCTTTACGTGGACCTAGAAAGTCCACCGGTTTCGGCACATCTTCGAATATGATTCAATTTTCTCTGTTTTTGAGCAATAATGACGACCGGCAATCGATAATTGCATTTTACAAGCCAGAAACACGCAGAAGTCGTGAAGGATGAGTAAAACTGAATTATGTCGTTCAAACATGCAGGTGTGATGGATATCGGCACTTATGGGCTTGTGGGCCATCATTTTACTTGGAATGTAGCCTACATGCCTCGTATTTAGTATTTATCTCCCACGGTTCAACACTGCATTGTAACTCGAGTCAAATACTGCCTCGGGCATGATTCGGGCATGGCTTCGGGCATGGAGTCATTTGCATTCAGTTAGAGTCATTGAGTTATGACTCATTCAGTAGCTAGCAGTGTATAAGAGGCCTGTCCTCCTCCTGTAAATGATCATCTCTTACTTACAATCAACTACCGTGAACTTTCACTCTTCCGCGCTATCTTGTGTGCATATTTCCACTACTGTGTGAATATTACTTCGGGCCAACAGCGCTCATCCTTCGTTAACCTTTCACAGCGGCCTTATATTAAACTACGACGCTAGCTCTGGTTTAAATCTGAGACTTCAATGGTGAAAGCTTATGTTTGACTGATTATATAAAGGTTCCAGTATCTGAACCCGAATATAAGTCATATATTCCCTCTGGATAGGTATTACATTCAGTAACACCAATCTGTTCAAGGTTATCGCATAGCACGCGATACCCGTTTCTCTAACAGCAGGTCGCTGTCGACCACGGCGACCACGGCCCCCGGGATGTTCCGAAGACGGTGGTGGAAGGAAGCAACTAGTAAGAGGATGTAAGGGGAGATAGTCGTGGACAAGTTGCCCAAGCCCGCGCAAGCCCAAGCCGCACAAGCCCGCCCCACCAAATTCAAACACTGCGTTCAGCCATGCCCTAGACAGCGACCGGTCTAGCTCATAGTAGCCGGATCTATTTCGGGCTATCTCCGTCTAAGGCTCCAGACCGTGATGGCCGAGAGCACTTAGACACCCGTCCCGCGTAGCGCGAAGGAGGCCCGCGTCGCTCAAATAGGCGGGTCATGTCTAGGGCAGCCTACCTCACCTCCCTCGAGTACTACCTAACTCTGCCTGTATCTTTGCCCGTTCCCTTGTCTCATTTCCCCCTCATCCGGCGACCCTTAAGTTCTGCACTGCCCGTACACATAATACGACCCTGAGCATGTCTCTGCGCTCACTGAATCAGGCAAGCCGTTCTTTCTTTAGTCTCGCGTAGGTTTAGACTTTTTGATTCATGTCGGAAATCCAGAATGGCCCCACTGGCACTGCTATCTTTTTCCTGAACACCCACTGCACTCAGCACCGACGCCATGTACGGGAGGCCCTCTCACTATGGGAATCCTGGGCCTGGGCCTCCAAATCCGTCCGAACAAAATAATAATCTCGAAGGCCAACGGTCAGCTCCGCATCCATTGATGCGAGGAGGAATCTCATTGTACGCGTTGCTAGGCCCTATGTTAACCCCCAGCATCATGCTCCCGGCCACCGCCAACAGCTAGGCCTTGGCCCGCCGCCGTGAGTGCTTTCTGTGTTCTCTATTCCGTGTAGTCGGCTTATCTCAGCGCAATGCCAGGACTCCTGCGCGTTCACCCGCATTTGCCCCATCCCATGCGAATAATTCATACGGGCAGCGGTCGGCGTCGGAAACTCTTCCTGTGATGTACAATATGCCCGATCCGGCTGTCCTCAATCAATACAGCGATATCGGACTACAATATCCACATGCTCCGCGCCACACCTCATCCCAGCATGCACCCGACATTACAACAATGATGACTGCACTTCATCTTCGCCAAGAGCACTTGGTCGAGCAGAACCGCGCTCTCGTTCAGGCAAACTCCGATCTACAAGCCCGACTAGCTTCGGTCGAAGAGGAGCAATCAACATCTGTTCGGCCCACCGAGTCCTCCAATGAGCCTTCGCGCCTTCGCCCGGTATCCGTTCGCACTCGTAGCCAATCGCGTCCCCGGCACCTACCTCCTTCAGCGGCCGACGACGTCCATCTGCCATCTCTCGGGAACCCCCGGGACCTTTCGCCGAAGCAGAAGAAGGCCAGAGAGGGTATCAAGGTGTGTCGTCGTGTACTAATAATGTTCGTCATTGTTAATGGAGCTATAAACCCATAGCGGTACGTGACGAACACGTTCCGAACTGTCTGCGGCGTCAGTAAACAAGAAAACTGGCCTAATCCCGAGGTCCAGCGCATCAACGAAGTTACAGGCGAGGTGTACCTCACTCCTCTTTTCGAGTGCGGGGTTACGGACACCCGAAACATGCTCATCTTTGCCGCTGTCGCAAAACAAGTTGACGACGAATTTGCGGTATCTACTTTCAGTATCGACCGTGACTGCTTGTTAACTGTACATACAGGATGAGGCTTGTCACCCGCCGGGTCTTGCAGATTGCGGGGCGACCTGGGATATCGAGGTATTCAAGAAAATGGCCAAAGAATCGTTCGAGGGATTTAAGCGCCAGTGGAGGGCCGTTCACGATGAAGCGGCTCGCGCAAAGAAGGAGGAGGACCTCCGTACAAATAGACGGCGCGGTAGACGCATTATGGTACGTCCTTGACTATATTTCCAGCGATCACCATGGCTCACGGTTTCCGCGGACTCGCAGAAGGCGGAGGAGCGTACGACAGATATAGTAATCGAGCAGTACGCCGCTGCCAAGAATCTAGATCCCAAAGTTCTCAAAGACATCATGCGCGACGAACACATGTCAGACGAAGAGTCCGGACCCGAAGACGTTAATAAGGAAAGTTTTGCTAACTGGAAAGCCCGGATGGCGAGGGCGGCGGGTTATGGAGTTCTTACGCCAGCTGCGCTGGCAAAATTGAACTTTCTAGAGGTGCTCGAAGCGGACTGGCGTTCAGAGGATGTGAGTGTTGATCAGATGTGCCGAAACTTACTTATCTTCTCCAGTTGTCAAAACTCTTTCTCGACGTCCACCGTGCATGGTGGGACTCCCGTACTCCACGCGAGAAGTCCAACATCAAGTTTATTCGGGTGCGTGGTACGGGGCGATCTTCATCGCGCATCCCCAAAGTCGCCCCATTCAATTTCGGCATTTCACAACCTTGGCTCGAGAGACACCGCTTCGACCCGAATTTCCGAGACCTGTTGGAAGATTGGGGCGACTATACTGATCCAGTCGGGTTTTCGTCGTCGGAAGATGCGGGAGTAGAAGCATTGGCTGCAGATACCGGTTTAAACATTCCCATTGACCCACAATTTTGTTCGCCTGACTCTACGCATCCCAACCTTGACTCCGATGCTTAATTCTTTAGTTACCTGTCTTCGTAACAGCCTCTTCGTTAATTGCACACTCGTTCTGGATCAATGCGCGGCTTGGAAAGAACCTATTACACAATTGTCGGTGAGCTGTATGTACTAGTACTGCATGCGTCTGCCTCTACTCCGGCTCAATGTCACCGAAAGTGAAGGCATTCAGCGATGTGGGAAACTGATAAATATATCAGCCTTGACCCACTCGCTATTATGTGCACATACCCGATCCATGGATGTTGTGATCCACAACCTTGGGGTCGTATGAGTGAGTGTGCCCCGAGCGACCTGACAATGGATATCTCCAACTTGAATTATCCCTGGCATCTCACTACTGGCTGGTTCGAGAAATTTGCCAAACTCCCACGTGTTAACACTCAACTCGGGGCTTAACAAAATTCGTCAGCGAGCGGGGCCAGTATAGAAATATGGACACTTGCAATGCATCCCAGAGCTTTGTGTTATCCAAAGGGGAGTACGGCGAGTTCTTCATCCACGCAACAGAAGCCAGCAAGGTAGAGCCAGAGTTCCGAACACCTGGTTGTCTGTGTACAAATATCTCGCGTAGCTCGCCAGCCTGTGCGAGGTCCCCGAATCTTGCTTGGATAATAGATGACCCTTTAGAATTAGGAGAGTCTTGGTCTATTGGTGTAATACGACGACCATCAAGCAACGCATAGTTGTACGTTTCCGCGAAGGAATGGAGTGCGGAAGTCCCCGGCGTCTCCTCACGAGGAAAACTCACTTGCTGCTCTTCTCTGTTATAATATTGCTTTAGAGCCGCTCGAGTCTGATCACTGAGTTTCTTTGCAGTGTTTGCAACAGTCCCGGCCTGTACCCGCAGGCCTGTATCTGAAATTTCAGGTTAGACCTACATAATTAGAACACATGAACGATTCACGCACCTCCTCGGGCAGCATCTTGAATAGTACCAAGGGCCTGCGTCTGACCGCCTGAAAGGAGTTCATTATTGAAACCCCGCTCAAGCGTTGGAAGGCGCATATCTCGCGCATTAGACTTCATCTATTCAAGTGTAAATGGATGAAAGGCAACGAAAGAAGGATGTACCACTCCATCGAGCCCAGCACTTCGATGAAACTCCCGCATCATTGAGACCTCGAGGCGTCCACCTGTCCAGTTGTTGCTATTGAGGTTTTTCAATACTTTGTTGAGGCGTTCAGTTAAAAAGGCCCAGAATGTGTATACCGGTCCATAATCAAGAATTTGGTCGGGAATATGGACAGCCCAGTGATGATTTGGCTTCATTTGGTCGGCACCGTACAACTGTCATATACGATTAGTACCGTCAAAGTAATTCTGCCCGACGTACGTCAGAAAATCCAAGCAGGTACTCCTCCAACAGTGTTCGGGCCCTTGGAACTTTGTTGGTGCGGACAGCGCTGCCAACCATGATCTTCAGTGCCGTGGCAAACCTAAGGAAATTTTTGTCCTCTCCTGTCTTCATGCGCAGGGTAGGGCTCTGAGGCTCCTCCGGTTGATCGCCTGTTTTCTTTTTACGCCATTCTTTCATGGCCTGATCCCACAGTTTTTTCTTTTCTTTATAGCGTTCCAGCGCTCTCTTGTGCCCGGTATTTGCCTCCGTACAGAAAATATCCCACACAACGGGCACCTTTGAACACATCAGGTAAATTGTTCAAACACAGAACTTCGGTGAATGTACAATTATTGCCCATGGCCCTGTTACGGCGAATTTGTACTCGTCGGCAGTCAGTGAACCACCGGCGGGCTCCCCGACCCTCAATGGGAGTCTTCCCGCCCACAGAGGAGATTCAAACTGCGGGTAGAGTTACCTCGAAGCTCGCCCGCAAGTTGAACACCTACACTCTCGAGAAAGTCGTGGATAAAATGAAGCTCACGCTCCTTTTTCGGGGTATCAGCTCGGAGCGCACTGGTTTTGATCCATCGTGTATACCACTGTGTTTTGGCTACACCTAGAAGAATGTTAGAGGTAGAAATAATGACAGCAATCAGTACTTACCCAGAAGTAGGTTGTGCATGGGATCGATGACAGTGTAGCGGACAATGTCGAAGTACTTGAGTCGTGCAAACTCAGTCCATCGTACCCCATGCGTGGTGAAAAAGTTGTCTTTGTCTTCCGGGGTGTCTAGCCGAAGATATTGGAAACAGAGTCGGCGATGTTCGTCACCGGTACGAGCAGGAAACTCTGGCGTCAAGTTTTAATCATTATTCTGGCCCACTAACTAAAGCATACTGTTACGCAATGAATTGGCAGTGAACATATCGCCGCGGTTGACTTTGCATTTCGTGCAGGGTGCTTCATTGTGACTATGATCTGCGAAGCCACACAATTTAACCATAGCAGGATGGTCTGCGATAATCCCGACTAATGCGACGCGAACCAGGACACCTGCCCAAAAAAATTAGATCAATATGGTTGGACCACAATCAAGAACCACCGTTCGGGCGTTCGGGAGGATATACAACGATGCCATTCTCATAGAGCTTGATGAGGTCATCCACATATATCTTCAGGTAGTTCTGAAGCTGGGCAGAAGTCGGTTCAGTCGGCCCTGGGGGCATGCCACTGAGGATAAGATTTTCCGCCCGGTAACTAAAATTTGGTTCAGTTGTTCGGATCTGGCATCCACAACGAAAACATACCGTAATGGTGTGTCAAAATTCTGCACACAGAACGACAAAACTCCCGACGAATGACTAGGTTCGTAATTGCTGGTTTTGCGCCCAAACCTAGAGTAGTTCAAGATCGGAGGCAAGAAGCAGTTCGAGGCTTACCAGTCCAAACTGCACGTTACACCGATCCTGATTTCTTTATCGCTGTCACCTCCATAGAAAAATCGATTCCCATCTGGACCTTTGATAGTCTTCCACACTTGGCCATCCTGCATTTTGCGCAGCTCACCAGGCACCCCAGGCTGTGCCCTCCACGCCTCGACTGCAGGTACTATGCCAGGCGTGAGAATAACTCTCGGAGACCGTCGGACAAAACCTGGATTGGAGCCACAACATGCGGTACCGGTTTATTAAGTGGCGGTCGAGGTGTGTCAGGATCGTCCCCACCAATAGGATCGGAGTGGAAAAGATGATTCAATACCGCACGTGTATTGGGGCGGTAGATGGCACAATCACAATCGGGGCAAACTGTGTCGTAAGGCGCGTCAGTCTTGAAGATCTTGTGGCAGATATAACAAATGGGGTAGATTTTGAACTTGTCGTTCAAATTCAACTGGGAAAATACCGTCGTCAAGGTGGAAGGAATCTCTGTGCCGGCAAGAAGATTTCCGGGCAGAGTCGAGAATATGAAAATGAAGGCGGAGAGGATGATACGACATGCACGAAAAGAGACTTGATGTTTCGCGTGAAGGAATGCGACGAGGATGATAATGCACCGAACGATGGCCCTCGCCGCCGGATGGGAATCTGGATTTGCCGGATTGGGTGTGTCCGATTCATCCGAACTGTCACTCGGAGTGATGCTTGGAGATGGTTCATGGACTACCGGTGAAGCAGGGTCTGCATGGTCTGGATTCGGTGAGCTTCTTGCATCAGTGCCAAGCCGAAGATGAAGAAACAATAATCAGCACTATATCCAAACAGCGGAGAAAACAGCATCACAGTGGTTTTTCCGCGCGTAGTGGCACACCGGTGGTGCCAAAACCAATAACACTCCTCCCTCGAGTAGAGGAACGACCTCTGGTAGCCAGGGATGGCTGATAGTCACTCGAGGATGACGCGAATTGATTTCCTAAATCATGCGCAAATATCAGTGCCTCGCAGCTTGTACAAAAGGATTCTGACCGCTGGGTTGATTCGATGGAAAGACACCACGTCTACCGGACATTGGGGGACAATGGATTCTGAGCATAACGCGCACATTTTATAGTCAAAGTAAGCCCGGGTTGGCCGCACACATTCTCATGCGGAGTGGCCGGTACACACCAAATCTCGCGCGGTTGTACTCTGGAAGATATTTTTTTCGCAGTTCAGATGGCCAACACATGCTGAATTGAATTGGACTGAAATACCACAACCTTCGAAGGCGAATTCTAAAGAAAACCCTGAATGGCATTGGATTCAGAAATACCAACGCCGGCAACGTTCACGCGAAGTTCACGCCGGTTGCACTTTTAGAGGGATTTGTTTCACATACTGACTATCTAAAGTCAAACTGGGTCCGTCAAGCATATGGCAGAGAAGATGGGGTCAACCATACCATGGGAACAGCTCAAGTCTCGGAACGGCGAAATATATTTTCTTTCCTTCGGTAGATATGAGTATTGCAATTCTGGTTGTTGTCCCATGGAATTGTGAGCTGATTTGTGTTACAGGCAGCTTTGAATCGGACTATTACGACTCGGATTGAGGTAGAACATCAGAGTTTTGACATTCTGATTGTGGGGTTGTGCAACGCCAAACAACGCCAAAAAACGCGTGAAAACGCCTCACAACGCGACAACGGACAACGCCAACAATTTTTGATGAAATTCTGACAACGCCTGAACATAATTGGCAGATAACGTCAGAAGGGCCAATATTTACATCGGCCTTGGAGCTTCCTCCTAACATCTAGTACGATCCACCCAAGTATGCCCCATTTCAGGCAGGTACCTCATCCCCAACCCGCGGGGGAACCATTTCAATTTTGGTGAACAACGCCGAAACGCCAAACAACGCGTCAAACGCCACAATCAAAATGTCAAAAGGCTGATGAACTTAGTAGTAGAACCTCCAATTCAAGGAAAAAGTCGGGAAAAAGCTACGTATTGAGCCCAGTGAGAGTCCATCACACGCTCCCGCATCGGCCACATGTTGGGGTAGCATATAAGGGCATATTAAGACACACATGCTTGAATGTTAGCCCAGCGGATAGACGTCGCAGGTGTCGAGAGCTATCTGAGCGCCATGCACCGGCATAGATCGGGATAGACCGGCCTCCACGTGGCGTGACTATGTGACTTAGACACACGTGGCGGTCTAGCCCCGCCGAGTGCTGTCTATGGCTCTAGACAGGACAGCTGTCTAGGACCCCGCTGAACGCAGTGTCTCTGATATAGAATTTTTTTTTTACCTCAGCCCTTCCATAATTTCTGGTGGTTAATAAGTTAAGCGCTTGCCACACCGTTGATGGCCGTGCTCGTCATTTGAAGAACTTCCTCTTTGTTTTTCACTGGATAACTTCTAAACAATACAATACAATGATGCCTAATACTTGAAATTCTCAGGGGTTTTCACAAGCAAGAATGGAACGCCTGGGTGAAAAAAAGCATGTAGTGGTGTCCATGCAAATAGACAGTTTGCGCAGCAGCCATCAGAGCCACCTGGTGGCTGTTTTGCAGTGCGCAAATTGATGGCTCCGGCTTGGGCTCGGAATTTGGATGGCTTTTCACATGCTCAATGGATGCAACATCAGCCTCTCTATGGGTCATATGGACACTATGGGATGGGTGCAGGTCATTCAATGTTCCAATCAGTGCTCCAACTCTGAATTCACGTGGAAAACTCCATTATTAGAGGTTTCCCTGCCCCTTAGAATGAGGGACAGTTAATTTTTGTGATGAACAGTAATCTTGTCACCAATGGACTTCATTTCGGAGCATTGGAACTTCCAAACTCAATCGCCCACAGCCATCAATTTGCGCACTGCAAAACAGCCACCAGGTGGCTCTGATGGCTGCTGCGCAAACTGTCTAATAGGGGTTCCATTGATGGGACGATCCTGTTTAGGATCCGGATCATGTTGGCTTGTGATCTGAAAGTTGAAGTTGATCAATATCGACCACGAAGTTCGCAGTTGGTTTGCCATTAAAACCAGAATGTGCATCTTCGAATAAAAGATGACAGTAATATGACATCAATTTTCGCTAAATATTCATAGTTTCATGAGTTTTCACTGAACCATGGTGCAAACTCGATACTTTACTGCAAGTTCTTGGTTAGCAATTGAACGTTGTAGTCTGAAGTCCGAAGTTTGATTGATCTCGGCTAGGTTCGGCACGATACGACAGGAGTACTTCCACGCCGTCAAAATATTATTTTCTGTTTCCCGCTCACCGGAGAGCACCCTCCGAGGCCTAATTAAATGAGAATGTGTGTCTCTATAGTTAGTGAGCATGGCAGAACTGTTTTAGGTCAGTTCAGCCAGCCAGCCAGGCAGAACTGGCAATTGCCGGCCACGGCAGAACTGGCAGAACTAAAAAAGGAAATCACTCCGAGTTCGCATTGTCCATCTTCTGAGCCTCTCGGCAACAGTTGACACATTTGAATTAAAGGCTCCTGCATGTGTCCGAGTTTCTGAAGGCTTCGGGTCAAATTTGGCTTGAAAAATCGGTGTAAACCTTCATCAAGATTTGTTTCCTCCGTTGATGCAGACTGAACACCCAACCATAACGTGAACTAATAGCAGGGGGTTGTCAAGCCAAATTTTCAAAGCCTATGTTTCACTCTGGAATTGGCTGATTCAAGACAAAAAGTCGGCGAATGGAGCACTGCCACCAGAGTTCTGCCAAGTTCTGCCCGACTTCATGGAGTTCGGCCGGCAATTGCCTGGCTGGCAGAACCTGGCTGGCAGAATGGCAGACTTTTGCCAACAACACTATCTATAGTGTATATTAAGAGGCCAACACTCAGGCTTCGGAGCTGTAGCACACCAATAGCAGTACAACATATTTTGTTCATGTCAATCTAAACGGCCCCACTGTGTCTGCCTCATGAGCACCGAGTACATGGGGAAGATATTGTTCTGTCTCTGAGCTTATATTCCCCCTCATCCAACTAATCCCCAGTATCATACACTATCTCTGATTTATCGTTATGTAAAATATCTGTGGGTCCAGTGTCTGATTTTCCACAGCTTAATAAAATAAAAGAAACAGATGGTTTTCCTAATTCTTTCAACACCAGGAAAATTTTAGACTCAAAACCTTGGTTGGAATCAGTCTGACTAGAAGATACTTGCTAAAAAGGTCCACAAATTACATAGATGACCTCTATCACGTTCCCGATGTTGCATAATTCAAATCCGGAAAATAACTTCGGATTCCCAAAACTTTTTCTTTTTGAGATCTCAAAACATCTCTACACTGCATCTGTGTATAGTATATGAGTCTGGTGTGCCAATTCTCAAAGGAATTTGGCCAAATATGAGCAGAATGTGGGTAGAGTTCCATTTGGGGCATCGGGCTGGCTGTACACCTCCACCACATCAACATTTTTCTTGTCCTGCTCCCTATATGATTCCCTTGGTTAGCAGATCCCCTCATTCTTTGGATCATGTTCATTGTTCTCGATCATGTTCCGGATGCTGAAAAAAAAAAAAAAATTAAACTAGTACAAAGTTAGTTTTTCTGTGCCAAAAAAACTTTCGAGGCAAAAAAATTTAAACCACCATCTGTTGTCTTAGGGTGGTTCTGGATAGTGCCCTGTGTCTGAAAGCATCCTTAAAGTTACAGAGGTGTGAAGCTGTTGCGTTGAGTTGAACCCAGAGAAGGCAAATCAGCTGATCCCGGTTTTACCGGCAAGTTCGGCAAGCCCCGAGTGGCTCAATCCTAGACACCTCGGAGCTCAGTTAAAAAAATTATGATCTAACATGAGCTACTGACTCTACATAACGAGTCACAATACACCTGGGCAAAACCAACCCGAGAGCAGGAAAGCTCGGTACAGTTTCGGCTTCATTTGATCGCATCAATCTGACCATCGGCGGTTCGCGGATGTGCTCTACACATGTTCTGCTCAGATTTAGCCTTAGTCCTTCGAGAATGGGCATCTTGCACTCACATAGTATGTAGAGATGTAATATAAGGATGTTCTGAGCTTTGAAGAAAAAAAGTTTTGGGAATCGGAAGTTTTTTTCCGCATTTGATTTATGCAACATCGGGAACGTGATAGACCTCCAGGAGTAAGAACCATGTCTTTTTCTTTTTTGTCTGCACAATTTTTTTTTAGATCCCTCCTGGCACCATTGGTGCTTTTTCTGGATGCAAAGGTTGAGATAGGGGCTACATTTCTCATTTGGGCGATCGGCAAGACTCGGTCCGGGACCAACCCGTGATCGAGACTTCCAACTTCCGACTTTGCTCTTGCATCAAAACTTCAGCGTACGGACTAGTATTAAATAACGAAAAATAATCCCATACAGTAACTGTCATAACCGTACCAATGTAATGATACATAGTCCAAACAGACAACACACTGTCCTAGGAGTCAAGTATGTGAGGCCCAGGCCTTAGGTTCTGGAGACATAACTCCTAGGCCCTCCCAATTCGGAAGGCTTAAAGTTAGAATGAGATCGCAACAAGTTGACGTGTTGCATGTTGGCTTACAAACTTAAGCCCGGTCATCAAGTCGGTGATTCAGGTGGTGATCCTAAACACTATGTCTGTTCTTAAGACTGTGGCAGGGTGCTCGGAACAGTTGGTACCTCTGTAAGTGATACCGGATATAAGAAGAGCCGGGGCGGTTCCCCATGTCAATAGGTATAGTTGGAGAAGGGCTTACGTCAAAAGCCGGCATTCTCGGATTGGAAATATACTATAAATGGGTGCTAGGCTATCAAATCGGGATGACAATCCTAGCCTTAGGCCTCAGGAGAGCTGAAGAAGAGTGAGGATTGCAGAGAAGTAGGTACACAAACAGCAGGAAATGGATAGTTTTGATTCATGTGCAGCCCTTGGCTACCCATCTGCTACCTAAACCAGAGGGGGGTCCCTTGTGTCATAACTCTGTGGTCTGTGTCTGCAGGTTAATTAAACAATAATATAACAGAGGGAAGAAAAAATGAATAGTGAAAGGAGTGTTTTATGAGATCAGATCCAAATCTCAGATTTGTGATTGGCGAAAGTCGGGATTTTTTTTCTCTCGCATAGCTCTATATTATGTCACTGATCACATATGACACCCAAAAGTCGTGACTTCTGAGGAAGTTCTCGCTTAGTGTAGCCATCATATGATATTCAAGGGCATCTGCAACTACACCAGTCATTGTGTCACAACTAGGCTCAGTCTCCGTCTGCAAGTCTTGAAGACAAGGCATTGGAGGATGGAGGGTAAGGAGTGAAGAAGAAACTGGAATAAAAGACTAAAGAATAAACACGACTAGCTACCCTACTTATACTGTTGTACCAGCCATGTGTTATTCTATAAGTAACATGAAACTGATCGAGCCTGTTGTATATAATTAAATGTACATGATAACCGTCCCGAGGCCTCATTAATAATAATTATGCTTATTGTCTGCAGTGCCTCTGTGTATTATGCGCGGACCGGCAAAGTCGGTCCGGTCCATCGGCTCTCGTCGGATTTCTCGGCTCTTACCATGACGTCCAGTAAACAAAGGTACTCGTTCACCGGCATCCATTGGATCACCCCACCCCATTCAACGGCGTTCAGCGAACGCGCTGATCCTCAGCGGACAGGTGTTTTTTGGTCATGAGCCAATGAGTTAGCACCATGTTCACAACGTTCGGTGGACACCACTGCACATTGCATCAAAATATTTATACATTCTTGTCACTGTAAATCCCTCTCAGCATTGAACTCCACTGGATTTCCAGTCATGTCTACAGAATGGTTCGATTGAATCCAGCAGATAGTTGGTGCATGTCTGACACTGAAGTGAGAATCCGTTGGAATCTAGTGGATAACTGGAGTAAGTTCACCGGACATTCAGTGAAAGTGCATCGGATATCTGTTGGATAATGCCGTACGTCGTTGGAATCCAGCGGATAGTTGGTGCATGTCCGACGGAAATTTGCCAAAATACACTGGAGTTCATTGAGAATCCGTTGGAAACGATTGAATACCTGGAGTATGTTCGCGAGACATGCAATACAAGTACACTGAATTTCATTGAGAATCCAGTGAACGTCCAGCTGAATCCACTGGACAGACAAGATGTTTTTAGAGAAAATTACATGAAGAGAGCAAAAATTATTCTGTGCTTCCAGCCATATCCCAGAATTCCGGTCAAACCAGCCATGATGGTGCATCAGGAAAACCGCAGCCGAGATGTACCTATGAGCACTATGAGGCCCTATGCAGCACTGCATAGTCTTGCATAGTGCCTCATAAATACATTACAGCCAAAGGTTGCTGCATAGTACTGCATAGTACGACACAGACATTTTGGTTTTCCTGATGGCCTGAAGACTGCGTGCGGATACCGGAAAAAAATGGTGGCCAGTGGCCATGTGCATTGGTGAAGCAAACCGCCTAATTATAATTTCATCAACATGTACGTACATTGGACGTCGATGGACGAGCCATCGACGTCCGATGAAATTCAGTGGAAAGGGGCTGCTGTTTAGCGGCCATCACCGACGGCCGATATCTAATCGTTTTGATCATCGGATCACAGCGGCAGCCGTCGCAGGACGCCAGTGAACGTTGTCCGCCGGCGTCCTTTGTAAGTCCGGGCATATAACTCGTGCCTCTCTCCTTCCACATGCATATGATGTCATAGGTCCAGGTCATTTACCATGAGGTTTCACAATCCAACATCCATGCCCGTTTCACCCACATTTAGTCATTGCGGTCATGTGGGTGATAGAAGTCCATCAAATCAAAAATTTAGGGTAATCAGGGTGAAATACAATTGTCCCAGCTGTCCTGCCTAGAAATGTCCCAAAATATGCTTACCTAAGACCCCCATACCAAGTAAAAAATGTGAGGACACAAAAAAAAATGGACACAAAAAACTGCCTATTTGGATTGCAAATCGATTAAGCTTACTCCGAAGGTAAACGGACCAGAATCGAGGGCACAAAATGGAAAAGAATTGTCTGCACCCTAGTTCCGCAAAGAGCTGTAAGCACAAATGGTCAAATCGACTCCTTATTGATCCGAGCCAAAAATAGATAAGTTCAGCATGTACACTCCCCTTAAATTATCTCCGCATCTGTCTTGGCCTGATAAGAAAACAATTAATCAGATAATAAATCCTTTTATTGTCGTGAGGCCAAGGCTGTTTTGATGCTAATGTGGATAATGCATCCTGGGTTCAATGTGAGCTGCTTGATGTGTGAGCATAGACTGAGCGAACCTTGAGCCACGTGTAATGATCTCTTTATCACTTTCAAGGGAATTGGTTTTAGCAAAAGTTATCAGGACATGCCCAGAGGGCCTTAGTATTTATAGCTGTTTGCAAAATTTATGACAGTCGGCATGAAAAAGCATTGTGAAAAAGAAACCAAGTCAAAGATTTGATCTGGCCGCTTGCTGAGGTCCAATCTCACTCATTTCTGAACTGATTCACGATTTTGGACACATTCAAATGGAAGGAAGCATTGCTTTCGATTCAGGTCACTCTTGCTGTGTAAATACGAATATTTACACTGGGGGCAGAGACCCACGCATGTCGAAACGACATGCGTGGTTCGCATGTCATCCACATGCAGGACAAGGACTGGCAAAGGGCCTTTGCTTAGAGAAAGGGGGGCTTTGTCGGCTCCCACGAGCTGACAAAGCTTCCCTTTGTCTTATCAAATAGGTGTTACCTCATGCGAGCGACATGCGAACCATGCATGTCGTTTTGACATGCGTGGGTCTCTGCCCCCAGTGTTATTGGATCCAATTTCACCCTATTTTATTTTTGATGGGCCTGTTCGAATATTGCGACTCAGACAATTTGGTGTGTAAATCACTGGTTGAACAATTCAATTTTTCAAGCAGAAAAACTGGTGAAAACGTTGTTCATTATTCAGACATTTATCACTGAAAAGTATTTGAAAATTTTATAACTTTTTCATTGATTTCTCGTTTTCTTTCAAATTTTTTCACCTCATTTGGGACTTGAGCTCAAGTACTGCGAGGCACGAGCTGTGCTACAAACTCAAGTTAAGCCTCGCTAAACAAACAAGCGGGAAGTTGCCATGGTACACTTACTGAGTCAGATGATCTCGGCAAGTGATGGTGCGATCTTTTTAGTCTCGACGACAACAACATCGACTCCAGGATCGCAGTCCGCGCAACACGCTGTGCGCATCGCTTCAATTTTTGACCCACCCATCATCCCTTTAGGTATAATTTTCTTTTCTATTTTCTTTTATCTACTAACTTAGTGGTCAATGCTGTGGCAATCACCGTCGGGGGGGGGGGGGTGTTTAACTTGCTTTGACGGTTGGCTTGCCACAGGTATTCTCCGCTCCGGGACTTTGGGTTTGCGCTGCGGCAGGGGTTTGTCCTCGACAGGATACTGAAAATTTGATGAGTTTCTCACATACTTTTTTAGTGAAAAATGTGTGAAAAATGAACAAAGTTTTTCACCAGTTTTTTCACTGAAAAAATTGAATTGTTCAACCAGCGGATAGAAATGTGTCACTGCAGTACAAAAATACCTGGAGCCACAATCCACTGCTCCAAATAAATGTTCAACTGGAGCAAGTTCATTTTTTGTGTCAAACCATTTTCTCTGCTGATTCGTTGATATGCCTCAGCACTGCCTTTTGAATACATCCAAATGCGAAAGAATTGGTTCAGATTTGATGGAGCAGCAGCTAGGACATGTTGAGGGCCAGTTCAATTGTGGAGATTTGAAAGTCTTGAATGAATTAAAATTACATGATAAAATGGCTGAAGATCTATGACGACAACGAGGTGAGTCTGGCCGCCCGATGAAATAATATGCTTTCTAATATTCCTCTCCAAAGGACCTCATCAGTGAATGGTATACTTTTTGCCTGTCTCGTTCTTTAGGTGTTATTAATTGTTGTCAACCTCAGGTTCAAGCTAACGGGGCGGCGCTATGAAGTCTTCCTGGCCACCAAGTTCGGTATCAATTTGAAATCTGATGATTCCTTCTCGCTGAACGGAAGGCCTGAAGGCCTGAATAGTATGTCATCTCGGACTCGTTCATTGTGGTGTTCTTACCCCATGTGCAGTGTTCATGCTTGTTGTGTAAAATCCTTGAAATGTCTTGGAATTGACTGAACTGGTTTGTACTACGGCTGTACAAGTGGAGTACGGTTTTTTTTTCGCTCGAGATCGAGGGTGCAGCTGGCGATGGCGCGTGAGCTGGGCGTCGCTATCTTGGCCTACTCTCCGTTGGGACGTGGCCTCCTCACTGGAGCCATAAAGAGCCCGGACCAGTTCGAGGCGACGGATGTTTGTCGTTACATGCCCCGTTTCTGCCCGGAAAACTTTGGCAAGAACCTCGAGTTGGTGGAGAAGCTTAAAGTTATTGCGGACAGGAAGGGCATCATCACCTCACCATTGACACTTGCTTGAATTATCCCAAGGACTTGATTTTTTCCCTGTATATGGGTGAGCTATCTACCCACAACTTCTCTGCCCTTACTAATGACACTTGTTTCAGAACTAAACAAATCAAGTACCTCGACGCGAACATTGAGGCACTCAAACTGTCTCTCAGCACCGAGGAGGAAGCAGAGATCCGAAAAGAGGTTGATAATGCACAGGTAGTGATTTGCCGGGCTCGGGCTCAGGCCCGAGCCCGGCCCAAGCCCGGGGCTTTCAGGCCCGACCCGACCCAAGCCCGACCCGGTTTTCAACTGGGCCTAGGGTCGGGCCTGAGATTTGCTCAAGCCCAAGCCCGGGGCCTAGGCCCGTAGGGCTGCCCACCGTCCCGTCAACGGGTACGGTCGTCAAAATAGCGGCCGTCTTTCCGGAATTTTGGACCCGAGACGGTACGGGACGGCAAAAAGACGGCCGTCAACGGGTACGGGACGGCAATGGCAGCTGAGTAGACCAAATCACTTGCCTGAACCGTAAATCGAGGAATTATTTTCACCGTAAGTCGTCTTCAGCCCCAGGAGATATTGTTTGACACTTGCTTAGGCAAATGAGGCAGTTTTAAGCTGGGTTGAAACAAAATTGATGCGAGGCACGTGAGGAGTTCCTGCTCCAAGACCATTCTCTGAACCGAACACTCGGAGGGTTGGGTGCGTATTTGCATTCCATACATGAGAAAATGGTCAGGGACTAAATTCTTGCTCATGCCAGCCCTTATCAAGGGAAGAAAGAGCATGGTTGCACATTCAAGCCGTCTACGGCCGTCTACGGCCGCCCGTCCCCGTCCCGTAAATGATTTCGGCCAAAGGCTCGACGGGACGGGACGGCATGCCGTTGACGGCACCCGTCACACCCGTAAAGACGGGGACGGTGGGCAGCCCTATAGGCCCGGGCTTTTCCAACAATTATTTTATAACTCATGTGCTCATTTCCGTAAACACGGAGGCATCATTTAGGCTAGTGAACATCTTCACAAGTCTTGGCGGTGAGAATTCATTTTTTATTTAAATTTTTTTTTGGAGGCGCCTTTGACGCGCGCGGGATACTACACCGATTCACGTGACAATATGCCCAATGTGCCGTACTTGCTGGTATTGTGCCGCACTCGATACTGGTGTGCCGCATATAGAGCGCTGCAGCTTCCGTGTCTGCTCAGTGAAGATTTGTCAAGTTTGCTTGCCATTTAATACATTTAATATATATATATGATTATTTACTGCTGAGCCCGGGGCCTGGGCCCAAGCCCGACCCGACCCGGCATCAAGCCCGACGATCGGGTCGGGCCTGAGGTTTTCCCCGACCCAAGCCCGCTCAAGCCCGGCCCAAGCCCCGGGCTTTCAGGCCCGGCCCGACCCGGAAAACACTATGCACAGGTTCAAGGCGAACAATACAGTGTTGCCACCGGTATCGCCGATATTTTCGGCGACACCGTTCCTCTTCCAGAAGGAGTCACAATCTAGCCAAAGTATCGTGATGTATATTGACAATTGAGCTCACATTTGTATGGCATTGTCGAGAACATGGAGCAGGACAAGAGGTGTCCGATTCGCTAGCCAGCACACAATCAACTGCACGTGCTCGAAAAGCACCTTCCATATCGGGCTCCGTCTCCGTTTGGACATCTCGCCGGTGTTGGATTCTATTCGGATTGTATGCACGATGTAGGATGCAGAAAAATCTGGAAATATTTACATAGATTGTATAGATGTTTAAGTATGTAGGGGATTTTTTTTGGAACTTCCCGTGTTGTAAGAATTAGTAAACAAGCTTCCTGATTTTCGATGCGCGCTCCATGCACTGCGCGTTCGACACAGCAAGCTCTTCATTCTCTTTGTTAGCACCACGGCTAGGTGAGCTCGGAGGGCTCGACGCGGGGCGTTTATGACCTTGAATACGAGGTGGGAAACCAGGAACATTGGGAGGTGCGGCTGGTATGTCAATCACATCCTCCCGGGGAATTCCAAGAGCCTCTTGCTCGGCGGAGCTGATTTGAATGGTGGAAAGGAAATCTTTGGATAGTATCTGTCTCCATTGAGGGTGCCTCGCCTCGAGATGCTGCTGGAAGTTATACTTCCAGTGAAACTGGTTGCAGTCCAGGGGACACTTGATTGGAATGTTTGTGCACGGGCGCGTGGGCCGGAATTGCCCAGCCGCTGAGATCATGAAAGAATATGTCGATGGACAATTAGAATCGAGTTTGCCGTTCTTGATTCCTGTTGTGCAGCCGCCATTAACTGTGGGGCCGGCACAAGTGCCGCAAGGACGAGCCAGTTGCGGTGGAGCCAAAGGAGCTATCTGCTTAGGAGCGCGTGGTCTCAGGGGTGCCGCTAACATCGCATGAGCTCGACCAAGATTGATTGGTGGTACAACACACCTTTGCAAGCATTCGACGTGATATAGTCTCTTAAATTCTTTTGGCCTGCTCCTTTCTTGAATTGTTTGAAGCAGTTCGGGCACTTCAGCTCCTTGGGATTCGAGCCGCCAACGTTAACCGCTGTCCATGAATCCGCGGTGATTGTTCCGGCTGAATGCGATGGTGGCGGAGGGCAAGGAAAAGCAGAGTAGGGCTGAAACGAAACATTCTGGGGGTATTGGGATGTACAGAGTTCATTTATGTGTGACGAAGGGGTATTATCGACAGTATTTACACCAGAATTGGTGGTTTGTTGGTAGTTCACGGTGGTTCTGTTACACGGGTCGTCGAGTCGTTTTCAGAGAGTTCGGGAGCAGCAAGACGTGTCTGCTACTCCCTATCAGGCAAGGTGGGTGCTGGGGAACCAGTGGACATGTCGTAGGCCAGACGGGACGCGTCGCAGCTCGCGGTCGCGGTGTGGGAGAATGCCAATGTTTGTGTATCAACAACCCGATATGGAAGGTGCTTTTCGAGCACGTGCAGTTGATTGTGTGCTCGGCTAGCGAATCGGACACCTCTTGGAGCAGGACCCTTTCTTGTATCTACAGGCGCAGGCGCACAGATGCTCCTAATGCGTTCCGAATTCTCCGTAAACCAGGGCTTTGAAGATTCAAGACATTGTTGCAGCTGGAAAATACCTCATCCCTACCGAGAGCAAGGGAAATCTGGGTAGGACTGTAGATTTGTAGATTTGTAGACTTGTAGGCATGTCCCCTCTGATAGAGCCCGTAGCCAGTAGATGCCCACTGCGATTTTTGCGCCCTACGTTGATAAGGTGTGTATCTATACAGGCCTGAAATCTTTGTTTTTGCACTAGTATAGTGGATAGCTGTACAACAGATGAGTAAGACTAGAGGGTGCTAGCCTAATCCCGAGGCTGAGCATTAAGCTATTGACGTTGCAAACTAGCATAACTACCCAAGCTCAGGCATTATTAACGGTACCTTCACAAATGGGGCCTTCAATAGTGACTAGAGTAATACAAAGCTAGCCATAGGAATATCCCGGCAAGTTATATGTCAAAGATGTAACAAGCTCGGATTCAATATGGGCGCCAGGCGATCAAGGGACATTGGAAGGAATCACAGAGCATCAGACTATTGAAATGTGTTACAAAGAAATGAAGTAAACTAGATGGGTCCATTAGAAATATGTATACCAAGACAAATTGGTGGTCAGAAAGCCGGCCCTGAAGTATCATGTGATCGTGTTACATCACGTTCAAAGAAAGAGGCGAGTTGGCGCCAAGGGCGCTAACTACAACCATAAAGACGGATGACGCCTTGAAGGGTCCAGACAGGGCCTATAGGCTTAGGGTCTAGGCAAGGAAAGCCTTCCAGGGATTCTCTCAGGCCTTCAACAAGGCCAAGAGCCAAGTAATCCCAATGAGCGTGATTCAACACAAATGAGTCCACGCTCTTCAGTCAGCAAGAGATGTTAGCCAATAGGATGGCCAGGGAATCAAAGAGGACACGGATACCTACCCGTAGTTATTCACATCAGTTGTAGGATTAGTCAGTGCAGAGCAGACCTATAAAGTAGTATTGTAATGTAATAGTTAGGCAGTGAAATACTCCCCCAGTTGTTGGCACCCAGCTCTTAGTAGCTTTAAGTTTCATTTTGTTAGGACTGAGCCTAATCAGCCACTCTTACAATCTGTACTTACCCCACCAAGAATTCAATAAGCTCTTGTATTAGAGTCTTAGTTGTCTTCAACCCACCTAGCCGTTAAAAAACTATCAACTTGGGGTTGACTATATATACACTCGGTGACCTTAAACCAGTCCCTCACATTGTTTAGAACACAAGAGTAATCTAATTGAGGTGCTTAATAGACCCTATTTGACTATTCAAGTTAAGAAGTATCGAGTTGGCACCAGTTTGAGATTGAAGGTCGATACACCTGACCTACATCCCCGAACACACACACATTAGTATTGGAGTTGTTAGTTGTTAGATTTGGTATTGGATTTTGTGAGACTTCGTTTCACTCAGTCTAGTATTAGAATTCATGGCTGCACGCCACTGCACCGTTTCAACGTGGAATATACTGTGTTAGCGAAGGAGAACTAACTTTCGTTACTAATGTCGACATACCCTGTCATTTGCTGCTCATACCTCGAGGTGCAATGCCGTAGTTGAGTCAGTCTCCTACCCAGCCGCGGTTTCGAGGTTCATCAATCTCAGTAGCGGTAGTTTTATCAAATACAGAGAAATTGACTCACCGGAAATTTCGGACCGAGTGACTGTGATGTTACAGCGCGACAAACTTAGGGATGAACCTCTCCACGGCGGCTGGAAGAAAATATAGGTAAACAACATAGCCACAACTTGCCGAAATCCTACAGAAAATCATGAATGTGCCTTCCTCATGTGAAATAAAATTCTTTTAAGTGCTCAGCAGCCTAATCATATCTCTATGGAGGCCTCTGAGTTGCTTTTCCATTTTATCATGCCCCCATTTAAGAGTTTTGGAGCTAAAGCACGATTTCAGCATGCCTTTTTCATATCAAGCCTCAGGTAGTCGTGTGTAGAATCTCCGGCTTTTTGAGAACGTTTATGACCTCTCTATAAGCAGTGTCAAGCACATTAATTATTTTATTTCACACGAGGAAGGCACATTCATGATTTTCTGTAGATTTCGGCATGTTGTGGCTATGTTGTTTACCTATATTTTCTTCCAGCCGCCGTGGAGAGGTTCATCCCTAAGTTTGTCACGCTGTAACATTACGTTGTCTTTGTCACTATCTAAAAAGTCACGCCAAATTTCTGAGATCTCGATTGTAATCCTACTACTGAGAATGATGAACCTCGAAACCGCGGCTGGGTAGGAGACTGTAGTTGAGTGGGAGAATCGCTTTTACTCATATTCAGTGAACAGCTTCGCGGATGGCCATCGCGGTGCGGCGTATTTCCACTGTGACTCTCGATTCGTCTATCATTTTAGTCCCACTGACTACTTTTCAAATTGTTTCGTATTTCCTAGCCTTCCGCGCTATTCAATTTCGTGAATTGACCAACAACGATTCCCGCTCCCAAGCTGCCACCCTTAAACAATACTTTGCGGTGCGTGTTTTTCGTGTCGCTTTATCCATCGTCACTATTGCTTCTGTTCCAGCCAATATCTCCATGTCGGAAAAACCCTGTTTCGGTTGGAACGGATTGAGTCGGCTTGCTGGCTTGGGAGGGATTGAAACACCCCGACCATTCTTGCTGTACATATCCCTGACCTCCCGAGACTGCATCTGCCACGGAACGTAGTAATGAAGCTGTTGGATGATAGGCGCATCATCCTGAGGTGCTTCGAGGCTTTCAAAGCCAGGCTTTCTTCCATGAAGTGTGTACTGAATCGCCATGACTTTAAACTGAGTAAACTTTAGTAGGTACTGCCATGGCCGCTCTTGTTTCATTTCATTTTATTTGCAGTGTTGTAAACTTGAATGCATCAGACATTTGACATTTAGCTTGTGAGCTTGTACAAGGTCAAAAAAGGCCAAAAAAGGGCCAAAAAGGTCGCAAGTTGGCAAGGTCACAAGGCTATCTTTTTTTCTGACAAGGTCGACGGTTCGACTCCTTTGTGCGGCATAAATTTTATTCCCGCTATGTATATAGTGGGTTTTTGGGGGGAACTCAAAAAATGAACTCATTGGCGTTTCATACGATTCTTTATGGTAATACCTTGCCTTTTTTGGCAGGTTCGGCACGCCTTGGCACTGATAAAATCAGCGCATCATCCCTGGATTGATCCTCCTTTGCGTCAGCGCACCACACTGACATTTCTCCTTTGAGGCTTATTAAGTATCATGCCAATTCCCTCCGAGGCTGAAATTTCAGCGAAGTGAACACCTCCCAGCCAGTTCCATGTAGTGTTGCCGATATCCGATTAGGTCCATTTTTTTGCTAAAAAGTACGAACCCCGAACCAGACCTGGGGTCCGGTTCTCCCAATTCCCTCGAACCTCTGACTGGACATGGGTTCGGTTCATTTGGGGTTCAGAACAGGTTTGAACCTGAAAGAAATTCTCGCGCACAAAATGTGACCTTTACGACATATTCATCAACTGTAGGGTACAAGAATGAGTTTCATGACACACAAATCATTGTTTTGGGGTGTGCAGGTACCTCCAAAGGAATGAACAATATTTTTCAATGGTCTCACTGGACCTCTGAACTGGGGGAAGACATAATTTTGAGTGTTCCTAGGGAGATGGGACACTTCTCCCCGTTCTAGGTCACTGTTAGCTGGAGTTTGAATGAAGCCAAGTTCATTACTCTTATAAAATTACTAACACACACCTAATTTTTCGACGGGTCGGTCAAGTGCAAGAGGTCTTCACCGGAAGATGCCGAGACACAGCCTCCTAGGGTAGGTAGGGTCCGGGATCCCTTAATCCACTTTTCTGACTTTGTTCAGAGGGCTTCAAAAATGCGTTTAGGAGGGTCAGAAAAAAAATCGGATTTTTTGAGGGTCGGACTGGAGAAGGGAGTGAATTTTCCGGTATGAGACATGTCCAAAAAGGGATCATGTTTATGTTCAAATGCCACATTCGATGCTATGCATGTCCAATTTTGACCTCAATCCACCGAAAAAAAAAAGATTTCGAAGGGAAAACCCGTGGGAAATTCCATAATGGGGCTCGGCTAATAGGTAGGTAGGGCTCCTGGGGCCTTAATCCACTTTTCCGACCCTGTGTGGTAAATTTTAAGGGTGAAGACCTCTTGGTCAAGTCCGTTCAGGTTTGGGCAAATTTTAAAAAACGGGAACCCCGAACTGGACCTGAGGTTCAGTTCGGTTCTTGCCACCCCGGCGCGACCAAAGGTCGGTGACGAATGGCGTGGGTTGATCTTACTGCTATTTTCATGTTGAATTTATGTCTAGATTTTTGCATGAACCTACCTGGTCTGACTGTCGCTGACAACACCCCCATGGCCAAGGGGGAAGAACTGTGCCCTTGCTTTTCAATGCCACGTTGGCCAGAAGTTTGGAAGATACCATATAGCGGGCTCTGCCGCGAAGCGGGCTTCATCGGTCATTTTATTTTGATGTTTCGGTACAACACAGTTCTGAAATTTTGCACAGAGCATTCTCCAAGCATCCTCCAGATGTTTGAGACCATATCTCGTCTTGTTCTGCATTTTCGGAGGAGTAATTTTTGGCCCTTGGACCTTGTGGGCTTGGCGACAAGCTCACAAGGCCAAACAAGCTGCAATCAAATTGTTAATTGGCTGATGTGAGAGAGCTGTGTGCAAACTTTATGGCAAGGTATGTCGACAGAGGCAAGCATCAGCCATTTAACAAATAACTTGTGGCTTGTTTGGCCTTGTGAGCTTGTCGCCAAGCTCACAAGATCAAAGTCCGAAAACAACTCCCTCAGAAAATATAGAGCAGGACCAGATAACCTGTCAAACATCGGAAGGATGCTTGTAGGATGCCCCATAAAATTTTTCAGGACTACCCCATACTCGGACATAATGATAATTCGAATTTATGCCACCGAAAGGAATCGAACCGTCGACCTTGTGGCGGTCGAGACATAGGTTTGTGACCTTGTGAGCTTGCGTTCTTTTTGGCCCTTTTTCGGCCTTGTTTGACCTTGTACAAGGTCACAAGTTATTTGTTAAAAGTCTGATGAGGAAACATGCCGCGGAGTTGAAAGCACGCCGGAAACGCGTCTCAAAGTCGCGGTTAAAATAAGGGAAATCATCAAGGAGTCACGGTCTCACGGACCCGTCGATTTTCACAAACAGAACTTTAGTTCTGTGATTGTGCTCTAGAGGACCGAAAATGTCGCCTATATTAGCATGTGACTAGGGCATCATTGGATCAATCAACAAGGCCATACACTGACTCTCGCCATCCGATACAGTGTCGCGCTCTTTTCAAGTGAACTCGATCTTTGCGCGATCCTTGAAATGTCTGGGCCTGCAAACTTTCGCACTGATGCTGCATGCAAACACCTCCTTGAACCAGATTTTACCACTCCGGCATTTGCCCCTTCGAAACGGCTACACAGATTGTCCCAACTCAACGAGCAGACAGTACGTTGTGTTGAATCTCTTGCAATGATTTATCCTAAACATTACAAGAATAAATGTCTCTCCCTCAGTACTCCCATTACCTGACTAACGACCAAAAAACTCGCACTCTACGCCACATGCTCGACAACTCGGATTCAACTTCACCGCGCATAACTCACAAAGCCGATCTTTGAATGCAGCCATAATTCACCTGGAGAGCTGCGCAACGATTGCTGCTTCATATGTCATGTTATCGAGGATCAAGTGCGGCGAAGATGACCTCCGCGGTCTCGCCATTCTCGGTAACAAACAAGAATATTCGAACCCACGCACCGCAGGAAGTGTGAAACAAAGAATCACGGCTGAAGGACCTTGCATCAGGAAACACCTCCTTTCCGAATCGGGCCAGATTTCCCCGAAAGCTGGGCTAATTCGGTCAGATAAGTTCGTTTAGAGCCATTAGCTGTTTTTAGACCTCACCAATAAATTAGCCTGAATGTCAGGCAATTTACCTTGCTTTATCTCGCGCTAGGATTATTTTATCACTTTCATTTGGTTCAGAAAATCGCTTAGAACCATGATTTTGCATACGTATCTACGACAGGTACACTAGCTACAGACTAGATATCTAACCCAAGCTCCAATTTCATGCTGCATTGGAACCCTGGCACAATGCAGTCAGTGATGACGAGCATAATAGGGAACACAGGGAACATACCTCACAAGTACCCGGGAACTTCGAGCTAAGCGCTCTCGAAAGCACGACAACAAGTTGCAGGTTGTGGACTGATTTGCAGGAAGCGTTAGAGAAGATGATGATCATAACAGAGAAAGGGACTTACACTGTTTAGTAATGATACTAGAAGCATCGCAAAGACAACCTAGATAGAAAATACGACTGGGACGTCAATTGGTGTTCATATGACACGAATGAGGGAGGACTCCACGACGTAAACAGATCCAACAGGAAAGATCTCCGGACCAATCATCAGTCCCAAGGAGACCAGTGTAGACGATCTGGGTGAGTGTTAACGGCATGCATGGGAGGGGTCGGGGAGGAGACACAGTCAGTAAACAAAGTGCATACGTCATAGACAAGGTAATTCTGCATGGAGGACCACGATGCGGGCGGCACTGATGCTCACCATCTGGAAGAGCAGGACGGATACGCCGAGGGCTCTGGGAAAGAAAAGGTCAGTACCAGGCTTCGGAACGAGGAGGAGCGGGGGCAGGGTATGAATGGATTGAGGAGGATGTAGATATATGGTGCTGACGTACCTCACTCATCCCTTCAAGCCATTCCTGCGACCTGATGGTTGAGGCTGCATGGTATGGAAGCAGCAGTGAGAACAATGTCAAATGGACATACCAGGTCAGCACGGAAGGATTTCTGGGAGAGGTGTGGACCTTGGCAAGGGTTGCCTGGATGGATATAAGCATGCGAAGGAGGCAGTGACAACGAACAACACCTGACGGACCCCAAAGAGGTTTTGTGAATGTGCATGGGTATTGTGGTGCCCAAGGAATTGTTCGAGTACGGAGGGACGATGTGAGAGGAGCCGCAGGGGGTGGTGCCGGGGAGGAATGAAGTGGGCGAAAAGGACCCCGGCTTATGCTCTCACAGGTCCGATCAGATTTTCCGATTTTGGCTTGTTCCGTACAGACTTTTTTTCGTGCAGTTCGTACGCATTGTGATCAGGCGGTCTGTCTTTGGCTGCAACTCGTCCGCCAAACGGATCGGACCTCAGGGTACGAGAAGGGTATATTTTCGGTGTCGTGAAGAAATTTTCAGGCCGCAAGGGCCACCCCGTATGAGGGGGAGTGTGGTTCACCTTGAAATTTGCCGAAAATCTGACTTTCGGACGGAAGTGTACGCCAAATGGATCGGACATTAGTCCCGACTCGATGGTCTTGTCCGCATTTTGGATCGAACGTGGCAAATTTTTTCACGCCATCCGTACACATTGTGATGGGACATAGAGGCCATTTTTCGGCCATTTTCGTCCGCCTCAAGATCGGACCTCTCAAGGCATAAGCCGGGGTCCTGGGCGAAAGAGAAGAGTTTGTTGATCAGTGTTGTCGTGGCATCCATTTACGAACTCGAACCACTTTTATTGATGGCACGTGCGTTCCAGGCCTGGGCCCGCCGGTTCAGGGCCGGCGTATTGGTAACGGACTTCAGAGATTATTTTCCATCATCTCCTTGCCTGAATTCCATTGAACTCTCCACATGCAAAGCTATGTGCCTGCACGTGTAGTCGCACATCAGCTAGCATGCGAGCTACTCTCCGGGAACCTAAATGACATGTCTGAACATGATAATCCCAGAAAAACAGCTAATTTGGTCACTTTCCCCACATTCCCTGAATATGAATCCGAGGACCAAATTACCACTAATTTAGGAAAGGAGGTTTTTTCCTGATGTGCTGCTGCTACACTGGAAAGGGCGAAGAACGATCTGAAATGGTATTTAGACTTGACTAGAGACGGCTTTGACTAGAAAATGTAACAATCTTAGGAACAATGTATTAAGAAATGTACACCATAGTTATTATGCGAACTCACAATAAATTTCCGTAGTCTAATATTCTGTTTGTGCCCCGCCGCTCGCCGGCCAACTACTTTCATCTCAAAGGATGACATCATCAGACATGAGCGGGAGAAAACAATCACGTGGCTTTATCATTCTGATTGCCGAAGGCGGCCCGCTCTTTGTCTCCTACCTGAGTACCACATCCACATTCTGGTCACGACCTCAGTTCTTCCACAGGGAGACCACCGTAACCGGAATCTGGCACCGGAAGTCCCTACCTCCACCTCAATCCTCGCTTAGCTACCAAAATATTGTGGCAGGTGGGATACATACAGTGCCCGTCATCACTTGTCTGCACGTGTTTTTCAGGGTCAAAGGAATTTTTGTGTATTTTTTATGATTTTCTGGGCCATGAAACCGATCAAAAGAATGTGATTGAGCACAAAAACTCAGATTTTCCCACGGTGTTTCACTTTTTCGGGGTCCACAAAAAAAAAAAGTTGTCTCAAATCACCAGTATGACACTGGGCAAGCCTTTGGAAGGATGCAGGGATGCTCTAAGACTGTTTCATGTTGTTCAGAGCTCTCACAAGTTGTCTAGAAACAGACCACAGAATTTGGCTGCAGGCACCCAGACTATGCACGTGACTTTACCCCTACCCAATATGGGAATTTGATGCCATCATTAGGGTTTGTTTCACTTTTTCAGCCAAGAAAAATTAAAATCTTCTTTAATCGACTAGCCAAGCACAAGGGATCTTTATGCATCCTTTGAGTGTTTCCGGGGTGTTTTAGGTTCACTCATGATGAGGGTATAATGTTGTTGAAGGTTCGAAGTTTTGACTTGTTTACTGCCAAATGCGGAACCGTGATGTGATGACGGGCACTGTAGGAAGGTGGATTTCTGGTTCTGAAACTGCGGCGCAGCCAATATAAAGCTCGCCAACACTCGCCCCCACCGTGTCCGTGTCATTTCGGCCGTCACGCAACCATCCGCGTATGTCGCCCGTGGGCGCGTTCGATGGCCAGACCCTCCATCTCAGCCACGTAACGGAAATCTGACTGATGCGGCTCACACGTCTGGATCCCGGATCACCGATCTGACTTGCCTGGCTGGACGCACCCAGATTCTTACTGGCGTATCGTACCAGAAAGCTCGAAGTTCATGGACTGAATCCGTTATCGCTCATCTTGGTCCATTTCTGGCTCTTTAGACTAGTTACTGGTCGCACGCGTCTGGCATTTATTTCTTGCATCTCGACGTCAAGAAAGGCTGCTTTTAACGGAACTGCGGAACGTACTATGTGAGCTCGGACATATCGATACACCACGGAGTGCAACATCACTCTGCTTGGGAGAACACGGCGGCACAGGTCTTCGCACCTCGGTCTGCGCTGGGTGAGTCCAGAAACACCTGGATGAGTAATCATCACCGCCTCGACGGATCTCGGCCTCCCTCGGTCCATCCCTTTAAAAGCGTGCTCGACTAGGCATATCCCTCCCCCAACTTGATTTGAACGTGCAGCCCTTCTGACACCGTAGTGACCGTACCGTACCACCCATGGAAACCCAAACCCACTCGCATTCTGTTCACATCCACACCCAACACATGATCTCACCCCCGAGCGCCGAAATAGAGCTCGGCGGTTTCCCACTCGGTACGTCCTGCTCCAAAATCCCAAATTCAGGATCCTCATTCGTACTTTGAGATCAACACTATTATGACAGCGATGATGGATACGACGACGAGTACATCATGGATCTGGGCTCGGAAGATTTCTCCCAAGACAGCCATCTGGAATCTTCCTCCGCATTTTCCCATCCTATAGCCCGCAACATCACAGCGCCGTTACCAACCCCGCAAAAACCCTCAAATCCAGCGATATCGTGCGTATTCCCTTTCTCGTGTATCATACCGTCCTCATTGTCGTCCTCGTTCCACCGTAAAGGGAAGAGAACTGGACTCACGCCGTCACACATCTCTTCGCATGCATATCGCTGCTGGTCGTATTTTGGAGAGTAGGGTCTAAGACAGTTGGTGCTTGAGGCGGCTGTCCGATACTCGCTCGTGAACGTTTCAGTATCATTAAATGTATTACCACCCTCGCAACCCCACTTCTCAACTTATCACCTATAATTAATAATTCGCTAGTACGGGTTCAACTCCTCAAGTTGTCGTCCACTGAGCATATTATCGCCGTCATTGCTTCGAAACCAAAGAATTTAATGAAACGCAGGTATCGGGACGAAACTAAGTGGGGTGATAAGTCACCTCGATTGCGGCAGCCACGAAGGGTTGCCGAGGCATGCTGATGGGATTGGATACATCTTCACATTCCCAGTCCGAGCCCAAGTCATTTTCTTTCTGTCTTTGGCCCCAGTCACAAGTTTGCCATTGGCAGTTGGGCGGGCTTGTAAGTTTTCCAATTTCTTGAAATAATGGTTCAGGAGTTAGATGATGAAGTAGTGCGTTGCCAGCAATGTGACTGCAGACAACAGGAACAACTGGCGTAAATCCTCACGGGATGTGAAGATTTCCATTCTCTGAATTTAAATTAGGTCCAAGTTCTCAGAATGGGAAATGGTTTTACGAGATATCTAATAAAACACAACCCAGTTGAAAGCTATCGAAAACGCTGAATCACCACTCTATAATTTCGTTGAAATATTTCTTGATCAAGCCCTCGTAATAGGGCTTGAGAGCCGCCGGGTCTACCTCCTCGTCGCCCTTGCTATACAGGTCATATGGGTTGAACGCGCGCACAGCTGCGAGGGCTTTTTCGTCGGAGGCGTTTGTGAGGTGCGTGTACGCGCCCTCGCGGTGCCAACTATCGGAGAAATCAGTGGTGTGGACAGGGGAGATTAATCTTGAGACGGACGGGTAGAAGCTGTGATAGCGAATCATTGCGAGTCCCTCCTCAGGGAGCGAGGATTGATTTTTGAGGATGTGGTATAGATAGTATATAAATTCATTTGAGCGGAATCTCGCGACAAATGTTGAACAGACCTCATCGTGGCCCCAGGAGAGCATGACGTTCTCGAGGCCGCAGTTGGGCTTGTAGATCCCATACTCGGTTGAATAGACGGTATCTTGGCTGTCGGGGTTGCCCGCAAAGCTCTCTGGGAGGACTATCTTGTTCGAGAATGCACAGCCGACGACAAAAGTATCCTGCCAGCAATATCAGCACAGGCTCATGAAAGTGATGCTCAAAACCGACGCCAACAACGTCCCATTGCCCCCTGGTAGAAACTGTTAAACGTCTTTCGAACGGGCGAGGTAAATACGTACTCTGATCCAAAGAGGTAGAGTAGCTTCCCGAGGTCGTGGACGAGGCCGGTCACCTGCATCCAGTCGGGCTTGCCATCTCTCCGAATCGCCTCGGCGGTTTGCAATAAGTGCTCAATCTGCGACAAATCCGTCTGTTCATCATGTGTCTCAGTAGGTACCAATATTTTGAGAGAGCCTGAGATCCGCACGTCGGGATCGGAATCATCGACCAGCGTGGTGAGTTTTTCCATCGCCTCCCAAATTCCTTAACTCCAGTTCAGTCGCAACTCGAAAAGATCTATATGCACTCTGTACATACCCATTCTGGCGCGCACGCTCTTTCGCATGTTTGCGCGCATCTTGATATTGAATTCTACAGTTTGCTTCTCTGCATGGAGACCAGATTGGCGCGAAGAAATGCGGAGAAGCGGATGAGATCCGTACCATGCTGCTCCGTGTAGAAATTCTTCACGCGGTCGCAGGCCGCTTCATACTGGCGGAACTGTGTCTTGTCCTTGGCCGCATCGAACTGCGAGCTCTCGTCCCAAACCTTTCCCTTCAGGATATTGACTAGGTGTTGTTGTTAGCATGGGAGAGGGACAATTTGCGGAGGGTTACCTTCGTCCACGGTATCAGAGACGGTGTCCAAATCATTGTGCATCCGCATCGTGAGTCGGCGAGAGAAGCGAGATATCCGGGGTGGGATGACGGTGAGGCCACAATACCAACTAGCCTTTTATAAGGACTCGCTTATAATGGAAACCAGGTTACCACCTTTCGAACAATTGATGCTGGTAGGCCTGCAGGGTGGTTGCTGGCATCCGGTCGCACGGTCAAGACGAGGCCGACACGGGAAATCAGCTGGATTTTGGAAGTTTAATCAACATAGCACGAGACTGCACATGCGCACTAGACTCGAGGCACTCCCCCAGCTACGATCCTTGCCTCTGAAGTCTATAAAGGCATGGGCTTGCACACGACGACACCCTTCTCGCCGCCCGAATGGAAATCGGCAGTCCCTGAAATCCGAAACCACCGTGAGCTCAGCGTGGACGGGATTCTGGATTAGGAGTTACCGATACCATCCCACGGATTGCGAAAGTAGTCTCACCGTCGCATCATTCATATGCCGGGTTGACTGGACACAGTGGATAGGGAGTCCCCGTCGTGAGATGTCGCTTGCATATCCTTGTGGAGCGCGAGTTTAGGCACTCCGCCCGATAAGCTTCTCTTCTAATGGGCAGGTTGGAGTCGTCATTAGCCATTAGACAGGATACGCACGAGCCGCATGCGGCTTTTGGCTCTTGTGCAAAGCCGCAGCGGATTTCGTGTTTATTTTTGAGTTAAGCACCATCATTACATTTCCAAACCTGTATTGAATGCCTGAAACACTTGAATCTTCAGTACTGTAGAATTCGTCTGCGAGGAGAGCTCGGGAAACCTATACACTTGTTTTACATGTATTCTAGCGAGATATATATTGTTGAGGCCTCAAATCTTCTTTTTTGGGTGCGGCTTTGCACAATGTCCAAAAGCCGCACGAAGCCGCATGCGGCCCATGCGGCGTTTGCGCATCCTGTCTATTATCGTCGATGAAAATGTGGTTAATTAGATAACCTGCATTGACTGTCATCTGGCATGGCGGGCTTTTGCTATTACTCCAGGGAAGAATGGATGACCCTTAGTTTCCACCACGTCGCGGCGAGCTCGAGCAGATGTATAAGCGTCTGGGATTACTTTGCGGAGGCGGATTGTGGAAATGGGGCCAGAGAACGCCTAGCGCGGTGCTCCAGGATCTGAAGTCATCTCGCTTGCGTTTTCCGCCGTAGAGCCGTAAATCAACATGGAGCTATATCGCACATGGGAACCTACCATACATAGCCTGTATCTATAAGAAAGCGGTGGCTCCCTCAGCTTTTCGCCCTTTCAGGCGCGGTATCAGGGCAGTATCAGGGCGGCATGCGGGCGGGGCAGACAGGAATGGGCAGAATAATAAATACATTATTTTATTTACCGGCCAGCTAGAACGTACACGTACTACTTGTGAAACAGCTCCCTGGGGAACATCTCGCGTCTTGCCAGTGGCCGCTCCGCTGGAGTCTTCAAGACTCTATATGGCGAATGGGAATTATATAACGGGACGCAGCGCTGATAAATGGTTCCAACTTCCGAGAAGAACCACAAGCATGACACCCGATGGAAGTATCTGGTACGAATCTGTGAGAACCATCGTCGCTCGAAGAATGACAGGGCGCAGAACATTTGAAGATCTTGGATCCGGGACGCGACATGAAGGAGAGTGTGTATGCTCGAAGTCAGAAACAACAAGATTTGACCTTAACCACAGTGTTGGAGACTAGACGCGTAGCGCACGTAATACGGAGAGTTCCGGTCGCTCCCCGGACTTCTCAACGCTTTGCTTCGTCGTCGGTTGGATGAGTACGTTCGATTGCAGTTGAACGAGTGGGACAGATAGAGGGACAATCGAAGAGAGATAGCCAAGATGTGCTAACGAAGATGAGTCATGCCGCTGGACGAAATAACCGATATGTCCAAGTGCCGACAAAATCGGCCGCTTTCTCTAGAACTTGGGCGTGGAGAGTTGAAGATTCCCGATTCAGAAAAAAAAGTCCCACCAGCGGGCAGCCGTGCTTGCTGAACTACTCCCGATTCAGTCACGACAAGCTTGCGCGGATGGCCCATGTCTGGACGCCGCCTTGAGTAGGATGCATGTACTCGGCTGTTCGGGATACATTGCGAATGCGCGTGTTTTTGCGGTAAGCGTTGTTGTAAGCGTTTGAACAAGCGGAGTCTCAGGGAGGTATGCATAGGTGGTAGAAGGCAAGGAGACGCAGTGATGGGAGCCGGACAGAACCGAAATGTAGATCCGTCACATGCGGATCAACGGTTCCCCGGTCCGCACTGCCACCTCCTGCCACGACCAAGCCACGACGAGAGCCACGACCGCCTCCAGCAAGAAGATAGCGATATTTAGCGGCGGGAAGTTTGGCTTGCCACTCACGATTCACTGGCCTTTACTCGCGCTCATAGCTGATAATGCAACGGGCCGCAGGACACCGGCGCGGAGAGTAAGGCAGTTCTTCGCAAGTCCCCACTGTGTTTCGCACAAATGCTGCCCGAATCTCACTCAATGACTGAACCCCATCGATCGCTCCTAGGAATTGCCTTAAAAGGCCTCTCTGCGTCGAGGGTTCTTTGTTTCCTTCCCTCTATATGTTTACAGACGGTCTGCAACTACATCGGGACCTTCTCCTTCTGTGGGTTCCGATTCTTCTCCACTCGCAATATGCGTGCCTTTGCAGCTAAATCCACCCCCCCCCCCCCCCCCCCGATCAATACATCAAGACCCACTATGTACGCTCTAGAACGCACCTGCCTTCGATTTCACAAGTGCAGGGCGCCCGTTCGACTCGGGCTTGGGTTCTGCCTTGACAATCGTTTCCCTTTTTTCTTCATTTCAACTTCCACTTTACCTCGTGCCGCTCTCCTCACTCCGATCGGGCGGCTCAACTCGACGCACCAAGTCCAAGTGTATCTCTCACTTTCACTTTCGCTCCCACATTTACCCAATCAACAAATCAAGATTTGTAGCCCTCGGGAACGCGCCTGTCCATCATTATATAGAGGCATTGCACTGGATAGGCTGCGGCTTCGGGTCGGGTCGTACATGAGTGGGACGGATTTTTCCCTTTCGCTTTCGAATTCGCCAGGCACGTGCGTATACTCTTGCACTCTCCTTCTTACCTGATTGATCTACTTGATTACGCCCGGTCTACCCGGGCTCTAGGATTCGCGAAGAAATCTGGAACGAACAAGGCATTTCGGCGGTCTTCCTATTCAATCTAGACCCTCGCTTGTGTGGGTACGCTCTTGAGTTTTCTCTGTCTCGATTTCGCAGAATGAGCCTATGGGAAGCACTAGGTCAACCGTATATCTCTACTCTGTCACCCCTCTTACTTACATGCATCAGCTAACGAAGCCGTTCCAATCGGGGTCGGGCATGACTGATTATCGTTAATCTTTTTTTTTAACTTGGTTTTCCCCCTCGCCGCATCTTAACCAAAACGAACACTTCATCGAAGCCCCGTTGGCGGATGGCCGCATCTCCAATCAGTTATGTGACTACTTTGGAAAAACCCGTTCGACTCGGGGTGAGGGCATTAGAGCCGAGGCAATCCGTTTTTGTACCTTATCCAACCAACTCCATATATAAGCTACCGAACGGAACGCGTGTAGGCGAAGTCTTGGAGAGGCGGTTATTTACTTAGTCACTCAAGTGAAAATTTGGGTGGCAGCCCCAAGTGCGTGCGGTCATAACACCCGCCAATGGGCAGGGCGGTTTGAAGTTCAGGTAAATCTCCGCTGGCACCGGAAGGCAAAGTCAGAACGAGCGCACGAGAGATAGGGGAAAAAATGCTTCAGAGTGCGTCTGCATTCGGGCGCGGGGAGTCGAACCCCGACCTGCTGCTACCAGCATATGAAAAGCAGCCATGCGATGAGCGATTCCTTCCTTTGCTGCGTATCTATTTGTGGATTGGCGTAGAAGTGTACACAAATGTATGTCTTTCGTGTCAATGTGTATGACGGAAACATCAACGAGACACTTAGGCGAACCCTAGGAACGCCTCTGAACCGCGATACACGTTCTTTCTGTAGTCTTTTATTTCGCTGACGGCAGTTGACGTGCGTGCGCAAGACTACACGTAAGGTATGGAGTCTCATACAATCAGTTTTGTTTCCTTCACTTCGGGTTCAGCCACTTCTTATACATATACGGTGCCGAAACATAAACACTGCGGAAAACCCGCCAAGTTACTCGTGCCATAACCTGGTGCCGTGTACAGACAAATATGATCATGGATCCAGTACAGTCAAAATATCCATGGGTATGGAGTCAGAGAACGTCACTCGAGTCTACAGGTGGGGGATAAAGGTCGTCCAATCAATCTCCATGAAGGTCCGTTGAGGGAGGGAACGCAGCGTCGTGAACAGTAGGACGATCAGCATAAGTCGGGAGACAATGTACAAGGACAGAGTTCCCGCAAATACAATCATGAGCCACTGCCACATGCCGCCGACCCTGGGCTTCAGCTGCATTACGCCGATAAGTGCGGGAATGGCGGTTATAAGGACGGAGCATCCCCGCCAAATCCATTTTTCTGCGCCGGACGGGAATGCCGCCTCCCATGCGCTGCAATGAATGGCGCCGAACATGACAGCGCTGAAAGATTCTAGGAGGAAGGCGCGCATGAAATGGGTGTATAGGGGTGTGGACCACAGGATGGGCACTGGACGATACGAACGTGGATGGTATTCGCCCCCATAAATTGCAAAGAGGACAGATGACCAGATGCCGGAGGAGACCTCAGGCTCTGACTCGCTATCCTGCTCCTCTTCATCCGGGCCGATGAGAATGGATGTCTGCGCATCGAGAGGCTTACCCCACCACAGCAGCCAAGTAAACACATTCAATACCGCGAATGCGAGTGTGGCGACCTCCAGCTCGGTGACAACAAGCCGTTGGAAGACGCGGGCGACACATTGGCTGATGAACCAGAAACACTGGACGAGCGCCACACCTTTGGAGAGGGCATCCCCTTTACTTCTATCCATAATGAACGCAACATCGATTGCCCGTATATCGGTGAGATATTGTGCGCCTAACAAAGGCTCTTCAAGTTGCTTGAAGGTTGTGATAGGAATCCCACCCGCAGAAACGAACCCGCCCATAGCAAAAAAGAAGCCATGGGTTCGCGAGACGCCAAATCCTGGTCGCAAACTCGTCATTGAATGACGAGAGAAGTGCATTAGATAAATGAAACTTACTTTTCGAGAAGGCGCGCGCAAAAAAGAACTGTCTCGCAGCGAAGAATACGATGAGCTCAGGGGCAATAATCGCTAGAAGCATCATGCCGACTCTGCGAGAAAGGAGCTTCAACCAGCTTTGGCCCGGAGCGGGTACATTGGGATGCACGGAGACCCATGTGCACGCGAATATGGTTGTGAGGCATCCCCACACGATATCGAAGAATGTTCGACAATTTGATAGGTCCTCGCAAGCACTCGACGACGGTGAAAGTGCGGTCGTCGAGAACTGAGACAAGGGTTGCTTCAATGGCATCAGTCCAAAGGAGAACAATGAGACATCCAGAGGAGCAAGATCCTCGTCTCCATTTTATAAAGTGGTGCCCTCTCACGCCAGAACAAAGGATTCGATGTCTTCCAGGGAATGCTGTGGGAGCAGACGCTCAGGGTGTACTTCCAGCCTGGCAAAGACCGCAGAGCTGTAGGGGATCGCCAGCAGGATCCTCGTCTCCGTTTTATAAAGTAGCGCCCTCCCACGCCAGAACAACGGATTCGAAGTCTTCCAGCGAATGCTGTGGAAGAAGACAGCCATGTTGTACTGTCAGCCTGGCAAAGACCGCAGACTGTGGGGGATCACCAGCAGGATCTTCGTCTCCATTTTATAAAGTGGCGCCCTCTCACACCAGAACAAAGGATCCGAAGTCTTCCGGCGAATGCTGTGAAAGAAGACTCTCAGGGTGTCCTGCCAAGACCGCAGAGCTGTGGGGGATCGCCTAATTGGAGAACGAGAAGTCCCACTCTTTCTCCGAGTAATGGAAAGAGATAGTCGGGCCGAAGGAGAACAAGTAAGCACCGTCCAGCTAGAAGCACTTATCTCGCAGCGGCTGGCAGGACAAGAGTCAAAGTGTCCAAATTCCGTTGAAAAGATTCTCAGGACCTCGTTGCCAGTCCACGGCCCATGAATCCGGTAACATAACCACCAAGCGCACGTCGCGCGCAGCGGCCTTTCGAGAGAGCCGAGCGTGGTAAGGCGCGCGCAGTTCTTCAGCTTTAGGAGGTCGAGAAAAGACTTATTGGGATGAACTATTCCTCGTCGAATGCGAGGTGGCTAAGCCACAACTTGAGAGCCTAGTCACGGTGGAGAAGGGGACGTCCATTGAGGCATCGACGTGGGTAAGCCGAGAAAAGAGAGGGTGGGTCGGCAGGAGAGCGTAGAACAGCGGACCGCCGTTGGTCTGAGATCTGGATTTGTCGCAGTGTTGAAGACCTACGCATCGCTTTTTGCCCGAACCCAGAACGCACGAAGCACAGCCATTCACTACGCTCAGGCGGCCCCGCGGCAGACCCTGTCGGAGCTACGACGGAGGTGAGCCGAGGCCCTCGGCACGATCTGCTCCCATCACTCGGCACATCTCCGTCGGATAACGACATAGCTCGGCAGGGCCCGCCGAACCGTCTGAACGCAGTGATTGAGCGAGTATTCTCTAAATGACTCTTGCGGGAGTTATTCACCAACCAAGTGTTATCTCACCTGAGAGTGACAGAGTGCTTCACTGTATATTGTATGTGGTTCATTAGTCTCCCGTCCCGGACGAGAGACTAATGAACCGACTCTACATTACAGCGGTCTTGCCCCGTCCTTGCGCAATGTATGGGGAGAATTTTTGTGCGGTCGTAACTTTGTGGATTTTGGGGCAGCGAAAGGCTCAGAAGAGGTTATGTTGTGAATGGAATGAAGGATTGAAGCCGGAATTCTGGATATTTACCTCCTCAGCTGCGTTGAACGAAAGAAGAAGAGCGCAAGCCGTATCTTATCCTTATCTGACACCATCTCATCTTATCCGTTGAGTGTCCAGCATGACACTTGCAGGGGCGAAACATTCCAGACACCTATTTCTTGCAGACTTTGGACAAAAGAATTCAAGTTTCTGCGAAAAGTGGGATAGGCACGGATTTAAAAATCAAATCGAGTGCGGCAAAGTTCGATCAGAACGGCTCGTAAACCGCAATATGCGAAGGGTGAAACTTTACTCGCCCGACAACTCACCAACCTGTACTAAAGTAGCGTTGATCTTTCAACTAATTCCCGCAAGTCGTACATTATCCGTGAGGAGGGATTATTATTAAGAACTCGTAGAAGTACAACCAGTGGCTATCGGGTAAAAAATCACGCAACGCCTGTTCCGATTCCCTCTCCGCCCTTCTCTGCATCCCCGTTCCTGCTCGTGGGAGCCCTCCCTATTGGCCCCGTCTTCTCAATCTTTATGTTCTGGATCACCATCGACGCCACGAGCGCGAGCCCCGCCACGGGCACGCCAAGCACGAACACGATGCGCAAGCTCTGCATGTACGCCTGCACGACGCCGGGGATCATCGCCGCCGGCAGCGCGCTGTAGATCGCGGTGGGCGACTCCCGCACGATTTCGGCGGGCGCCTCCGGGGCGTAGCGCAGGAGGTACTTGCCAAGCTCGGACGAGAAGACGGGCTCCGCGACGCCTAGGCCGATGGTGCCGCCGAGGAACTGGCCGAAGGAGGCGACGCTTGTCGCCTGTGCGAGGAGCTTCGGAGCGTCTTTGAACTCGACTCTGATAGAGATGTGGCGCTGTGAGCATCGCGGGATGCAATGATAGATAGGTAGGGTAGACGCACTGGATGGCGAGGAGTGCATTCTGCATCCCCATCCCGGTCCCGATTCCGACGAGGATCTGGAACCCGACGATTGTGGCAGACGAGGACGACGTGCTCAGCGTGTAGAGCAGTCCGGAGCCGATGGCTAGGAAGACGGGGGCGCAGACCAGGAAGTGCCAGCTACAGACAATATAATTAGTTGGGTTGACCACCCAGCAGGCGGAGACTCGCTAGTATCCAATCTGGCCCACAATCTGACCGGACGATATGACGGTGAGCACCACGCCGAGCACAAAGGGGAGGAGATCGACGCCGGATTTTGTGGCGCTGTGGTGCCGAACCGCCTGATAGAAAATCGGAATGTACTGTGATAGTGTCAAAACACAGGCTCCTGTACTGAGGTCGAAATATAAGCCCACGTAGGAGTATAACAATAGCGAGAAACGGGTAAGGAAGCAGTATGCAACCACAGCGTATCTATTAAATCGAATAAGATACTACAGCGCGAGAGGGGAAAAAGGCTCTTACACCGATTTGGAGTGAAAGATGGCAATGGGCGTCATCGCGCGGTCACCTGCGAAGATCTCCCAAGCGACGAACGCAGCGGCAAGAACACCCGCGAAAACAAAGCACTGCGAAAAATGAAGTAAGATTTTGCTCCGTATCAGGGGGACCTACGCACAATGATGATGGCCTTGTCGTTCCAGGGTTTGGTGTTTCCGCCCCACTGGAGCGCCAGGACGAGGGTCGTGACAGTGCCAGCGACCAAGATCGCCCCAATGAAATCCATTCGGCCGACCTGCCGCAAGAGATCCCTCCAAGTGCGTTTATTTGGATCCGAGCCGAGCGGAGGAGCCGCCTTGAGCAGGTATGTCACGGCGGTCAAGGAAACTCCACCTAGAAAAAATGAGCGGGTGTCTAGGCGTAGAAAACAACAGTGCTTGCCAACTGGAGGGCGTTCAGTACTTATGAGGATTGGGAGCGTTTTCGGAACGTACCGGGAAGATTGATAAAGAAGCACCAGCGCTACGCGACGAGGACCATCAGGTGCACCGTCACAGTTCAGAGATATATACTCACCCAAGTTACCTACGACCCGGATTAGTGTTTCCGTAGCAATAGAGCAAAAGATAAACGTACATGGTCCGTGAAGCCGCCACCTGCATCACGGGTAAGTTTCTTGACAGTGGTGGAGTAAAATGAGTATTCACCGATAAGTGGGCCAACGATAGACGACAAGCCAAAGACTGCGCCAAAAAGCCCGAACAAGCGAGGGCGATCTTCCAGGCGCGTCACTTGCGATATGATTTGGATCATTGAGACGACTGGGATTTGAGTGGGTAAGTCTCCAGGGAAGGTGACACGATTGACGCACATATTCCCGCACCCCCAAGACCGGACACCGCCCTTCCCGCAATCAACTGGTCCACGTTGTGCGACACCCCGCATACCAACGAGCCGGTTTCGAAGATGACGATTGCGGAGACACGCAAATATCCGGAGGACTTGACCGTAGAATAGAATGAACACCGCTATGTAGCGCAGAATAAGGAGTGGGATTCGACGCAGAGTTATGCACCTACATTGTGCCAGCGGGAAAGATGTTGCGACCCAGCCTTGAAGGGAGAAGGAGTGGAAATCCTTGAAACAAATGAGAACAATGGGATGCAAGTATCAGTGGCGGGATATACCGAAGCAATCCGAGGTAATGCGGTAGCTGGAGGGACGTGAGACGTAGTCATACAACGTAAATTTTCGCTTGCCCAAAATCGTCTGGTCCAAGGCAACCAAGAGAACCGACAACAGCCTTGAATATGTCAGGTTGGTGGGTTGAGCGATGAAAGACAACCGCTCAAAAGACAATAGCCAAGCGTTTACCGGACAGGATTGTGTCTTCCATGGCCTCATCCCGTTTAGCAGTGGTCGGCATCGTTGGGTCAGAGTCGATGGAAGGTGTAGCCATATGGGCTTGTGGAGGAACTGGGCCATGTCCGCCCGCATTTAACTGGAGAAAGGGACGCGCTGCGGGCAGAAGATGATTCAAGTCTAGGCTCAGAGTGTGGATGATGCAATGCAGATTACCTCATGATCACTCGGATAAACGGCTTGAGGATCTACTTTTAGAACCACCGCGCCGCACTAATTTTGACACGTCCAACTCCGTCGCATGCATGTACGACGACCTGCGTCGCCCGCAGTGCAGCGTGCTCACGCAACTGCGCACGACTCATTTCGCTCTCACCGCGTACCTGTACTGTTCCCACCTCGCCCCCTCCCCCGCTGCGAACTCTGCCTCGTCCCGGATACACTGCCGCACTTCCTCCTTGCCTGTCCCCGCTACCGCCGCCAACGCTAGACCTTGTGCACTGCCCGCCTCTCCCTCCGTCGCCTACTTGCCGTCAAATCGGCCCCAAGTCGGTCCCGCGCTTCCTGCGCGACACCGGCCGTTTCCCGCGCTACACCCTCTAGGGCCGCGCTCTTTCTCGTTCGCTTTTTCGTCTCTGTCTCCCATACATATACATACATCTCTTATGCTTACTTTATTATGCCGATATTGCCCTCCCATCCCCTTCCTAGCTAGCTTACCTCCCTCACCGTGCTCCCGCCCTTCTCAACGTCGCGCACCCTCCTCGGCGCCGGCCTTCTGCCCTCCTCGATATCGCCTCCTCCTTGACACCGTGGTCCCGGTTTCGTCGACGCGGTGTGTTCCACCCGCCTTTGTTGTTCCATGCTCACGCTCCAAATGGCTTACTTTCGGCACCTTGACGCGACATACGAGTCGAGAAGCGCTCTCCGTCAATACTCTCCAACCCACGAACCCGCTGGCGCATGCAATGAGCGGGACGACCCTCGTGAACCTCACGTGTGTGCATGATGTCGCGCGGCGCGCCTGAGTGAGCGTTCGTGTGCATGCTCCGTGCGTCCTGCGTTTTCTTCGCTCTGCTTAATCTCACCGACCGCTACACGCACATCAAATGGAGGACATGGTGTGTATTTTTGTCGCTTTCATTGTTACGCCTCACCTTCTCCTGCCCGCCTCGCAACGGCTGTGCGTCGTCGATTTCCTGGACGACTCAGGCGCCCTCCTATCCTCGCGTCCCCTCGATCCTGTAGAGAGGTGCGCGTACATTCAGTGTCGCTCTACGTGTCCCCTCTCTGCCATTCTCACTGCCTCCCCTGCAGGTCCTGTATACCTCGATGTGAGTCCACTCCCCTTGCCCACCGACCTTCACTAATATCCTTTGTGTAGTTCAACGATACAGAGCTGCTTCCTATACGCGTAAGTTTATCTCCCTGTCTATGATACGGTCATACTGAATTTTGCCTCTCAGTGTTCGACCGTCGACTCCGTCTTCCTTGGCACACGCTCCCTGAGTTCCCCATTCACTTCTCCGAACATGAATGCGGTAGACTGCGAATACACGGTGCTGATGATTGTACACGGATCAGATTAAACGGGGGATCAATCTGAGTTTGAAATCCTCCTTGCTTCCTACCACCATCCACCGTCTCTCCCTGCCAGCCCGCGCTCTTCGCTCCTCCTCCGTCCGTATCCTGCCATCTCCGCTGGCCGTGCTCTCTCGTTGCATCCCCACTGGCTCTCTACTACCTCTGAATTCAAAATCGGTCTTTACCGAGCGACGACAACCAAGGATCGACGTAATTACTCGTTCGACGCGTCTTTTGTCACGTCTCGTGCCACCGATTCATTTTCTCCATTGTGAACTCCCTTCTCAGCTTTCTGACGAGATGTACGTGATGAAATGAGGTGCGTACCTCTGTCAATCTTCCGATTCAAATGCTCCAGCGCTCGCTGCGTACCGCAGGTGAAATTCTCAAAGACGATGGTAACGACATCCTAGATTGACTCCACACAGTTCGGTATCCCCTCGACTTCCCATCTCCGTCGGTCCCTGGGACGCTCATGGTGACAAACCCCGTCGGCTTCGCGACATCAGGGCGGATCCGGCAGGGCGCTTGGACATGTTACTGGTGAGCCTCTGTCACCGTCCCTTCCGGTCCTATCTGACCGACGCTCTGCTATTCGGCGCCTCCACCCATCCTCGCAAATACGCCTCAATCCTGCTGAACGACACCGAACTCAACAGAAAGCGGCCCTCGTATGTGTATGTAGTCAAATCTGGGTTGCGCTAACTGCAGAGTGCACCTTGCAACCACCGGCGTCCCAATGTACTCTCCGAACATCTCCCTTTGCCGCACAGTGCGTCCTCTGCATACACTGACTTACTACCAGACACATGTTTCGATCACCCTCTCCCCGCCCCACAACACTTTCTGGCGACGTTCGACGTCAACGCGACGTGCGCAGGATCGACGGGAGGGGGAGAACGAGCGGGTTGGTCGAGGTTGTGCCGGCAACTTCGTACGACGTGTCGCGTCGTAGTTAGATGAACAGTATGGTTTCTTTCCAATACAAATGCAGGAAATGGCTGGTATCCTGTCAGAGCAGATGTCATCAGCTGAGCGCAGAGCTGAGTCTAAATCGAGCAGACCCGAGGAAATACGCGCATATGGAAATTAAATGCGCATCCGCTATAGGGTCAAATTTTCTGCGCAGATCTGCGCAGTTTAGGTGGGCAGATTTGAGCACATCTGGGCGTATCCCAGCAGACGGGATTCTCAGTGGGGCCTTGAAATTGGAGGCGGAACGCAGTCCACCGGGCCATTGGTATTCCATTATTCAACAGGCCAATTCCGTCGCGGGTGCCCGCGTTTGTGTTCAGCATGAGGATTACAATGCGACTACTGCACGGGAAGAATCACTGAAGGCGCAACTTCAACACATGTCAACGTCAAATGTCAAGTCCGAGTCTGCGGAGTTCTGAGCGCTGCGGCAACTTTGTGCTTTCGAAGCGACCCTGATATGGAGATCAAAACCCCACTGCGCCGCAGACAACCAGGTCGTTTTTTCCCCCTAAATCAAAGAAACCACATCTTCAGTGTTTCCCGCCCGGACCCCTTCATCCGATATCCTCGGAGATTTCTGGATACTCTAATAAATATGACCAGTAGAAACGGCATCTTCACAAAAATGACAAGATCTGTCAACCGAAAGTTAGAATGCGACCGGCCAAAGAACATGGTCATGGAGTCAAATACCCCTTGATAATTGAGAATATACTGATAGAGGATTTTACGGACATTTTTCTATTCGTTCCCTTCCACTGACCACCTACCATACCATAGAGTCTCAACCTCTGGAATATACCAGCTATATGTGTGCATTGGGAAGGTTCTTTTTTGAAGATACCCGATTCCCTTGGTGTTCCAATTGCAATCCAGTGTTGTTGGTTGACCGTATTTTGCCCCGGACGCCGTGCCTTATCGATTGGAGGTCTGAGCATGTTTGCAGGCAAATTGATGCGTGTGTGAATGGGACAGGCTGTATCTATAAAGGTCACTAGTTGGTTGTTTTCAGCCCTTGGTTGAATTTTGCTTCAGCATCTGATGGGTTGCCCATGCCGGTCTGATAGATCAGCCATCCGAGTATCGGCATTGGTTCGGCAATCAGTCCATATTGATATGGCGGGCCGGCTTCAACCAGGCGGTCTTGGATAGGGTGGCATCTGGGGATTACTATTACTTGTATGGCTCGACGAGCTCGGGAAAGGAACTCGTCGCCGCATTACGAATACTGAACTTGTCCAAGTCGTTGATCGTATTCCGGACTCGTTACGGATGGTAATTCCCATCAGTCATCCGGCAACGCAGCCGAGGGAGCCGTTAGATGAGGCTATTCTCTCGTGGTCAGACCCACATAATTGTAGACGGCACTCAATTCGTATGCGCGAGCCGAGCACATATATAAGTAGGCCGTTTTAAACAGGAAGGATTCGTTCGATATCTTCTGGCAAAATGCCCACGTCGCGAATTGTCTCAGTCTTCGGTGCTACTGGACTTCAAGGTCACACTAGATTATCCGATTGATTCACTGTCAATGCTCAAGAACTATATAGGCTCATCCGTGCTCGAAGCCATCCTCAAAGACGGGACATTTATCCCGCGGGCAATCACGCGCAACCCCGAGTCGGAGGCGTCGTTGAAGCTCAAAGCCCGTGGGATCGAGGTCGTCAAAGCTGATACCGGGGACAAGGCGTCGCTGGTGGGAGCATTGCGCGGGAGCGAGGCGGTGTTCGCAGTTAGTGGTTTACCGTGTCTTCAATCTATCCGCGAAAATAATGTGCTCAGGTAACTCTTACCGTGTGGAGGCCGATTCAGAGCCCTGACGCTCCGACCGAGATTGAGCAAGGGAAAAACATCGTTGATGCATGCAAGGAAGTCGGCATGAAATTCGTCATCTTCAGGTAGAACGCGCCAGTGCCAACTAGTGTGCGGCCGCTGACACCCAACCAGCTCTGTTCCTGGGCTCGCCAAACTGTCCGGGGGAAAGTACACGAAAGTCTTCGCTTACGACGGTGCGCCATTGCAATCACCGCCGCAAGTTTAATCCTGGACTTATGGGGAGACAGACAAAGAGGTTATCCAAGAGTATCTGGAGGCGTCCGGTCTAGCCAATGCGTCTCTCTTCCTTGGGGGCTTCATGGAAAATCTTTGGACGTATGTTTGTTCCTTATCATCATTTCCATCGATTATTGTTGATGTGAGAGATTTTTTCACCGCAGACGCCAGTCCCTGAAGAAGACCGCGGCTGGTTTCGACATGAACATCGCCAATTATAGTCCCAGTTCGCTCGCGGCGCTCACCTGGGTGCAGCACGACGTCGGCGAGTCGGCGTTGGCGCTCCTAAAAAACTACACAGACCACTCCAAGGGCGTGTCAGGAAGGTCTTACCCGGTAGTCACCGCGAGTATGACCTACCCTGAGTTTGCCGCCAAGATCTCGAAAGGTATGTATTGACACCGAAAACCAGAAGTTCTCGTAATCATGGACACGCAGTGTTGAACGTTGAAATCATAACTAGCGGAGCCGCAACAGGGATGCCCGCCCTGGACGAGCTGGTGGGTCGTTGGCCATGCTTGGCCCAGTCCCATCTACTGTAGGAGTTAACTTCTGGCCCAGTTCGCTGCCCAGTCCGAATATAACGGTCTCTATACCGCGACGCCAGTCCCGAATCCCGATCTGGTTGCGCTGGGCGCGAAATTCGGGACGGTGGAGGAGTTTATGGACACGGAGGTGAAGAAACGGTTCGGCGGTGAGTAAAAATGCACAAGCGGAGGGAACACATAAGTTCCTATAGAAATGATATTATTTGTCAATGCCGAGCTTACATGTATCCATTATTGGCAATTTATTGCACAAAGGGGTGTGAGGGGATTCGGACTGGAATACAGTCGGGTGTATTACTCCATCGCCCACCTTGAGGATGTGGAGGAGTTGCAGAGTCGGGGTAAAATGCTACACTGCGTTCAGACGGCTCGGCGGCACTGGTAAATAGGCTCTGCCGAACTACGTTGCTATATGGAGCGATGCCGAGTGATGGCTGCAGACGGGGTCGAGGCACTCGGCACGCCTCCGTCGTGTGGCGACGTAGCTCCGACGGAGTCTGCCGCGGGGCCGCTTGAATGCAGTAATAAGAGCAGATAAGACAGAATACACTAACATAACAGAAGTCCACTTACACGTACCATTAGACCCCTGCCATGTAGTGCAGTCCGGTGTGCGCAGAAGTGAGAAACGCGGGTCTTGACGCCGGGTGAGGTTAAAACATCTGGAGACGCTCCCGCGCAAGATAGAGAGACACGTAGGTTAGTTATCAAGAGAGATGTCTACGCAGCATTGTTGAAGTCGCATTCAGATGTTGTTCAGATACCCAAAAATCAGAGGGACCGGTGTGCTCCGACCTTGTGGCGTTTCGAGCCCTCACCTCAACAGTGTTAACACCCTATGTACAGTGGTCGTCGAAGAAAGAGTCGTCTGCACATGCGCCAGTGCCACCGTGTGGCGATCATGGCTAGATACGGCAACCATTGAATAGAACTTGTGTTCAATTCAGTTGATAAGTGTGTTACCCGGAGACGATCACAGATGCCCCCGAACTTTCAAGTTGTTTAAAAGCTTCGGATTTGCGCCATAGGTCTCAGCGCGCCCTTGTTTTCTCGTATCAGCAGTTGCCAACGCAGTGAACACCCGAACAGATTTTGCCAGTACGTATCATTATGTATGATACTATAGAATTGATGTAGAAAGTCGCTGTAACGGCCGGTAGGTAGGTAGGTAGGTCTCGGAGGGAAATCCTCCGAAACCTCACTCGCAGATTGGTAAGGTAGTATTCCGGCAGGCGTTGACAGTGCCAATCAGATACCACGGGTGAAAGCACATGTCGCTCGGCTGCAGATCACAACCGAAATGTGCCGGAGAAGTGAGTTTCTATGGCCTCGTGAGGTACGATCGTTGGTCATGGAATACGGTCTATGTACGAGAGGCTGTGCTGACGTGATGGGATCTTTCTTGCTCCTCGCCACCACCACCGCTCGTCTCAGTTATCAAGACCTCCGCGCTCACATCCGGAGTCACCCCTTGCATTTTATTTCATTGTTCCTGGCCTCTCGACTCTTCGACAGATGCGTCGTTACCTCCTAATCGTTGGGTATCTCGCCAGAGTCGTCAATTTGCATCCGATTTCGGCCATAACAACGGCTGTCGCCTGTGGAGGACCTTCAGGATAGAAGGGAAAAGAGCGGAGGGCTGAGAGGAGGATCCTAGCTGCGTTACTGTCTTCTACATTTGGATCGTGCTCATGATTGTCCCCTGTTTCCTTAGGTGTTCTGATATGACTCAAGATACGCGCGGCAAAACCTTTCGCATTATATCAAACATGTGGCCTCCGAGTTCAATGCTAAGTCTCCTTTCGAAATACGTGTTTTCCCCTTGCAACGTACTTCAACTCCTCATGCATTTGCACCCATACTCTTTCTTTTACAATCCACGCATCGAATGTTTTGCCATCCACGCACCATTTGGTGTACGAGCCACGTACCCGTGATGCGTGCACCATGCACCCTTTTCTTATCAACCATGTACCATCCGTCTTCTTTAACAATCAACTTTTCTTACAGTTCAGATCCCCAGTCATTTTTGGTCCACGTACTCATTTGCGTCCACATACAGACCTCACTTGCGATCCACGCACACAACCATCATCATTATCATTTGCGGTCCACGTACCCATCTCACTTGCGAATCACGCAATCATTATCATTTGTGGTCCACGTACCCATCTCACTTGCGATCCACGCACATTATCATTTGCGAATCACGCACATTATCAATTGCGAATCACGCACATTATCATTTGTGGTCCACGTACCCGTCTCACTTGCGAGTCACGCACATCATCATTTGCGAATCACGCACATTATCATTTGTGGTCCGCGTACCCAACTCACTTGCGAATCACGCACATCATTATCATTTGTGGTCCACGTACCCATCTTACTTGCGATCCACGCATCCAATCATTATCATTTGCGGTCCATGTACCCACCTCATTCATGATCCACCCAACCAGTTCATTTGCAGACCACCTACCCAATTCGTGACTGGTCCTCATACCCGGTTCGGCTTGTGATCAACACCCAGGCTATTTCCGCTCCTTCTGGCAGACTGGATTTTTAAGGTGTGTGAAATGTTCTGTTAGCTGACCTCTTGGGATCCTCTCGCCATCTGCGGCACCGTTGCTGCCTAGTATCTGGGGGAGATCGGTTTCGGGACCCGAGCGGCATCTCTGCTGCGTCGCCGGCTCCTAAGGTAGGGGAATCAGCGACACCGCCAGTCCCTCGGCCTTGGTGAAGACATCCGCCGGTTATTCCTGCCGTCCCATTGGCGTCAGGAATTTCACCCGTCCCACAATATCCCTCACTCAATTCACTCACGGAACGTCAGCCTATGGAGTTCATAGATGAGTTTCTATGGCCTCGTGAGGTACGATCGTTGGTCATGGAATACGGTCTATGTACGAGAGGCTGTGCTGACGTGATGGGATCTTTCTTGCTCCTCGCCACCACCACCGCTCGTCTCAGTTATCAAGACCTCCGCGCTCACATCCGGAGTCACCCCTTGCATTTTATTTCCCCACCCACCCTCACCTTGGATTCGCAGGATTAAATTTCACATTTTTGGATCCTTCACCCTCTGGCTAATAACTGCGGACATGTGCCGGAGAAGCCTGATTTCGTGCGGCTAAAGTCTGTGTCGTGGAGACTGCGGGAGACTTGACGCCAGCCACCTCGGTATAAATGAAAGGTAGTTTGTGTAAGACATACCACCCCGCTCATTTTCCGCGGTTATATCCCTCTCGACGCCCTCCTTCCCCGTATCTCCGATAATGCTTGCTCCTCGTTTTGCTTCCATCTTGCTGCTATGCGCGAGCCTCGTCTCTGCTGGTCCCACCTCCGACGGCATCACTAAGCGGGCCTCTACCGCGGAAGTTAGCACAATCTTGAACACTCTGTCATCCAGCACAACTGGGCCCTTGAATCAAATATGTACGCTCAACTTCACCAGCGTCAATCTATATGAGTTGACTGCTACCTTCCTCCAGCTTCATTGTTGTCCTCCCAATCCCTCAGCGATGCGACTGTGACCCCGCCCGTCGGCGAGATAAATGCCGACCTCAACACGGCTACAGCGTCCCTCGCAGCCCTCCCCGGATTGTCGAAGCGTGAGACAACCGCCGACATCGCCAACTACGTTGTTGATAATATCGTTGTAAGTTTATTCGTTGGTCTTTATTAGGCCGTGTCCTCACGCCGACCGCAGGAAATCGTTGAGACTCTGGAGGCATTCCTCACCAGCCCTTCCACCATCCCCTCGTCTACCAAGCTGCTCGCTAGCGTCGACGCCGCGCTGAGCCAGGTCCTTTCGGGCGTGGAGACAGCTGTTCCCGGCGTCCTCAAACTCGTAGCGCAGACGTACGTCCTGTCCTCCTACTGATTTTTTATCATCACCCAAGACGCTAATGCACGCATCTCCCAGGCTGAGCGGAAATACCTTTGTCCCAAACCTGCAAGCTGTTGGTTTCACCAAGACGCTGGCCATTCTTGGCCTGTGAAAGGTTCAGGATGAGACCAGGAGCGTATATGCTATCCGTCCTTGTTCTCCGTCCTTGCTCTTCGACCTTGATTCCATAGTTTTGTCATTTTCTTTCTGAGTTCGCCATTTACGCTATAGACACCATCTGTAAACCCGTCGTAAGGGCTCTTGCAGCCGCATCAATATCAATCCCAATTGCCTATTCAATGCCTCCGTTCACTCATACCAACAATCCCCGATAGCGGACGGCCGCACCTACTCCCAATCACGATGAATATTCTCACAGAAGCAGATATTGGAGAATCACCCGAAGCACACCGCACTATTGTAGCTCCCGGCCCGGCCTGACTCGTATACGCGCAATGACTCTGTTCAAGTTAATTTGAGTCGCTTGGTTTATTATTCCGACTCATTTTGATACTTCCCTGTCCTGTATAAATACCGTAGCAATTTATTCGACTCCCCTGCGCGTTTGCAGAGGGCAAAGATATTTTGCCGCTGCATTGCCGTTGCCGCATGCAGCGGCAATCTCTGCGGCAGTCTGCGGCATTCAAGTTTGCGGCACTTGTTCAACCGGTGTGAACCGCGGGAGTTAAGCCCCGAAACTGTGTAGGGACATAGTACTGTGATTAATACCCTGTTTAACATTGAGAGATGCAGAGATACTCATGGTTTTGACGGCGCTGGAGACGACGTAAGTATTGCTACAGCGGCAGTCTGCGGCAATCCTGCGGCAGACAAACAGCTGCAAATATTGTGCAGCGGCAGTCTGCGGCAGTTACAGCGGCACTTTTGGCACTTTGCTGCGGCAGTCCTGCGTCAGTCAGCGGCAGTCCTGCGGTTGTCAGCGGCAGTACAAGTCGTGACACAGCGGCAGTGTGACATGGCCGCGGCAATGTAGCTGGCAATGTTCGACACTCCCGCGTCAGTCAGGCGGCACTCTCATCCCTGCGGCACTCCAACGCTTCTTTCGGACGTTCTTACCATCGTTAATTGCTTCAAGCTAATAAACTCCTTTCCAGAACCCCCTTTCAATTTATATCCTTCCCATGATGTTGCCGTTCAACAATGTTTGTACTCACCGTCGAATTTGATCAGTCCAACCCAAACACCACGTATGCCGTCTAAAATTTCCCAAGCCCTCCCTTCTCTCATTTACCCTGATCGTCGCGAAACTTACACTACTGAAAGCATCCCTCCTTGCATTTGATACTTTCAACTTGAACTGCAAGTGAACTTCTGCCAACTTCAAGGATGGTGTGAATATTGCTCAACCGTATATGAGGCCATTCTCTGTGTATTATGATTATTATATATTGAAAGCATTCTAACAAAATGCGGTAAGCCTATGCTTCTTCATTGTGTGCGGCACTCTAGTGGGTGGCAATAGTACATCCACCCTGCGGCAGTCTGCGGCAAATTTTCGTACGGCACGATTAAGAACTCAAATCGTTCCGCAAGACCTTCCTTGGAGTTCGGTTACATGTTACGAGCCTGATTTTACATCCTTTGCAGTCTACAATACTTCTGAGGTGCGTGCGGCACTACGGTCTGAGCGGCAACACAGCCACCCTGCGGCAGTCTGCGGCAGTTCTGCGGCAATTTTTTTTTTGTACGGTCAAGCATACCAACATATCATTTTTGAGATGACAGGAGATTTGGATTGTTGCAGGTGTGAGGCATGCCCTAGTACGTGCCAAACTGATCCATTCCGCCTTTGAACCAAATCAACCAAAAAATAATCCTGAGTCGGGAAACACTCGAGACCACGACATCCACCGTATAATCAGTAACTAGGGCCCAATTTCTGAAGCCTCAAGAAGAGACTATCCATCCAATTGTACCAAAATTCCTACGCAATCATGCGGCGAGGGTCCTTCCTTACTTTCAACGCTGCATTGTCCTTCGACTTAAGTGTCACGATCCAAGTTGTTGACCCCACCAAAAGAACTCAAATATTTCTCAAGACCTTCCTCAGAATGCAGTTTCGTGTTTCAAGCCTGGTTCTAAATCAGTTGGATTCTATGGTGCATCTTAGGTGCATGCGGCACTCGTGTCTGCGGCAACACAGCCACCCTGCGGCAGCAGCAATTTTCGTGTGTTACCATTAAGAACTCAAATCTTTCCAAAAACCTTCCTTTGAGTTCAGTTGCATGGTTCAAGCATGATTTTGAATCTTTGTGAGTCTACAGCCCTTCTGAGGTGCGTGCGGCACCAGGGTCTGCGGCAACACAGCCACTCTGCGGCAGTCTGCGGCAGTCTGCGGCAATTTTTTTCTGGGACAATTAAGTACGCCAGATATTGTCTTTGGGAAAAATGGTTCCTCCAATTCTAGTAGATGCACAGAGTCGCCTACTATATGCCAAACGCGTTAATTCCGGCTTTTAACTGAGTTAATCAAAAAAATAGTCCTTGGTTGAAAAACACTCGCGAGCGGTATACCGGCCACATAATCGTTGTGACTGCGCCAATTTTGCAACATAGAACTTGAGTCAATTAACCAACATGTCTTTGAGCAGAAGTCCTTGCAAGTAGAGCACAGAGGCCGGCTAAATGCCAATATATTGCACGGGTGACCTAATCATTTAATTTGATTCACACTCGATGATGAGGTGGAGCATCTGTCCGTGGTGAAGAAGCTCGCAAAGACGAAGGGGGGACAAAAACAAAGGGATATGTCCCCATCTGCAGTCACTTCTGAAGTGCTGTATGTAGTTTAAGTAGTGGGCGAGTATTCACTGTGGCTTTCATTTTCATTTCATTTCAAATTCATTTTATTGTGCGCGCGGGCCCCTTGGGGCCCATGTAGCACAGGTACATAATACAATGAGAGATAACAGCGGGCATGGCTGGATAGCGAGGTCATCGAGAGGGAGCGGGTGTGACGGGACGAGTACGTGAGCGGTGCTGCGAGGGTGTGGGATGTTTGGGGGCGGAAGATAATGCAGTTACGAGTCATGTAGCAAGAGTAAAGTAATTAGAGAGCAAAATAAAATGTATCCGAGGAGCCCGAAGGCTAGAGCGCGTAGCGCGGGAGACGGCCAGTGTCACGGACGAATTCGAGCACAGGGCCTGCCTCGGATTTCGCAGCCAGGAGGCGCGCGAGGGAGAGGCGGGCGGTGCCGAGCCGCATAATCATACGCAAGCGGTGGGGGTGGTGAGCGCGGCACGAGAGGAGGAAATGGGGGACAGATTCCGGGACTTATTCACTGTGGCAGTCAATTACAGTGGTACTTCGGGCACTTTGCTACGGCAGTCGAACTGTTTTCAGCGGCGGTCCTGCGGTTGTCTGCGGCAGTATAAACCTGACATAGTGGAAGTATGGCATAGCATTGGTTGTTCAAAGGCCCCACCACAGCAGTCTTGCGCGGCTCCTGCAGCACTCTTCTTCGTTGTTGCGGCGGTTTACGTGACTGGCCATATTTTCCTTCTCTAAATTTCGACTCCATCTGAAAATGTTGTGCTCAATGATACATATCTCCATCCTGAAGAACTGTATCTTTTTTGATAATATTGTTCAACATACTGGGCAAGTTTTTGCATGTATTGCATTTTTGCAATGGGTTGCCGGCCACCGCTCATGCACCTCTTTCCTGCTGCACCTTTCTATCCATACTGAGCAGAGATTCACTCAATAAAATTTAATCTCCAACAGCATTAGGACTTTCGCATAGTGCGTGCAATCAATTCCTTACATTGATGCCGCAGCGTCGTTCAACCTAGTTTTTCTTTTCTTGAAACTTTGTTGCCATCCACGTTGAAGTGCTGAAACTGTTCCTATAATCTACAGTGGAGTTTACTCGCGCAATTCCCACCTCATACGGAATTCTCGGGCATCTAGAGTGCTCCCGAGGTGCGTGCAGCACTATTACCTGCTGCAACACAGTCACCCTGCGGCAAGTCTGTGTCAATTTTTTTTGGTATGATCAAGCATACCGACAAATAGGTTCTGAGATGAGGGGAGATTTGTATTGTTATAGGCGCGAGGCATGCCCTAGTACGTGCCAAACTGATCCATTCTGCCTTTCAACGAGATTACAGCTAACGTCAGTACCGAAGGCGCGAACGAAAATTTCTTGTTTTGGGATGTTTTCAAAGAATTGTTCATAACTCAACGAGGTCTGGACCGATTTGGACGAAACCTAGATGAATCTGTCGGGCTAATTTATGCGCAATTAGTGATAGAAAGGAATGTGCGAAAATATTATCTATTGGGTAATCTGTGGTTTTGGGTTGTTTTTGGGCTGAATGCTGTCTAGCATGCCCAGAGCATGTCCCAGTGACCTAATATTTTAGGACAGACAAAATATATGCTTGGAAGAATATGTCATAGGGCCAGAAGGACGGATAACTTGGTCATACTCCCGTAGATGCATTGGAGAAACTGGGCAGCTTTTTTGCATTTGTAAATATTGTATGGATTGCATCGATCTATTGATTTTATATAATTCTAGCCATCTCACATTTGTATACAGGCATATACTTTGTATGTCCCAGAATACTACATCACTGGGACTTGCTCTGGGCATGCTAGACAGCATTCAGCCCGAAAACAACCCAAAACCACAGATTACCCAATACATAATATTTTTACACATTCCCTTCTATCACTAATTGCGCATGAATTAGCCCAACAGATTCATCTAGGTTTCGTCCAAATCGGCCCAGAACTTGTTGAGTTATGAACAATTCTCTTAAAACATCCCAAAACAAGAAATTTTCGTTCGCGCCTTCGGTACTGACGTTAGCTGTAACCAAAAAATACTACTCAATTGGGAAACACTCAAGAGCGCCGCACGGATAATAAAACCAGAAATTATGGCCCAAATGTTGTGGCCTAAGCGTGAGATTACCTACTCACCGCATTGGGCCAAAAATGTGTGGCCGATGCGGAGGTGTGGGTATTCCTATTGCGGATGCACGCACAAGTACTCTGACATCAATTTTTGATGACAACAACCCGCATTTTGACGGACCGGGCAACATTTCTGCTGGGTGAGTGATCAGGTTTCCCTCAGGTCGGAAGCGCGGCGTTCACATACTACTGCCAGTGAATGAATATTCAACATCATGGAGGCGACTTCGGTGGCGGCCGTGGTATATTGATATCTTGAGTGTCCGAGGATGCCTACGATGTTATTTTATCCCAAAGAACATTGTTGCGGCACAACAGTAAGATTGCCGTTGGATTGCCGCAGTGCATGCGGCGATAATAATTACGTGACACTGCGGCAGTGTGACACGCTGCGGCAGTATTGCCGCTGACTGCGGCAATCTAAATTTGTGCTGCGGCAGTCTGCGGCACACAGCGGCACTTTCACCGTGCCCGTTTGCAGAGGGTCACTGAAAACTTACTGTGCATCAGTTAAAAATCCAACAGCAGACGACACCCGTTCAATTGAATTCCACGCGGCAATTGACTTTTTTGTGCCGTGTCTATATAAGTTAAGATTCTTCGTCTTTGTATATTGAATCCGACCAGGCAGACTAGATCGCAACGAATTATAGAACCAAGCTGAAACGAACGGTTTTCACACTCGTCATGACTGAAGGACCGAGTCAGAACTAAAATCAAGTCTATGGATTTCCGCCATCTTGCTCAATTCAATACAGATTCTCCTTGCGTGGGCGTTCTCCGGGCCCAGCCCTATTCTTCTCAATTCGTCGCAAACGGGTGGGCCAACTCGACTCAACAAATGGCTCTGACCTCTCCTCTCTTCACAAAGAACGAATCTATATTGATACGTTATTCGCCGAGGAGGAGTTGAACCGAAATCTGAAGGTGAATAAAGTGTGATTTCCAATATTCTATCAACGCTGAAGGAATGACGAAAAAAGATGACACATTTTCCACACGAGGAATCGAACCCCGCCTTGCGGCTTTCATGAGTCATGATGGCAGCAGCCGTTCGCCATCAGCTATGCCCGACGTGTATCCAAAGCAATTATGGAGTCGTTACAGTGGAGTTGAGCTTACAACATACGAGGTACGAGTAATTTCTGTTGTAGCGTCTGTTTATAAGAGAGTAAGCTAAGCTCCCGTGAAACAAATGTCCATTCACCCCAGTCATCCAGGGGGAGTTGAATCCCGGCGTGGTGCACGGATCGGCAATACAAGCCCAAGGTGGGCAACTACACCACGTGCGATGTATGGATCTGGTGCGAGTGGTTTAGATTGAGCGAGCTTTAACGAGAAGACGAGAAAATCTCTGCATCAAAGCGAGGTCGTTGGCACCATTGACGGACTTGGATGGCGATTAGATGTTGACCTGAATTCTGGAGCAATACGAAGAGAGGGGATTTACCGCAGACGAGTACATGGCAACCTATGTACGTCCGCAGAAGGAAGGTGGATGAGTATGGACAACCAACCGCGGAGTGATGGGCTTTCGAGAGCGAGATGATCTTTGCTGGGTAACGGGGCGATAAGGTTGTTGACCTTGCATGCGAATGCACATGGAGGAGAGCAGCGAGATATGTACCACGACACGGTCGTTGACGGAAGCCCTGGACAAAAACTGTCGGAACGAGCGGAATGGACACAGGAGAAAATAAAAATACCTCCCGCTTTCCAGTTCGCGTGCGAGGAGTCGAACGCCGATTCGGAAGGGACACATATATTCACTACAGAGTGTAGCCGTGCGTCTTCGACAAGGGGAGAAAGAGAGAAGCAGAGCGTTCCGGGCCGTCGGATACAGAGGGCGCCCAGCTTCCATAGCGGATCCTTCTGCTCGTATAATCATGCCTTGAATGCGTTTGAAGCACATAGTCCAACCCTCTCGGCCTTCGCGTCGCGGTTGCTTCGTGGTGGCTTGAAGACACAAGTCGAGTGATGTGACGAAGACGTGACGGAATGAGTGAAACGCGGATCAACGGCTACCTGGCAGCTTAAGCTTCTGCTCGCCGCGAACCATCAGAAGCAAATCCGCTGAGGCGGGAGACGTCTCGCATCTGAACGACTCGCCCTCAATCGCCACTCCGAAGAAGATCGAATGCGTTCTAGGAACGTAACGCTAGTCCTGGCACCTACTTCTGCCGCGACTCGCAAGTGCGCCGAGTGGATTATGTACTCGGAAATGTCTCTATTTCTCGCCCCTGGATTTCTGCGACTCCCTAAACTGGTTGACTCTCACTCAGCAAGCCAACAGCCTCCGCTCTCCCGTGCCCGCGTGCCACTGAATGCCTGCACGGCGAGGGATTTTTCCAGGCCTTGCGGCGGGTCCACCTGGACATCTTCAGTCTGATTTTCTCTCCGAGTCCTGCATTCGATATGCATGTCCTTTCCTCCGTTCCCACTCGTGTCTGCAGCCCGTTCGACTCGGAATTGTGTCGGGGTTCATTAACGTTCATTCCCGAAAGACTCTTTTTCTTTCAGTTTCTTTGTCGTTTATTTTGGATCCTCTCCTCGCGTGCGTAATTTAAAATTCGCCGCTTCTCCTCCCTGGTTCGGTTCAGTGGTCTGGGAGTTCTATTTGTATGGTCACGTTCTTGGGGCTCTCCCCAGTTGTACCAGTTGTTGTACCATTCTCAAACCTCATGCTCGATTTCACCACCGCCCTCTGTCCTGTCTCACTCACGTCCAAATTTCAATCCCTAAACATACCCCTGTGGCGGATTCCCGCATCTTCCATTAATTCTGTGCCTCTATTGCGGCTCACAGAATAGCCTGTTCGAATCGGGCTGTGGCTATGCAGGACGAAACGTTTTCGTTGTTATGAACTTTACTTTTCGCGATCAGGATGCTTGTGTGGGTCCGTACACGATGTTCCGCACACGAATGATACGGCGGCAGCTTCGAGATAATTGTTGCTGCAACGACGGAATGATGTCGCCTCCGCGACGCGAACGCAGCGAAGATGAGGCAGGATCATTCGACCGTCACGATATATCAAAACAGAAAAGTCCTAGAAATTGAGGCTAAAAAAGCAATGCATTCCTTGTAGTTGAATCGCGCGCGGAGAGTCCAACTTCAGGCCAAAAAGCCGGCTCGATGCCAGCGAGAACCTCAGTAAGACGATACGCGTCGCCGCCGCGCCCACTTGACGCGGCGAATTATCTTTGCCCATGTCCATCTACTCACCGAGGGTAAAGGTGTCTGGAACCTCCGCTGATATGGAGTGTGCATGAGCGGACCCAGAGGCTAAATTCGGAGCGAAGAGAAGTAAAACGGGAAAAACAAAAACATCTACATCCTGCCCATTCGCACGCGGGGAGTCGAACCAAGTCGAGCCTGGAATTTGACATGATGCTGTGAGGAAAACAGAATTCTGCACACATACAAGACTCGCACTCTTCCTTGTCCTCTCTTCTCTTGCTTTGGTGCGCGCAGCACCCCAGGGTGCGAAGCACCGGTTCCCTTAGCTGAGTGCATCGACGAAGCCCTCGGGGCCATGCCGCAATACGGATTGAGGCTATACTCATCGTTCGGCTTCAAGCACCCACATCGCACACAGATGTCTCCTTCCGCCCGTGAACGGTAGATACTAGAATAACATAACAATCCAAATCATGTCTTTCGCAATCCCAAATCCAACTAGTCCGAATACCGTTTATCCTCATAGCTCTCTGATTTCCGAGGCTCCTCCTCCACGATCTTTACGGGAGCATAACGCGGTGACTTAGTGGTAATCTTCCCGCCCCGCTTCACGCACATTGCAACGCCAATCACGGCGAGGATCAGCGTTACAAGCAGAGTCGCTCCCAAAAGCCCGATGATTATCGGCGCGTACTTGCTCGCTTGAGAGTCGGAATTTGTACCGGTGGAGGACGATCCGAGGTCTGCCGCGGCGATGGATCCACCTGGTGGCGAGTCCATATATGTGAGGGGAGCGAAGGACGGGGGGATGCCCTCCGCCGGGCCGCTAGCCAACTGAGCCATCCTGACGTTGATAACGTCGGCGATGGCGGTGGTTGCATTTGTCTGGGAAAGCAGCTGCATCGAGGATGCCGGGGTCGGGGATTTCGCAATCGCGGAGCCGAAGTTAAACCTGAAGCACGCGGATAAATTTTAGATCATTTAAAGGGGAAAGGCAAAGGGAGAAGAGCTTACACGGAATAGATGTTCCGCATAATCGAGTCCCCGAAGAGGGCATCAAAGCCAGCGTTACCAGCCGAGGGTTCTATCGTCGCCGTGCAGACGGTGAATCCGTCAATGACATTGACGTCGGACAGGTCCAACGGATGGATTGGGAAAGACTGGCCACTGAAAAATTATGAGCCATGATTATCAGGAGTACAAGAATGTACGAACCCGATAACGACAGTTAAAATGGTCGTCGTGTTGCATGGAATTACCCAATTCCCCTGCGAGCTCGAGAAGACAGAACCAGGGATGGTCGAGTAGATGGTGTTGAAGAGGTCGGTGGGCACAGTGGCCGTCGGAGTACCGGTGTCCATGAGAATGGTCAGCTTCCCGGTAGGCGTCGTCGGGACAGCGGACGCCGGGATGAGAACTGCGTTGCCATCGATGTTGACGTAGTCAAGCAGCAGCGTCCATCGGGCATTGCTGGGCGGAAAGATTGGGATGGCGGGAGAGTTGGCGACGGCGGCGTACGTCTCATCGAACTCGTTAATGGTGAACGAGGCGTCGGCCGAGCCTTCGAGATCGCCTGTCCGCGACAGCGAGATGCCGATGAAGTTGTCAGTGTTCGGTGACTGATTGAAAATGTTGAAGAGGAATGGTTGCCCAGCGCTCGAACTGGAACCCGTCTTCTGGAGCGCCGCAGTAATCGCCGAAGGGGTTGCGCCATCGAATGCGAAGCCGATGAGACCATCTAGCCCAAGACTTACAATGCCCCCGAGTGTTACCTGAGATTTTATTAGCGCTCATGAGCGTAGAAATGGGTTAGTTACATACGTCCGTCGCATTGATGAATGCTAAAGGAAGAAATTGAATCATCCTCGGGGGGGTACATGAGAGGATGAAACATGGACATACCTTGTTCTGGAAATGTGTAACCTCCCAGCTCCACTGATCCAAATCCGACTGGCCCGCTAGCAAAGGTCGAAGAAGAGTATGAAATTGTAGCCTCAGTGCCCGTGTTATTGAACTCGAAACCCGACAGGGGGACAATCCTGTGGATATTTGAGTAACGGGGAAATCAGGATGGATGAAAACTACCAAAGATCAGAACTTCCCGTGTCAATGGCCACGCGGAAAGCTGAGCGTGGATTAAAGTTGTGGAGGGAGGATAAAGAGACACATACTCTGTCCGTTTACAGTGATATTGCTCACGTACTAAAGTGGGCGTTAAGAAGTTCGGCGAGCTGTCAGTCCAAACTGTACTCACCCGTCCCGGTACATTGCCCAGCGTGGATGCCGACGCAGCGTCAACGGGTTTAGATGCAAAAGTGGCGCCATTTCGAGCGTGGAGGGAGTGTATGGGTTCTCTCGTTGCAGAGAGAATCAGAGGAGCCGCGAGTTTGGGAGAGAAAAACAGAATAAGCAGAAAGACGGCGGCCGAGGAAGTCCGCATGACGAAGAGAAATAGAGTTGGCCCCCACAAGTCAAGCTTTTATACGGGCAATGGAACACAGCAATACCATAACGCCGTCACCGTGATGCCCGATGCAAGCCCGATGAGCAGCGGACCAATAATGACTCATGAGCAAGGCTCTACATGCACACGACGCACACAAATATCATGGAGTATCATCTGATTCCTAGTGAAGCTCCGTGCATAGCAGTTCGGAACTTAGATTCGAGGCCTTGACCAGTTGAGCGGAAGACTAAAGTTGTTGGAGGTAAGAAGTTGAAGGGCACGTGCCCGGGGGAACACGGTCCGGTCACCTGTGCCACGTCACTGTACGTACAGTCACTCTGCTTGTCTTTTCTTAGTTTTCTATACCTTATCCCAACCTTATCCAGTATCAAGCCTAATCCTACTGCGTTGTTTCAAAACAACGAGCTCGCCATGCCAACGCGGCCCGTATGCTCCAACGATGTTACACTCTTGGTCACTGGTCGTTGCCGGCGCCTTCCGAATCAAGCTACTAGTAGTTAGGCTCCAGCGCAACCCAGTAACGGGAATTGTCGTTGGGCTCAACTGAAAACGCGATATTGTGCTCAATCCACAGAGGTTCATTACCCTTTGGGCTGGCTCCGAATTGGGCGTGCAGAGAGGAGCCCTGCCCCGCTCCAGAGCGACTTGGCTCTCGCTGAATCCCCAATCTTGCTCGAATCCAAAGACTGCCCCTTCCCACCCTGCTCTTTATGTTCGTTACGCTATCACACGCGCACGTCGCAAGAAAATCCATCTGATTGCAAATTGTCCCTGCGTCGTATTGGAAGCACCCCGAATAGGGGTTTGGACGCAGTCCGGGGGCAATTATTATTACTTTCCAGATTTTGGCGAATGGCGGCCAGGGGAGCGTGTCCGCGTGGGTTCCATTAGCTCTGTATTTCAAAACTGCAATTATTCTCAGCATTCGCTTGGGAGCATCAATGGCAACAGCGACGGTTATTCCCTGTCCTACTCTGCTCCCCTCTAGCGTCCATACATCCATTCAAGCTCCCATAGCGTAAACCGGCATCTGCACTCAACGATTCGTACGTCTATGCCGAGAGGACTCCCGTTCAACTCGGATCACGGCATGCATTGCCACCGTTTTTGGTTATCAGCCTCAAACATACTACAAGTTTCCGGGCACTAGCCTCGCTCCCGACGCACCTCTACGTGGCAAGCGAGAACCACTTTTTACCCGGAGTGCAATAAAAGGCGATTTTGAAATATATGTCTCGGTGCCGGAATTCTGATTCCACATTTGGCGTTCGGGTGAACCGCGGTTGTCAGCTCTTGAACTAAGCTTTCAGGTAGGGTCTGATCCCTTGCCCGCGAACTTCAAGCCAAACGCGCCCCCCGAATATGAATGGATTAAAAGCATGGCCCTCCAGCAACCGAGGCACCCGCCACGTTTCAGGTTTAGTTCTCTCCCTGGGGTATCTCGGCATCAAGCAGCCGTGTGCCGCGCACCAGGCGCGATTTCTCCCCCTTTCTTGGTTGCGAGAGAAATCTGAGTGAAATCGTCTCATGTGCGAGTCGCGTACCAATAAGATGGAGTTTCGGATTATCATACCATTTCATTCTGTGCCGAGGTCGAAAGTTACAAGCGCCGCGGGGAGGCTGGAACCTGGAATTTGACAGGATGTTGCGAGGAAAGTGGAATTCTGCACACATACAAGACGACTCTTCTCCTCTCTTCTCTCGCTTTGGTGCGCGCAGCACGCCCAGGGTGCGAAGCACCGTTTCTCTTCTCCTTCATACCATGTTCAGGAAAAGATGTCTCTGCAGTAGAACTGCGTTTGGCTTGGGATCGAGCCACCGCTTAGTTGAATGCATTACACCGGCGAGGGCCCACCTCCAAAGCCGCACCGCGTATCGAGGCTAAACTCATCGTTCAGCTTCACCCACATCGCACACAGATGTCTCCCTCCCACCGTGAACGGTAGATACTAGAATGAAATAAAGATCCAAATCGTGTCTTTCGCAGTCCCGTACCAACTAGTCCGAGTACCTTTTATCCTCATAGCTCTCTGACTTCCGAGGCTCCTCCTCCATGACCTTTACGGGAGCATAACGTGGTGACTTGGTGGTAATCTTCCCGCCCCGCTTCACGTACATTGTAGCGCCAATTACGGCGAGGATCAGTGTTACGAACAGAGTCGCTCCCAAAAGCCCGATGATTATCGGCGCGTACTTGCCCGGTTGAGAATCGGAACTTGTGTCGGTGGAGGAGGATCCGAGGTCTGCCGCGGCGATGGATCCACTGGACGGCGAGTCCATATAAGTGAGGGGAGCGAAGGACGGGGGGATGCCCTCCGGTGGGCCGCTGGCCAGCTGAGCCATCCTGACGTTCATTACGTCGGCGATGGCGGTGGTTGCATTTGTTTGGGAGAGCAGCTGCATCGAGGATGCTGGGGTCGGGGATTTGGCAGTCGCGGACCCAAAATTAAACCTGAAACACGCGGATGAATATCATAGTTATTTTAAAGAAGAAAGACAGAGGGAGGAGAGCTTACACGGAGTATACGTTGCGCATAATCGACTCCCCAAAAAGGGCATCAAAGTTAGCATTGCCAGCCGAGGGTTCTATCGTCGCCGTACAGACGGTGAATCCGTCAATGACATTGACGTCGGACAGGTCCAATGGATGGATTGGGAAAGACTGGCCACTGAAAAAATTATGAGCCATGATCACTGGGAGTACACGGATGTACGAACCCGATCACGAAAGTTACAATGGTCGTCGTGTTGCATGGAATTACCCAATTCCCCTGCGAGCTCGAGAAGACAGAACCAGGGATGGTCGAGTAGATGGTGTTGAAGAGGTCGGTGGGCACAGTGGCCGTCGGAGTACCGGTGTCCATGAGAATGGTCAGCTTCCCGGTAGGCGTCGTCGGGACTGCGGATGCCGGGATGAGGACCGCGTTGCCATCGATGTTGATGTAGTCAAGCAGCAGCGTCCATCGGGCATTACTGGGCGGGAAGATTGGGATGGCGGGAGAGTCGGCGACGGCGGCGTACGTCTTGTCGAACTCGTTAATGGTGAACGAGGCGTCGGCCGAGCCTTCGAGATCGCATGTTCGCGACAGCGAGATGCCGATGAAATTGTCAATGTCCGGTGACTGATCGAAAATGTTGAAGAGGAATGGCTGCCCAAGGCTCGAACTGGAACCCGTCTTCTGGAGCGCCGCAGTAATCGCCGAAGGGGTTGCGCCATCGAATGCGAAGCCGATGAGACCATCTAGCCCGAGACTTACAATGCCCCCGAGTGTTACCTGAGTGTTAATTAGCGTTCATGACGGTAGAAAATGGGTTAGTTACATACGTCCGTGGCATTGATGAATGCTAAAGGAAGAAATTGAATCATGCTCGGAATGTATATGCGCGAAGATGGAACGTGAATATACCTTGTTCTGGAAATGTGTAACCACCCAGCTCCACCGATCCAAATCCGACTGGCCCGCTAGCAAAGGTCGTCGAAGAATATGATATTGTAGCCTCAGTGCCCATGTTGTTGAACTCGAAACACGGCGCGGGGACAATCCTATGAGTATTTGAGTAACGGGGAAATAAGGATGGATGAAAACTACCAAAGATCAGAACTTCCCGTGTCAATGGCCACGCGGAAAGCTGAGGGCGGATTAAAGCTGTGGAGGGCGGCGAAGGAGACACATACTCTGTCCGTTTACATCGATATTGCTCACATACTAGAGTGAGCGTTAAGAAGTTCAGCGAGCTGTCAGTACATACAGTACTCACCCGTCCTGGTACATTTCCGAGCGTGGATGCCGACGCAGCGTTAACGGGGTTAGACGCAAAAGTGGCACCGTTTCGAGCGTGGATGGAGCGTATGGGTTCTCTGGTCGCAGAGAGAATAAGAGGAGCCGCGAGTCTGGGAGAGAAAAATAGAATGGACAGGAAGGCGGCGACCGAGAAAGTCCGCATGGCGAAGAAAAATAGAATAGACTCCCACGACTCAAGCTTTTATACGGGCGACAGAACCCAGCAATACTACAACGCTGTCACCGTGCTGCCCGATAAGCGGCGGACCAATAATGAGCGAGCGTCTGCATGCCCACGACGTACGACTATCACGGAGTACACGGCGACCACGGTCAGTCGGCTACCATTTAATTCCTGGTAAACCTCCGGCAAAGCAGTTCGGAAGATAGAGTCGAGGCCTAGACCAGTGCAGCAAAATTTGTTGAAGCAAATGATCTCGTACCATATCTAAGTCTTGTGGGTTCCAAAGCGTAGGGTGGTACTAGTAGGAAGCAAGTTGAAGTGCGGCACGTGCCCGGGGAACACGGTCTGATCCCCATGCCACATCACCTGTGACGTGAGTCACTCTGCGGCACTCTGCGCTTGGCGTTTTGCGCGTGTCCTTCTTGTCGTTCTATCCCTTATCCAATATCAAGCCCTAAAAATCGGAATCATCCCAATTCTACGCGCTCTTTCAAAACACGCAGCTCGCCATGCCAAACGCGGTCTGTGTGCTCTCTGCTGAGTCTGCTCCAACACTGTTACACTGGTCGCTGACTTCCGCACCAGGCTCCAGCGGAACCCCAAATCACCTTTTATAACTCAGACTCTAAGCTCACTGTTGAAATAATGTGCTGTCCCGGTACCTGCATTCTGATTCCACATTTGGCGTTCGGGTGAACCGCGGTGGTCAGCTCTTGAACTAAGCTTTTAGGTGGAGTCTAATCCCTTAAGGCCTTACCCGCTAACTTCAAGCCAGACGCGCCGCCCGAATACGAACGAATTAAAGCCATGGCCTTCCAGCAACCGGAGGCACCGCCGAGTTACAGGTTTAATTGTCTCCCTGGGAAAGCACCTCGACATTTTCCCCAGGCCGAGAACCAAAAGAGAAACTTACGACGGGAACCGAAGATAATGCAGAGGTTGCAGGGCATGTTTCAGGAGATTAATGCTACAAAAAGAGAAAGCAGTGTTGGGGATTCTGGCGCCGGGAGTCCCGGGAAGCGGGTACTTTGTGTGCGCACTGAACTAAGCTGCCCTACATTCATAGCAGGTATCTGCTGCCGGAATGAGCTCTCGAGGATACTTATGCATGACTAGGTTAAATGTCCGGGAAACGCGGGGGCGTCTCGGATCAAACCGGCACTACTAAGGCGACCTCAGGGCGTTACTGTCACGTCACTTTTCTTTTTCGCATTTCGCACCATCTACGAGATCTCGCGAACGACCAGACCGTCTTCCGCAGAAGAAACATTTGCATGCGACTGAGACTTCCAACAGTTGCGCAACGTGATCTCAACAAACCGCTGCCGTCAGATGCGGAGCAGCAGGCAATCGAGGTTTCCTGCTATATCTTACGTCTCTCAAGCCCATCAAACTCACCTTGACCGCGAACAGGGAGCAAGGCGCGACGCCATCTTTGCTGGTATGTCGGCTGCGCTCGTTTCCGGTCTGTTTTACCCCTTCAATCCGGAAGGGTTGTTAACACACATGACAGCTGTGATTGGCTCCAGATTCATGGGTTTTGGCCGTACCCAGATGATACTTAGCGCCGTCGGTGCGTCATTCCCGTGTGCACTCATTATGTATCTTAAAGGGGATCTCAGGATCTGGAACCCTGTCGGGATATTTTTTTAACCAGGTTCGCAGCCATCCATCCCTCATAATGCAATGTTTTTAGAGAATTCATAGGCATTTGTCGCTGCAAATCTGGCAGAACTTGATAAAGAGAGAGAGAGGCTGTCTGGGCTCGGTATCGTCCCCGAAGATTCGTGAATTTATTGACTGGAACGTGAATCTATCCCACAAATGTTTCCCGCGTGAAGTGGATTTCTTCCTATATTCCGGTCGCAACTTCGCTCCGATCGCCCATTGAGCCTTTATATCGGACGCCCTCGACGATATATCCCCTCCTCACCGAAAGGCGGACCGCACTGGATATCGTCTGGGTTGTTCTTTCCGTAATCGCACTTCCTCCTCGGGGCAAACGAGACACACCAGGTAAGAAGCGAGCGGCGGAGTGACGGCTTTTGCCCCCCGCTCAGCATCATATCGCCTCGATAACCGTGGCTCGTTGATACGCTTCGCAGCCTGACAGCCTGCTCGAGTCTTGGGACCGTTCTTTTCCCCTCGTAAAGCCTCCTGGCGGTTTAAAGCCGAGGCGCCTCGCGATTTGGCGCCCTCGTGGACTTCAAAAGCCAGAGGCTTCGGCAGAAATCGACTCTCTTCCCGTTCTCTCCCAACCCATACGGATTTCTTGAAATCAGGCTGTATGGAATACGGTATGATGTATACCACTGCCGCTGCAGCTTTATTCGTCGTCCTGGCGTTGTACTTCCTTTCCCGGGTAAACAGAGGTATCCAAACTGTCGTGGGGCCACCGTCGCCGCCGTGGGTATTCGGTTAGTCGTGCCAATCGCCCCGAGGTTGCGCTCACAGCCTCCAGTGCAGGACATATGCTCCAGTTACTACTCGCGCCACAGTGGGGCGACTACGAGTTCAAGTGGCTGAAGCAGTTCGGCGCTGTCTACGCGCCCCAGTATATCCTCAAAAGTGCACATTTTGATTATGGTCCCGTCCTCAAAAATGTCATCAACATACTCTACGGCAAAACGAGCGTAGTGGCTCCCGAAGGTAAGTTGACACTCATTATTATTGCTCACTACATCATTTCCGATCTCCGCATATCGTTAGGCGTGATGCGCCGACGCGTTCGTACTGCTCTGAATGTCGGATTTACGGCCTCCGCAGTCAGAAATTATCAACCTTTGTTCGAAAAGGCGGCGCAGAAGGTTGATTCGTTTCTCACTCTAGCGCTGAAATAAATTCCGACCTCGAGTTCTGCATTACTAGGTCACGGAGCAACTGGAAAACGCGTCCACGTCGCCGGTTGACATTTGTCCCCTTCTCAGCAATGCGACCCTCGGTGCAGTCAGTGAAGGTACGCCAGGAATTCCTGTGTATGACGACGAAACTGATTTCTCTGCTCAGCGGTTCTCGGATACTCCACAAAGGAATTGGGGGACGACTTCTTGGAAAATAATTGCCAGATAATGTGAGCCCACATATCCGCTCCACAGTTGTTACTTACATCTTGTAAGAGCGTCGCAGGGAGTCAGTCACCCAATCAGATCCTGTCGGACGCCATCGGCGCGAAGTTACCTACTCTTGGAGGCGGTGTTCTACCTTCCTACTGCCACATTGAAGGCCGTCCGAGAGTCACGACGCCTCGCGGATCGGATCAGAGAAGCTCGATGCGGCCGGGAAGGGCCTTGAGATTAACGATGATGTCTACAGCCTCCTCCGTGGGTATACTATTGCGTGCATGCCTGCTTCTTGGCTACTCAATTCGATGTTTCTTCATTCCAGTGAATCCGCAACAGTCGGACAAGACGAGTCGGGCGTTGAGCGGGGAGGAAGTCGTGGACCAGACCGCAATCATACTGATTGCAGGGCAGGATACCACGGTGAGTGAATGGCAGGAAGGTCCTATCCACGTCTTCGCGTTCTGATTGTTCGCGCATCCCCAGGCAAACACACTGGCATTCAGTCTCCTCGAACTCGCCAAGAATCTGGATCTCCAGCATCGCCTTCGAGCTGAGATCCACTCCATGGTCGGCGCATGCGGCCGCAATGTTACCTACGATAACATGCCCCTATTGAACGCGTTCGTCAAGGTAAGTAACGTCCGAATATCGCTTACACTATTCCCATTGTTCGACCCCGCAGAAACGATAACTGACCGCATCGCGAGGGACGATATGCTTCTCCCCCTTTCGGAGAGCATCATGACATCCGACGGAGAGCATATAAGTCAGATACCGATTCGGAAAGGCCAGGTTGTGACGGTGGCCATCGCATCGTATCAAAGGTGCGTTGTGCGGCAGAAAGCTGGCAATTGAACTGATAACTCGTGTTAGACTAGAGTCGCGGTGGGGCGCTGATGCCCACGCATTCAAACCCTCACGCTGGATTGAGGGGACTGCTTACCAAGGGGAAGCCATTGGTCCATATGCGAACCTGTACGTCAATAGTTAAATATTGGCTTCACATGCTGAACGCAGTGAAACCGCAGGCTGACCTTCCTGAGCGGCGCACACACGTGTCTCGGGTAAGGCCCGTGCAAACAATCAAGTCGAGCTCACTTACACTCGGGTCGCACAGATGGCGATTTGCGTGAGTCATCCGATCCTTCCGTTGGTTCCAACTGATCAACATCCCAGATTAATGGAGATGCGAGTCTTCCTTTGCGAACTGGTCGGCAAATTTTCGTTTTCCCTACCAGAGGAAGGTTCTCGGACCATCCACACGCGCTTTGCGAACACGCTCTTTCCAGCAGATTCCGCTGGAAACAAGAGCGCGTCGCTCTTGGTTACACGGATTCTATAGGTAGAATTCTTTTGAAACGGGCCAATCTGAAGGTACACGAAGAGCGGTTTTCGCTACGCAGCAGGTCAAGAGAAAGTTCTCTCTTCGCTGTGACTGTGTCAATTGAAGTTCGGAATTTAAGGACCTGCGCACATCTGAAGAAAAATAGCCAAACAAAGGAGATTTCACAACTCAGAATCGCAGCTAACCGAAATTTGAGCGTGAACAAGCGGCGATTACTCGAACGGCAGGAGAAATGGAGAAAATATATATTTTGAGCCCCCAGTTCGGCGGGTTGCTGGATCTCGTAATCCCCTAAATTACTGGGACCTCACAGGAGTCGACTTCAGGAAGAAAATTACGGAGGTCTATAAATCAGTGGAAGATGTGCGGACTGTCGCAGGCCCCGGACAGTACCATAGATAAAATATTATTGAAATAATCCTGGCCCATTGATGCGAGCACATCATCAAGACACACACTCCACATATCCTCAAGAAAATGCATCTATTCCAGACCTCCCGCGGTCTTAAGTCACATTCGTCAGCGAAATCGTCGCCGTCTCATTTATCGTGGCGTTCCCCACCAAAGCCAAAGTCTGCAACCTACCCCACTCAAGCAACACTGCCGCAAAATAGAAGTCATTATGCCGATCCGTCAGCACGCGCGTGGCGAACTGCATCCCGCGCTCTTGGATCGCCCGCGCCTCCGCTTCGTTCTCAATCGCCCAGTGCACCTTCGCGATGAGATCGGACAAGTCCGTCCGCAACGGCCCGCACGAGGATGCAGTGCTCGTACGGGTGGAGCCAATCACTGAAGTACTCCACGAAGGCGGTGGACTGGAGTGATCAGATTAAACTGAGAAGACAGAAAGAGAGAAGAACAGTGTACCTTAAACACAAGCGACCCGGAACGCAGGAGACCGAGGTAACGACCGCTGAAGGTGTTGCCGTCGACATCCAGTAGATACTTGAACTGGTAAATCTCTTCCTTGGGTGCGACCGGTCCCCCGATATCATACTCGGCGACGATTGCGTCGCGGTCGCAGTCCTCCGTTCAATGCGAGTCCACGAAGGCCGTTATCCGCGCGTCGATGATATCCAAGTGGTTCCACGCGAGGCCGACGAAGCGGAATCGCGGGAAGGAGTGGTAGTTCTCGTCGCAAAATGTGCCCGCCGTTCGAAGTGGGGTGCCAGTCTATGGAACGAACACTGCTCAGCGGGTCGGTACACATGTAGCACGGTCCACTCACATAGCTTTGGCTCCTTGTTCTCCCAGGCGATGTCGTCAGTGTGCATGAACGTCCCAGACCATGTTGACTGATCGTAGTTGTACTGAAGAAATGCAATGAGACATAGGGTTGAAACGAGCGCAGATGACGCACCGGCCCAGGAAATAGAATATCCGAAAAGCAAGGCGAAATTTTGGCCATGCTCAGCAACGGCCAGAGATCGGTGGTGAAGCCGGAGCTTGAGCTGGAGCGCAAGACTCTACGACAAGGAGTGGAGTTAGTGAGATATCAAACAGATTCGGGTTGGGTTCGGTGATGAAACTGACAAGCGATATCATTCATTGGATTGGACCCAAGCCGCCGTGGTTGTGCGAGACGTCGCACCCGCTATGCTTCCTGAAGAGTTCTGAGGTGGGGACCGGGGCAATGCGGAATGGGTCGAGATCCCCCAGTCGCATGGCCTCCTCCTGTGCACTCGGGGCTAGCGCGTTGGAAACAACGCGCGGCTCATCACGCCCATTGACGAAGAATTCCATATCCGGGAGCAGCTGCGCGATCTGAAATCAACACGATTCAATTTGAGCCGAGATGAAGTAGGGAAGAGGCGCACTTGGTGGACGAGCACATGTAATTCCGGATCGAACGATGTGCCCTTGTACTCCGGCATTTGTACCTCCCCGTCTCGGATACAAATCGTCACCATCCCGCGCGGATCCAGGAGCATCTAAGAGATCGGTTAAACACAGAGCATGAAATTGAGGTAGAAAATCACCATTTCACGTCCCAAGTCGACCATAGTCTCGAAATGCTCGGGATGGTCATGCACAAGCTGATAGAACGGCGCAAAATCACGGTGTATGCGGTCATACTCGTCGATGAGACACTGGTTTTCTTGCGCAAAAGCAAACCACTTGTCGTATTTTGGTGGGGGTGCACGGCCGGATTTGAGGTAATATCTGGCGGAGGCCTGTTCCAAAGTGCGTGACTGGCCGGCGTAGAGCTCGAGGATGCCTCCGTGAGCGACAGCGTCCATACCCGACGCTTCGGAGACATTAGAAGACGGGATAACCTCCGTGAGATTCGTTGGTGTGGTGTCAAAGGATTCGACAGATGCGGTGGCATGCCATTTGTGATGAGAAGGGATGAAGACTACTGCCGAGAAGACGCTAAAGAGGGTCAATACTCCGAGAAAAGGCATCCAGTAACCAAATGATTTGGGGCGCCCTTTCAGTGTGGAATGAGAGAGGTCTGCAATCTCGCAGTCGTGGCCTTTTCGCCAGCTATGGCCGGATGGCAGCAGCTCGCTCCTCGAGTCGTCGCGGGCGTGGGCTCGTGAGTATGCGCTCATGGTAGAGATCTCGAGAAAGGACTTCTCCGAACTGCCCTTCCTAAACATCCGTTGCTACTTCCGCAGTGAGACATGGCGGTTCGCTACAAGGATGATGCGGCAAATGCCGGTGCGGGAAGTGGAGCGGTTAGCCAATCTTATCAGTGATCACAGGCTTATCTTATCTGGGTCGTAAAGAGACGCACTCGTTTTTCGATAATTTCGATTGCAGAATGCTCAGGATATATTTTAAATTATGTATCTACGGTATGCTAAAACAAAACTACGGGGAATAAACGATCGCTTGCAGGTCCATCAACCATGCTTCCCAAACCTGCAACAGATCGTCGTATCCATCCATGGCGGAAATTCTCTGCATTAGGCGTCAATATTCATAGTCCATCGCCAAAAAAAGGGAAGACAAACTTGCAACCACGCCACGACTGCACGCACTTCGGACGGTACTCTCGAGTACATGAATCTTAATTCCCGGAGCTCGTCGAGCAGTTCTATCGACGGTGTAGCCTGCGCAAGATGTGATGTCCATTTCCGGCGGACGTACTGATACGAGGCGCTGCACGAAGATGATCAGGCCAAACGTCTTTTGAAGAGAACATGAAGGTACGCACAGATCCAGCTCGTCCGCCGCATCCATATATTCCGCAATATACCGTATGCACCCGCGCGCCAGCTCCGCATGATATTTCCCCGTTTCGATCCAGAACTGCAGCGATCGCGTCATGTCGACGAGGAATTCTGTAGTGGTGTGCTGGGATATTCGGATGCCTTGGACGGGTGGAGAGGCGGCAGGATCGGGGACATCGACGAGTGCGTGCATCGGGCGCAGCGCGGCGGCCACGACGCCGGGGCCTGCACCCAGCAGCATCTCCAGCTCTTTAGGCGGCAGCGGGGTGTACAGAACCGCCGTCGGCCCAAGGACGGGGAGGATCGTGGCGGGGTCGGTGGTAGCAGAGAGGATGTGGTGGTAGAGCTGGTCGAGGGGTGGGAGCGCCGAGGTAGACGCAGCAGCCACAACCACTTCCACCAGCCGTTCTGCTGGGCGCCCGGATTCATGGTCATCCACGTATTTGAGGACCGTGGCTGGGTATAGAAAATGCCCGCCTGACCGCTGCACGAGAAGCTCGATGGCATCCTCCGAGGGCCATGGGTCGGGGATGCCCGCCATTGCGTGGCGGTGGTATTGTTGGATACTCGTGAACTCGCTACGCAGGAAGTTGCGGACGTCCGTCGTGGATGCGAAGACATCGAGCGGGATGCGGGTGGACAGCTTCCGGAAGACCGGGGTATCGAACGTTGCTTCGAGATGGGAGTGCAGACGACTCGTGATGAAGAAGCAGAACGGCAGCCGATGGACGATGACGAGCTGGGCGAGGAGAGTGAGGATGCGATGCTGCATCTCGTCGCCCTCGCACGCGTCCAGCGCGTCAATGACGATCAGAGTTGGGATTGCAGAATGCGGGACTGCAGCGTACGGCTCCACAATCAGCTTCTGAATCTGCACCTCCAGCGACCGGGTAAGGATGGAAGTATCGTTTTGTATCGCACGCGATAACGGCGCCCTCATTTGGGGATTCGAGCTGGCGAGTTTATACGCGATGGTGGGGAACAGCAGACTCCCGTCGCCGAGATCCCCTTTCCAATGGGAGAAGAAGAAACTGGCTCCCAGCTGACCGCTCTGAGCACAATACTCCGCAACAGTTTGTGAGACGGCCGATTTCCCGGACCCGGGCTCGCCGTGAACCCAGAGAATGCGGGGACCTCGAGGCGTGTTGTTGAGCCAGGCGAGTATTATCTCGAATACCACCTTCCGTGTTTGCGGATGACATCTAGGAGGAGGATAACGCTTATCTCGATTAGACGAGGAATTTAGGGATGGATCGCCCATACCTCAATGGAATCGTAGGACGCGCCTATGGCGATTGCGCTGTGGAGCAGATATAAGCCTTCAGGAAATCAGTACAGATTAGAAAGCATCGAAGATTATCGAAAACACACCGTCTTCACCGCTATACTGAGCCGGATCCCCTACTCCGGGTCCTGCCAGTGACATCGGGGGCGGAGAGCTGGATAGCGGAAGGGTCATTGGTGCTGGTGGGGGCTCCATCTTGGATTTCGAGGCCAAGATAAATATGACCGGTTATTACTCTTCATGTCGGAGGATAACTGGAACCGGTGGCTACCCGGCTGTGCATAAAAAAGCTTGAGCGTCAATCAGGATTTATAGACACCTTGTGACTAGTTTAGACATAGCATTGATATCATCGAGAAACGTGGATATCGGTGACGAGATGCTCGCGAGGATAAATTGGATCGGGGTTGATACTTACAAAGACCCGGGTAGGAGACCTTGCCGACACTCTGCGCCGCTTCTGAGTACACACTGCAATTCCGAGTCTTGCATTGGATGAGGTCCAGGGTAAATGAAGACTAGTGTGATGCACCGAAGGAAAATCGACTCAGGTGACTCGTGCGGAACTGAAGGAGATTCAGACGAATTATGACTGGAAAATCGTCATATTGGCAGTCGTCAAGCAGGAGTTGTTTGTTGTTGGGGCTCAAGACCCACAATGCCACGTGTCCTTGACCCGCGCCGGATGACTGCGAATCTTTGATTCCTACCACCTCGCTCTTCAATGCTCTTCACTTCGTTCGCTCTTGTTGTGGCCTAACTTGTACATATTGTCTTACCCATGATACCCCTAAAACAGTTAGCTGGAATTTGGCGGGAATTATCGGCCCTGAAAATCCACCGCCGCCGCCGCTTTGCCTGGACCTTGGAATTGACCTTTTCAAGTCATCTGACGCTAACGATTTCTAGTGAAAACGCAAAACGCCAGCTGGAAATCGTCCATGACCGAAAAGCCATACGTATATTTTCAAGCGATCCGAGAGCAACATAAACGACATGGAATCAACGGCCCGCCGTGGGCAACTTCCCACCCTGATTCTGTCTGATAATAGCGGCCCGAAAATAACCTGGGAGGATCTGTCGGCTGCTGTACATTTGGTGGCGGATTCTCAAAGCCTGGAATCAAGGAAGAAAATACAGAGAATCACTTGATGCCGCTGAGCGCTGATTGTTCAATGAGTAGATTCGATGAAATCAAGGCTATAGAAGAGAATTATCCCACCACGATATGGCTAGCTTCGGCCCTCCTTCCAGCGCTCTCTGATCGTGTACGTTTCACCCCCGTCTTTATCTCGGATGAGCGGCAACAGTAACAGAGGCCTGCGAAGAGTCCTCGGACGCTACGATGACCGACCCTGATGCCTGCGTGCTCCCGCGTTTACGCTGACGACGACCACCGAGTCTGCCTTGACGCGCGGCTCGTCCCGCTCAACGTCTGATCCGACTCACCTATCAGTATGTCGCTGTCCTCTTGCCGAGCGTACATGCTGTTCTAGGTATCAACTCATGCCGTCGTAGAGCCGCCGCTTTGCCGCCGACCCGCATGAATTAATCACCCATCTGTCGGTCAAGTCGTGGTATTCCGAACGCGGGGACATGCTATACAATCCTATCCAGGCGTGCGTACATGTACGTGCACTGGCTGGTGCGTAATGAACAGCTGGACGGCGACGCAGTACTGTAACTCAAAGTCAGGGCGCATTGTCAGATGCTTATCACACCTTCCGAAACCCGTCAATTTCTAACTGCGAGCAGCGAAGCCTTTATCAGCCGTTGCGTCCGTTCCGCGGGCACTCCCAAAATAACGTGGATGCGAGGTCTAAAATTGTGTTGTCCGAATTTAGGGTAAGTGGATCACTGAAAATTGACAGTAATACTGGGCGACAGGTGTTTCATTGCTCGAATCAACCTTCTACTGCAATATTCCAGCTGGGTATCATCACTACCCCTCTCTGCATGGTGTGCGATTATCACGTCCGCGGTGCCCTTCATGTTCCCATACAACCAAGCCTGCTCTTCCTCGCGTAAAATTTCTACCTCTTCGATTCGTGCCGGGCCCACTTCGGCGAGATATTTCTATGGATGAGGCGATCAACGAAAATCACGCACGCAGATCTTGCCACGCAAAGGCGCTGGGGGGCAAGAATAGTCCGTTTGCCCCCCGCTATCTCTCTATGTGCAAACGTGCACTGAGTCGAGCCGGTCCCGCGCTGTTGCGGGAAAGGTGAACACTCTGTTCATTCTGCTCACCGAGGCGCTGAGGGTATTGGTGGACAATATTGCGTGGGTCGTGGGCTGCGGTACTGGAAGCTGTCAGTGTGGAAGTGCAATTTCCGCGTTCAGTGGAACGCACGCGCTGTTTGTACATTGTAATCCTCATGAGAGATCGAAAGTGAGTATGTTATCAAATGTTTTACACGAGAACCACCCGCACGTGTTCATACAACCATCCAAAGCTCAAGGCTAGGATCAACGCAAACTTGACCACCATCACGCTTTCCAGCTCCCAGATTAGGGAACCGACTTGATGTCGTGAAGGGAATAAATTCATTGTGGCTCCAAATCACTTCCTGAAAGATGGAGTTGAGTATCTCGGCAGTGAAGCGTACTGAGAACACCCACCGTGCTTGTCGAGACAATCAGCTACAGAACTGTCTTCGCTCTCCGTTTCCTCGTCAGAAACCTCGTCCAATACACGAATGAGTAAGAATGGGACAGGTTAGATATTCACTGCGTTCAGACGGCTCGGCGGCAGAGGTATGGTGGCGGCTATCACTTCGTGACTAGGGCCCTGTAAGTTATTCCCGGGCAATTAAAAACGTGTTTTACAGCTGTTTGCATAATTGATGACAGTCACGATCAAAAAGAAACAAGAACAAACTATTGATCCAGCTGTTTGCGGAGGTCAGATCTCACGCATCCCCGCGCCAATTTCCATGATTTTGGGCACATTCGACAACGGTTAAGCAGGGCTTTCAAATTATGCAATACTCCCGTGCTAATTGACAAGAAAATTTTCTCCTCATATTCGAGCTGTGTTATTTGAACTACAACTTAGATTGCGCGCTCTTCGGTCAATACTGATCGGATTTTGATGAATGTAGGCTCGTTCGAAAGGTAATTTCAATGCAAAGGGTGTGTATGTATAAGGTTTTGCTTTTACCATCAGACAATCAGTTTCCCATGAATTTCACTAAGCAGTCAGTAATTCCAGTCTAGCCCTCACACATCATGTGTGCCACACAATTTTACTCCATGAATATGATTGCCTTGTCTCCCGGTTTCAGGATCACTTGGATTAAAGCAAATCGAAGCAAAACTGACGAAGCACGGGCTCAGATGCAAATCACACAGCGCGAATTTGGAAACACTCAGATTTTGTTATTTACCTCGCGAGTATGGTATGGTTTGAAAGCCCTGCTTATCCGCTTGCAAACGCACCCAGGATTGTGTAAATCGGTTCTGGATTGAGCGAGATAGAAGGCCGGCAAGCAGAGGGATCACTAGTTTGTTCTTGTTTCTTTTTGATCGTGACTGTCATCAATTTTGCAAACGGCTGTAAATATCGGTTTGTAGACAGGGTGTTTATAAACCGGTTTACAAACAGAGTGTCAAAAATTCGAGTTTATCGGCTTCCCCGTTTCCAGCCGTCTTCCCCGCAGTTTTTCCCCCTTCTTTCCCTTCTCACCGTCCACTGCAACTCCTGCAGACCATTCTGAAAGGCAACGGATGGCATCGGCGCTGTCAACAGGGTTATCTGCCAACAAATCCCTGAAAAAAGGTAGTGTGATTTTGACTCCATCACAGCACAGGTCCAGTATCTTGGAGGAAAAGGAGCCAGTGAGACCGCCAGCCTCATCTGCATCATCTACATCATTCAGTGCAGCCAGCTCCGCCTCACATTCGGCCGAAAATTTGCCCTCCCGCAAGCACCCGGGCATTCCCGAAATAATTATAAACCAGACATTCCGCCCTGACTATTTGAAAACCGGTTTATAAACACTGGTTTACAAACCGGTTTACAAACACGATTAAATTACAGGGCCCTATTCGTGACAAGTCCAAGTCCCAATTTGGAAATTGTTACTGACACCCCAGTTTTTGTCAGAAAGTCATGTAAATAGTGTGGATGGCATTAGAAGAGGCAGCTCTACACATCTGCCGGAGCAAAACTTCGAAAATGTCGATTTCCGTTTTTCCCACTCGGATTTCGCGCTTTTGATTGCGGATCACCCGGACCGGTGACTGTGTAGCACCGCTAATTGCCTTTTTGGGACAGCTGGCAAGCAGGTTATGCCATGTCCAGCATGCCAAGGTCCACAAAACAACCGTGAACAGCTCTGGAAGTCATCCAAAAGACGAAATGGACACTTGTCGGCCAGGGAAATTGATATCCCAGGCTGAATTTTTTTGGTTCTCGGACCCAGATTTCGCGCTTTTTCCCACGCTAGCCGACCCCCTCCGATTTTTCTGAAATGAAAATTTTATCGAGGAACCACCCTATTCTGAGTCCAGACCAAAAATATTGGCCTGCTGCTGTCGAAACTCCGGGTTGTCATGAAGTGATAGCCGCCACCATACATGGGGCCCGCCGAGCTACGATACGACGGAGCCATGCCGAGTGATGGCGGCAGATGGTGCCGAGGTCCCTTGGCACACCTCCGCTGCATGGCGACGTAACTCCGACGGGGTCTGCCGCGGCGCCGCCTGAACGCAGTGATTCATTCACTCACTGTGAGCAAATGGCATGTCTGTTCAACCTACTGTTCCGCGGAGCGCAACGCAGAGCTCTCTCTCGCTTCTAGCTCATCAATTTCATTTTTGAGGACAAAACAAACATTAAACAGTCACACCGTATACCCCAATTCTGTCGCCAACCGCCCAGATAATTCCTCTGCGCATCTTACCCCCTCTTCCTCCACAGATTTTACCCCAAACCAACCTTAACTCACTGTAAGACTCGACTGCGTCCCGGAACACGTTTCTCATCCTTCAAAACACGCGCCCGGGCTTTGACTTTGACTTAGCCCCTTTTCTTTGCCTTTTCTAGTGTCTTTTTTTATTCGTTCAAATAGACATCATGGGCATCAAGTTCACCTTTGACTTGACTCGAATTCAGATTCCTGGGTGTTTCTTCTGGAACTCCCTACGATCGGGTGGCTCGACTTGCACGCCTCCTATACAGGGGGATGTGTTCGAGTGAAGGATAAGACGAACGCCTTCTTTTATACCTTCTCCTCCGGACTTTCCCGCGATTGCACAGGCATCAGGGACCCGAAATGTGAGCACAGAGTGTGGAGTGGTGAAGCCCTACGACACGGGCAACATGGAGAGACAATTGTTTTTCGGAACTAGGAGAGTTTCACATGAGCCTCGTTCATCATGCGAGAGGCAATTGTGGAGCGATTCTGGGGCATTTGACGTGATGCATGCAGCGAGTTCACGTCAACAGGGTCGTCGGGTGACATCCTGGGTCTGTCGAGGAAATTCAGGGCGACTCAGGGATAGAGTCTCTGCAGAGGAGGATCCTGCTCAGATCGACACCTTACTCTGCGGGAAAAGGTTGAGAAATTATGCATGTTCTCCGTGAACGTGAACGGGAAACCCGGGATGTCGACTATTGCAGCGGAGGGAGAGCGTGGCTGAGAATATCTAAAATGGGTTAAGTAGGTTCATCCCGTTGCTCTGCTCTGCGTCATTGAGAATATTACATATATTACATAGCGGTGAGGCATAGTATGTGTATGGGCGATATACTGTGCAAAAATTAGAGAAATTTTACAGGGTTTTTGATGACAACTTACATCTCAGTAGATTAGCTTGGGTGGCAACTCACAGGAAGTTTACATCTTCAACTTAGATGCACCTTCTTCAAGCGGCTTACATCTTAGCGAGTGGCTGGTATCTCGGCAAAATTGGGATTGATCACCAAAATGTTGGGATCAGATCCCAACTACCGGCCCGGGATCAATTCGTCCTCTGTCGGCCGCTTTGCATTTCTGCCTCAGCTCAAGTCTCTCGGACATCATATTTTAAGTACAGCTGAATCCGAAGACCCATTTGAAGCACCTACCAGCAAGGTTCAGGTAAATACTGAAGAGAATTTACTGTAGTTTGACTTCGCGGACTAACAATTTTGCCCAAGGTTTTAGGGGCACTGGGATTCATCTCATAATTTCCCAAGTGACTATCTCAATCCGCAAAAATATATTTGTCGACATAGTTATGGTTCTCTGCTTTCTGAGGCTTGAAAACCATAAAATATCCTTCTGAGGATCCCAGCGGAGCATTCGGATCACGGTTCCGATCAATCCGATCAGTTACGCTGCCCTAGGGATTATTTGGAGTCAAAAAAGATCTAAGACACACAGTGGATTGGAGCCAGTTGAATTGTAACCCTCTACAAAGAATACAACTATGTTGAAAGATGTCCCCATTTTGAGAGATGCGGCCAAAAATCCTGTTACCATTTCAAAGATGTAAGCCAAAACACCCTGTTTCCACTGAGATGTCAGCCAGATAAATTTTGCACAGTATATGTGCCATAGATGTGCACGGAGATCATTATCACATCTCGCACGAGGCCCGGCGAAAGAGCGCACCAGATTTCCATGCTGTTATCCCTACGTCACTAACGTGTCTCTGTCCACTGTCCAGAGCTGCGTTCCGTAATGTGAGAAGGAAAGATCAGAGAGGAGGTCCTTTGAAATGAAACAGAAGGATGGAAGGGGAAAAAGACAAGATCCGACGATGAGAACGGAATGAATAGTTTCCTGGTACACAGAGGATCCTAGACAAATCCCACACCAGCCGCGGAAGATTGTGCTTCCCTATCTTGGGTTCTATTAAGCGCGGCGTGGACTCCCGCTATGATAGCACGAGTCAAAACAAGAACAAGAACGAGAGAAAAATAGTAGTCGATCCCTTCATTTCCATTTCGGGCGCAGGCAATCGAACCCCGATCTGCTGCTGCATGCCACTGGATCCAAACGCCACTTCGAAAGGAGCCGTGCGCCCCGCACCACGCGCGATTCCTCCCTATGCTCGGGATGTAGAGGGGTGTGAACGTCTGCCATGAAGGAAAATCCAGTAGTTCGGACTTGCATGTACATGTACATGCGTCACGCAGCATTTTGGATTCGATCTCCAGGCGGAGAATAAAATAGGAATAGCAATTTAATTCAGTGCTTTGAAGAGGAGTATTCGCGCCTATAGAGGATGGGCGTGCAGCTTGAATTGGAAAATACTGAGCGATGGAGTCGAGTCGGTCACGAAAATATGCGCTTGCGGAGAAAGCCTGCACGGTGAGCGCTGGACCTTCTATCATATCACAGACTCTGAACACTGTCCCCGTTTACTACCGAGTTTCGTGAGAAGATCTGTCGAACCGATTCAAGGGGTAGACGACTGTAGCATACATTTAGAGGCTTTGTGTATGTAGGTACGGTAACCGTATGTTCCTCAATGGGACCACCGCGGTAATACATCCTCCTCCTCCTCCTCCTCCTCCTCCTCCTATATAGGATTTTGAATCGGAATTAGAGGAAGAGTTGATAGCACGGACTGAGGGCAACAGCTTAAAGTTACGAAGAGCTGAAAATTGAACAAGATGCGGCACCGGATAGCCAGCTAGCCCTGGTATACGGATATGTGGGATTACCGAGTCCAGCGATGAAATGAGTGGCAATCGCCGCAGCGTTAAAAAAATGATCGTCTAATTCACCATTCGGGCGCGGGGAGTCGAACCCCGGTGTGTTGGGTGAACCGAATATCGGAAACTATAAGGTGGGCCACCGTGCTCCGTGCACCACACCCGATGGAAGTGTGCGATGTGAATCTGGATAAATGAGAGTCTTTGTCTTCGGTAGACTCGTTGTTCGTGTTGTGGAGCATGCGAGTATAATAAACCCTCGGCATGCGGTTTTACAGCAGACGCGTACCCCATCAATGGGAAGCACAAGCTGCTCGGGTGCATGGACAGGAACGCCAAACATCAGAAGCCCCTGAAAGACTTCTGCTCGTAATCGGCTCCGGATGAGGCTCTTCCTTGCGGTTTCTCCGGATGAAATGACTCGGGAGCCGGAAATTGAACTGAGTGGCCACAGAGAAGGCTACCGTGAGTAATCCATAACCTTTGAACGTCGAGGCAATTTCTTGTCGCAACTAAGTGAAGCCGATGGGATTATAACCCAAGGAAGAGAGCGTGTAGAGGAGTGCAGGGGACTCAAGAAGAGCAGCGGCATGACATCTAGACGCAAGTTCTGAAGAGATACCGACAAACGGAATGAAAGGACTCAAGGAAAAAGGTGTCGCGTGGAGGGAGTCGAACCCAGATCGGCTGCATGGCATTGGAAGCATTTCATACTACTTACAGGATGCAGCCGTGCGCCGCACACAACGCGCAAACGATTCCTCCGTTTGATGAGAATCCAGATTGGAATGGAAGGGCTGTAGTGAGAGTGAGCTACTGGAATGGAAACTCGGAAGACTTTGCTTCGTGCATGATGCTGATTCGAGATAGGACTTGGTTAGGACAGCAGACGATTACAATTTGTTGTGGATGGCCGGAGAATTCCGCGCGATGAAGCCGGCTCTGAAGCTTTGAAGTGAATGTTTCTGTTCGTCGTCGTATGCGCATGGAGCAGACATTCCAACCCAGTCGTTAGGGTGGTAAGAGACGAAGTCGGTGATGAGACCACTACATCATGATGCGGAATCAAACGGCTCAACGGTCCGGTCGGCCTCTGCTTTCATCCAACAACAATCCCGATCTCAGTAGCTCCAGCGCAACCGGCAGACGATACCTCCAAGAAACCTCAGCTTTGTGAGCTCTCTAGACAGATGCTACCGTCGCCCATAATTGTAATTGACCTGGGATATCGCCCAGACTGGCGTGGATCGTCGAACAGCGGTCACGTCACATCTTCGGGGAAAACATCAAATTCGACTTGGCCGCGAACAGGGCGCAAGGCGCCTATCATTGCTGGGATGTCGGCCGCACTCGTGTCGGGTCTGTTCTACCTTTGCAATCTGGAAGCATCGTTAACACACATGGCAGCTATCATTAGGGTGTTTCACACATCCCAACTTGAGCCCCAATTTGACCCCAACTCGGACCCCAACTTGACCCCAACTTCGCCGAGTTGGGGTCGGAGTTGGGGCACAAGTTGGGACAGATGTGTGAAACACCTGCAGCTTATCTCCCAACTTCGAGACCCAACTTACTCCACTATTTCTGGGTTTTTCAGGGTCATGAGCCAAGGTTATTCTCATTTCCCAAGTCCGACATTATTTCCATGTACTGTACCTGAAACCTTGATGTCGAAAAAGTTGTCATTTTTGGTTTGCAGCAAGTGGGCATGGCTCAGGTTTGCATTGCTTTGCAAAAGTTTAATTTTTAGGTTGGTTGCCGCGATGCATTTGGCCGTCGGGAGGTGGCGGACGGGCGGGAGGGCGGCGGGAAGTGGAATTACATAATCTGATGTGCGGCAAATGGACCGAGCAACCGAAGTTAAGCGAAGTTGGGGCACCAAGTTGGGGCACCGAGTTGGGGTCCAAGTTGGATGTCAAGTCGAGGGGTTAGGCACGACTTGACATCCAACTTGGACCCCAACTTGATTTGTGCCCCAACTTGGTCTCCGAGTTGGGGTCCGAGTTGGGGGTCCGAGTTAGGGCTAGTGTTTTCCGGGTCGGGCCGGGCCTGAAAGCCCGGGGCTTGGGCCGGGCTTGAGCGGGCTTGGGTCGGGGAAAACCTCAGGCCCGACCCGATCGTCGGGCTTGATGCCGGGTCGGGTCGGGCTTGGGCCCAGGCCCCGGGCCCAGCAGTAAATAATCATAAATATATATTAAATGTATTAAATGGCAAGCAAACTTGACAAATCCTCACTGAGCAGACACGGAAGCTGCAGCACTCTATATGCGGCACCCCAGTATCGAGTGCGGCACAATACCAGCAAGTACGGCACATTGGGCATGTTGTCACGTGACTCGGTATATCGCGCGCGCGTCAAAGGCGCCTCCAAAAAAATGAATTCTCACCGCCAAGACTTGTGAAGATGTTCACCAGCCTAAATGATGCCTCCATGTTTACGGAAATGAGCACATAAGTTACAAAATAATTGTTGGAAAAGCCCGGGCCTAGGCCCCGGGCTTGGGCTTGAGCAAATCTCAGGCCCGACCCTAGGCCCAGTTGAAAACCGGGTCGGGCTTGGGTCGGGTCGGGCCTGAAAGCCCCGGGCTTGGGTCGGGCTCGGGCCTGAGCCCGAGCCCGGCAAATCACTAGTTAGGGCTCAAGTTGTGATGTGTGAAACACCCTATTGGCTCCCTATTCATGGAGATCGGAGCCTGACAAATTGCGCGAGGTCATGGGACCGTTCTTGTTAGGATTTTTTTCCCTCGCAAGGCTGATAGAAGCCTGCTGGCGGTTCAATGCCGGCTTTCTTGTGGCCTTTAAAAGCCAGCGACTTCGGCATCTCTTCCCATTCTCTCCCAACCCGTACGGATTTCTTTGAAATCAGGTTGTGTGGAACACGGTATGGTTTATACCACTGCCGCTACAGCTTTATTTGTCGTCCTGGCGTTGTACTTCCTTTCCCGAAGAAACAGAGGTATCCGAGCCATCGTGGGGCCGCCGTCTCCTTCGTGGCTATTCGGTGAGTAGCCCTCCATTTTCCCGTGGTTGCGCTCACAGCCTCCAATGCAGGTCATATGCTTCAGCTACTACTGGCGCCGCAGTACGGCGACTACGAGTTCAAGTGGCTGACGCAGTTCGGTGCTGTCTACAGGTTGAAAGGATGTTTTGGGCAGGACCGCCTAATGGTGTCAGATCCATTGGCGGTGCAGTACATCCTCAAAAGTGCACACTTTGGTCACGACCCCGTCCTCAAAAATGTCCTCAACATACTGACCGGCAAGACGAGCGTATTGAGTCTCGAAGGTACGTTTGCACTCATTATTACTCCTTAACATCATTCCGAACCTCTGCATATCGTTAGGGGAGATGCACCGACGCGTTCGTACTGCTCTGAATGTCGGATTTACGGCCTCCGCAGTCAGAAATTATCAACCTTTGTTCGAAAAGGCGGCGCAGGGGGTTGATTCGTTTCTCACTCTAGCGCTGAAATAAATTCCGACCTCGAGTTCTGCATTACTAGGTCACAGAGCAACTGGAAAACGCGTCCACGTCGCCGGTGGATATTTGTCCCCTTCTTAGCAATGCAACCCTGGGTGCCGCCAGCGAAGGTATGCCAGCAATTGCTGCGTATGACGATGCAAATGATTTCTCCACCAAGCGGTTCTGGGCTACTCCACAAAGGAATTGGGGGACGACTTCTTGGAAGCTAATTGGCAGATAACGTAAGCCTATGTACCGACTCCACGGTTGTGATTTACATCTTGTAGGCAAATCGCAGGGAGTCAGTCACCCAATCAGGTCTTGTCAGACGCCATCGGCGCGAAATTACCTACACGTCTCCTGGAGGCGGCGTTCTACCTTCCTACTGTCACATTGAAGGCAGTCAGAGAGGCACGACGCCTTGCGGATCGGATCGGCCGTCGGGTTGTACAAGAGAAGCTCGATGCGGCCGGAAAGGGCCTGGAAATCAACGATGATGTTTACAGTCTTCTCCGTGAGTTTATTATTTGTGCATTCCTGCTTCTTTGCTATTCAATCCCGTATTTCTTCATTCCAGTGAATCCGCAGCAGTCAGACAAGACGGGTCGGGCGTTGAGCAGGGAGGAAGTCGTGGACCAAACTGCACTTTTATTGACTGCAGGGCAAGATACCACGGTGAGTGAATTGAAGGAAGGTCCTATCCACGTCCTCGCGTTCTGACTGTTCGCGCATCCCCAGGCAAACACACTGGCATTCAGTCTCCTGGAACTCGCCAAGAATCTGGATCTCCAGCATCGCCTTCGAGCTGAAATACACTCCGTGGTCGGGACAGGTGGTCGCAATGTTGCCTACGATAACATGCCACTATTGAACGCGTTCATCAAGGTAAGGACCGTCTGAGTATCGCTGATACCATGCCCACTGTCCGATTCCGCAGGAAGCGCTCAGACTTTACCCCGCAGTGCCGGTGACAGACCGAATCCCGAGCGAGGATATGGTTCTCCCGCTTTCGGAGAGCATCGTGACGTCCGACGGAGAGCATATAAGTCAGCTACCGATCCGGAAAGGCCAAGTTGTGACGGTGGCTATCGCGTCGTATCAAAGGTGCATTCTCTCTTAGAACGGTGGTAACTGAACTGGCGACTCACGTCAGACTGGAGTCACGGTGGGGCGCTGACGCTCATGAATTCAAGCCGTCACGCTGGATTGAGGGAACTGCTTACCAAGGGGATGTCATTGGTCCATATGCGAATCTGTACGTCAGTCACCTTGAATCTTCGTTCGTATGAACCCAGTGAAATCGCAGGCTAACCTTCCTGAGTGGCGCACACACTTGTCTTGGGTAAGACCTGTGCAAACAATCAAGTCGACCTCACTGACATTCGGCTCACACAGGTGGCGGTTTGCGTGAGTCATCCGATCCCTCCTTTGGTTCCAACTAATTAGCGAGCGTCCCAGGATCATGGAGATGCAGGTTATCCTTTGCGAACTGGTAGGAAAATTTTCGTTTTCCCTGCCAGAGGAGGAATCTCGCATCGTCCAGCCGCACTTTTCGAACACGCTCTTTCCAACGGATTCTGCCGGAAACAAGAGTGCATCGCTCTTCGTTACACAAATTCTATAGGTAGAATGACACTTTTTCGACATCGACGGCACATTGCTGAAGCCCCATTGATTATTCAGTCCGTGGGTCCGGTCCTCCTCTCTTTCCGTGAAAATCCGATTCGGAATGAGTTGAGTATGCGAGCATTATCCTGTAAACTCGCCCGTACAAGAAGAAAAAATTCGAGCTGTACCTGCATCCGCATCTAAGCGAGTCGGAATTTATTATGTAGCAAGCCACATGGCAGGGATCCAAGGGCGTGTTTCGTACGAGAAAGGCGGGAATCAGGGCACGTATCGGATGCAGCCTGATTTTGGGCGCACATGCCATGTATGGGCCCCGTAAAATTGCATTTGCCGTGCAAAGGGAGGACAAGCGGTGCTTGTGTGTGGACAGGTGGGCAGCGGGGATTTTTGCCCTGGGAGGAGAACACCTCCCGTACACCAACATATTCTGATGGTGGTCAGGTCGCAAGAGGTTGTAACCGAGTGTCCTGCCATACGGCCAACCAGTCCACACCCAACTAGCATCTTTCTTGATCTAATCCCTGCAATCGGTTTTGTGCTCGGTTGGTATCTTGTAGGTGTCTGTAAGGATAACCACCCATACAGTACTACATGTATACTTTTCGTACACTCGCCGTTCATGTTGTGGACCTGACGAGTATAATACAACCCCCCCCCCCCCAGCAGACAGGAAGAAAAAACTTCAACGTTCAAAACCGTTCGGGTGTGGGGATTCAAAACCCGTCCGACCGCCTACGTAGTTAACGTCAATCGCGGAACATGAAAAGCGGCCGTGCTTCATGCGCCACACCCGAGTATTGTCTTATGAACTCGGCTTTATGAGGGAAAATGATTCGAGCTGTACCTGCATCCAAAACCGATTATTCCACCGAATTGCGAGGAACGCATCTGCAAAGGAATCCGTCCGAGAAAACAGGAAAGAAGGTTCAGGGGTATGCATTGTGTTCAGGCTGCCCCGCGGCAGATCCTGTCGGAACGACTTTGCCCTACGACTGAGGTGTGCCGAGGCCCTCGGCATTGTCTGCCACCATCACTCGGCACAGCTCCGTCTTATCGTATCGTGCCCATTCAGACGCCGCCGGGTTCTGCGAATTCAATTGAAAAGGTTGAGTCCTATTTCGCCTAAGAGGTCTTTCGCACTTCGGCTGAGCGCTAAGCGCTGGATTTAAATAGAAATGAGAAAAAAGTGGCTGCGGCGGGCGCCGAAGTGATCGACAAATCGGATCATCCCTGCCGACGCTCCGTATATTGGCTGCAAGCATTGATGGTTTAAATGGGAGATCAGAAGGAGATTGCGGAGCTCGACAGATGGGAGAGTGGAAATCGAAAGGAGATGGATTGAGGGGTAGCGAGCGAAACATAACAATAGAAGATTACGAGGAGGCTCAAGAATACTGTACGCGAGTTCAACGAGCTTGCGTGAGGTATCTTTCAAAGAGATCGGCACAGCATTTCAGAGACTATGGAGGGAACAAGTGGGTACGAGTCTTTCGTAAGTATGAAGCGCCCATGACCAGTCCCTTCCATTCATTCCACTGAGTCAAGCAGGCGCCTGTGGACGAAATTCATGTTCAACACTCCAAGTACACATATCGAATGATGCACTCACCTCTGCGCTAGTCATCGAACTTGACCGAAATCCCTTCAATTTCAGCGAGATGCTGCACAGTTTCCGGGGCGATAACCCGATCATACAGCGTGACAACGACGACGCGCAGCATCGCCGACCCAGGGGTGCAGTACAACGTGCGACTTTCCAGCATGTCCAACAGCTTCCGAGTCGCCAACTGCCTGTACCGACCACGCAGCGCAAATCTGACCAGAGAGGGGAGGATGGCTCGCCTAGTCACTTCGTCGAAAAACCCGTCACTGTCCATCATTGATGCACACTCAATTATCTCAAGCGTCTCCAGATTGGGGGTGACTTGCAGGAGGCGCAACAGATCAGCCGCCGGAAAATCAGCCCGCCGGAAGACCAGAGACGTGAGATCGCAATGGGAACGGCGGAGGAGTCCGAGCACACCCTCCGTGCGCTTCAGCCGAGAGATATCGAGTGAAGACAGCGCAGGAGTGAGGAATCGAGCGAAGAAGGAGAGCGTACTGTCGGAAGGAGCCAAATCATGAAACGTGACCGTCCAGACAGTCAAGCGCAGTAGCGGCGGGGTGTCTCGGGTGACGCGAACAGGTGGCGAAGCTTCTGTTTGAATACTGGTCATCGAGGTGAGGTTAGCGAAGGATGAAAGATGGTAGCCGCTGGTGGATGTGGAGAACCGGAGCGATCGAATTTGCGCGGGGGGATTTTATATTTGGACTCTAACAGCTCGGCGCTGCGGCCCAGTTCGAGGGTGCGGAGACACGGGGCGAACTCGAATGCATCACCCACGACACGCCACATCTGGGGGAAGGAAAGCAGTTCCAGACGCGACAGGTGGCCACGAAACGAGTCAAATGCGGGAAAGACCCGTGAGCCGCTGAGAAAGCGCTCTTTGCCGCAGAATTTCAAGGAAACGATCTGCTCCGCATGAGTCGCTAGCAACGCCATTTTGCGATCTCCACTGTAGCCTTTATCCGCATGTTCAGAGGCGTCAACGATGACTTTGAGTGGTGCCAATCTGCATCGAGCAAGGGTAATCTCCAGCAGATCAGCGGTAGTCTCCTTTCCGAAGAGCGGAAACAAGAAGGAAGACCAGAGAAGGGGATAGCTACATGCTACGTCCCTCCAGCGTCTGCACACTCTTGCAAAAAGCGGACCGACACCCATTCCTAGGCGCTGGTACTCGTCCTCTTTGGCGGAGACAAAGATTTCGATGAGGATATCTGTTGGGAGTCGGCGGATGGGCGATAAATGGAACATCTCCGTGGTTATGATGTAAGAGCACGCTATGCGCTCCTTTTTTAAATCGGAAATCCGGACATTTAACTGGCTCATCATCGAGCGGATATCGTCGCGTTCTTCGACGGGCTTTGGACGGTTGACACGCCTATGCATACTAGATATTTTTTTCGAAGGGGCCGTCATGTTGTTGTCTTGTCTAATCTGCTCGAGAGCATGGTGCTGCGCACCAATGTCACGGAACTCCAGATCAATGGCCTTGATTCTCAAGGCCATCTTGACCTGGTGCTCTCGAACCAGATCTTCATCAGATCTGAGGAGTATCATAGAGGATGGTTGTTCGGAGACTCCATAGTCCGCCGGTGGAGAGGACTGGGACATTCTGTGGAATCAAAATGAATCGGCTCGTGCAGTGGCACCGTGGCAGATACGCACGATTCTCTGATAAGTACAAAGACAACTTGCTCGTGAATGAACCTGAGAGCTGGCCAGATCAACGAGGATATCGATATCGAGTTTCAGTGGGGTCTGGAGAGCGTATGGCTCTATCACACCGGATGAAGTAAAATATTAACCTAGGTCAATATGTACGCATAGAGTGGATAACTCAGTAGATAATTCCAAACTTGTAGATAGTTGATAAGTTCAATCGGTGTGAAAGCACCACAGAAGTAGCCACAATCAGCAACTCTTTCCCCAGCCTTGACTTTGTTCCCTTTCAGCAAGTTAGGAAAGCCATGCCGAAATAAATCCATTTAGCTGTGCTTTCAGGTATATTGAAAAGAAAACTTTCGGGGTAGCAATCTATTTTTCCTTTGTTCGAACAAAGGAAAAATAGATTGTTACCCCGAAAGTTCTCCTTTTCTTCTCGCTGGAGATGGCTCCTGAAAGTTGATCTTTCACCAGTCCTTTCACAACTCACTAGCAATGAAGAAATTTACAACTTTTGAAACTGCCCCTGATTGTGGAAACTTCCATGGCCATTTCACACCAAATTAATTCCTCAACTATCTCCAAGTCTTGATTTGTGTACGGAATCATCTACTCTATGCTAACATATTAACCTAGGTTAATATTTTATTTTATCCGGTGTGTATGTGTGTGGTGGTCGCAGGGAAAACGTGTTGTCACCGTGTTGTCACATCACGGTCGCACGAGCCGGAATTTGCCGACACATGTTTTGAAATCGGGATAGGGTCAAAAATTATGAGGCAGTTTGTAAATGGTAAAAGAGACCCGGAACGGTACAAGCCAACGTCTGGATCTTAAACCTTTCCTCTGCATGATTATCATTCAATTTAGAGACAAAGGTATTAATACAAATGAATAACCGGGCACCCTGACTGGTTCCCTCTTAAAAACCGAGACCTCATCGAATCCTTAATGAGAGTTTCGCCTCATAGATATTAATTCTCTCATCTGCGGTATGTGTCAACGAGACATCAACATGCAAGGTTGGGGTAGTCGTAGGACTATCTTTGAAACGAGTCGACGCAGACGATATAGAAATTCATGCACAACAACGGCATTGCACGCAGAGACGGTCATTTCACCAATCTATTCAAACACAAGTCGGAAATCCTCTCATATCTTGGGGCCCTCCGTTGAATTGATTATTATATTTAGTAGTTTGAACCTCTGTTCGTGGCTTCGTCTCGGGAACATTTCGTCCGTGATATATATTCAGAATTACATCGCATCAGACGTTCCTTCCTCTTTAATTCTGGAATGTCTCAGATCACCCTGTAAGACTGCGAATACTGCAATATCTCAAAACAGACACGGCAATTGAATTCAGGCTGTGGGACAGTGTGATATATCCCGTGAGGTCGCGGGCACGCAATTGGTGTGAGAGTATGTAGGAAAAGTCTTTGTGGAGTAATGAACTCACTTCAGTTGCTACCCAAGGGTTCTAACGGATTTAGTGGTTCGATTCCACCGGAAGACCTGTTGCAACTTCACTTGTATTTTTCCATCATATTTCCCGGCTGGTTTATTCTTTGCTTGGTTAGGTAGCATAGAAGTAAGGCAAGTACAGTATTCAACTCACCCCTGTGCATGCTATTGGGAGACCACGGAAACAGAACTCAGCTTCCATCTGAAATTGTGAGGGGATGGGATGGTATGAAAGTCTTCGTGGAGTATGAAACACCCTCCCGCTTCATTGGTCCCTCTATCGGTTGCTTCCGGGGAGAGTCGGAGGTTCAAATCCATCCGAAGAGGTGTCTTGAACCAATCCTTCTTTCTTTTTCCTTCTCCCCATGTTTGACTCTGCTGAAATATCACCGTATCTGGGCTTCTGGAGGCTGTTGTCGAGTTCGGGGCCGCCAATGTATCAACAAATTACACAATACTTCACGGAATTTGGTTCGGATTTGGGAGGTGGCCATGCACTATCATCATGAATATAAGTTAGGTTTATGCCACATCACGATTACACCTCCGCCGAAGCTCCCTCTCTGCGACATCATCCCTCTCCCTGATCGCTCCAATCAGCCATGACAGCACGGCATCACGGCGCCGCGGATCACACACGCCCCCGCTGACTCCGCAGCACCCACGCTCTTCCCTTCTCCGTCGCCGTCGTCCCGACTTGCTCGCTCGTCGTCCGGAATGTCCCGGTTGCCACCGCCGTCAATCTCCCCGGTCTACTCTATCGTCAGTTTCCCTCCCTTCCCGCAGCCACGAGTGCGCGCTGACGGATGGATGTACTTACACATGCCTGGCATACGTGTTCTCGCTCGCGCAGGTGGCCACGGGCCTCGCCACCATCTTCGTGTAAAGTCTACGATGCGCGTCAGTCTCCATTCTATTTCCTATACACACGGATAATGGGCCCTGACGAATGAACGGGATGCACAGGCGACACCGCTTTTATCGCCCTTCTCTAGTCAACATATTAATACGTCCGGCCCTGCAAGAACAAGACTCCGACGACGCGAAAGACGGTCTAAGGGTGCGTTTGCCCCGGCCGTCCGCGTCCCCTCGTCGCCGAATGTTAATGCCACCTCGTTGCTGCGATCTGGGGCAGCGGGTAGGCGCGGGTGCGGGCGTGTGAGCAGGCGACGTGGGGCGATCCACACTTCTGCAAGGAAATCTGGGGTAGCTTGAGCGCAGGTGTCCGCCATACACCACTTCTGGCTGTGCTGTGCTGCGACGGTCGGAAACACGACGGGACGCTGTGCTCATTGTTCGAGTGGCAGATTCAACTTCTCAACTCAGTTTACGACCTCCGGCGACATCCTTTACGATGGCGGATGTTTACGTCGGCGGATCTGGGTCTAGGCTACTCTCCTCTCCGACGCAGTATCTTTCTCAGTCACTGTGGGTGATTCCCTCTCCAGGCGTTCTGCGATCTGTTCGGCCGGTGATTCTATGTCCACGTAACTCATTCCATTCAGCAGCTGATTTTGACTCCCTTTCCAGGTGTGTGTACGTACGGAATGGAATGCAGTGTCATCCAGACCAACGCGAATCGAGCGCGAGTGAGCCTCCCTCCCTAAATAAGATGTTCGGACGTCGCAGCGGGAGGGGTGGGATTCGTTTTTCTCGACTTAATTTCTTTGACTCGGCGTCAACACGTTCAGATCGGTCTTATTCATTCTCGTGTTCGGTCGGTCGGTCGTTCATTCGTTCTGGGAAACATAAAATCCGGATCCGGATCTGCGTCTGGGCGTACTATACGCTCCTCCACTCTCCGATGCACGACCTCTGAATCGTTCAGCGGCTGCAGCTGAGACCATTTCCACTCGGAGGCGGCTGATTCTATGTATACGTACGTCTACGCATCCTATTTGATTCTGCGGCTGAGTTTGATTTTTTTTTGATTCGAGGTGTGTACTGGAACCCCGACTAACCAACCAACCCGAATGGAGCGTCAGAGGGTCAGATTTCAGACACTTGCAATTCATTTTTCTCGCCCCGACCCAATCCGACTCTGAACCGCTGTACGCTGTGGTACAGTTGCCTTCCCTCTCCTCTTCAGCATTAAGCTTGCAGTTGCATATTCGACGCCCTTTCCGGGGCCACCGACTCGCGCGAGCGCACGAAATTCATGCTCGGCACATTCACCGCGTCCGACCTCGTCTCGGAAGTTGAATATCCCTCGCTCCGGTTCATTAATTCTGTAAAATAATACTCTCTACGCTCACAATTTGCCACTGATGTGCTGATGTGCTGATGTTCTGAGGTGGTGGTTAAGCGGATGCAATGTGTGCTAGTATAATGCGTCTCTTGCGAGTCATGGCGGGTGAGTATGTAGTCGAAACTGGATAGGCGCGCTATTTGTGTCGGATATCGTGCATCCTGGGAACGTATCGTATTGTATGTATGCATATCTATGCATGCAGCCATGGTGTATGTTTTCTTTCGTAGACACAGATCTGCCGCGAGTCCTGGCGGGATGCGTGAGAGCCTCGGTTCGTTGAACGACGGGATTCTTTTTACAGCTCACATATATAAGTCCGTGGTCCAAAAGCATGGCCCAGGAATCATGCGATACAGCGTTGAACGTCGTAAATGAAAGCAGACTGTGAAGATCGTATTGGCGCAAGACAAAGAAAGGATGCGTACTTACCCATGGAGAGAATTCGGATCAATGCCGGAGAAAGTACCATTCCTCCGTTCTATTTAACCGATTCGAACAAAGGGGGACAAGTCCATGTATACAGCGCACGGCTTCGGGCAGATCCTGACCAGCGTCCCACGCGAAGATGGGAAGATACCGAGTACTGGAGGGGAGTGTTGCAGCCCTCCACAAAGACTTGAATGGCTAAGTCCGCGACCTGACCAGGGGTGGAACGGCGGCGCAGACACTCTTTCATGAAGATTTTAGGTCATTTGAAACCAACGGACTGCGTTGTCAAACCGCCGATAATACGGCGAATTTTACCGTCTGAGAGAAAACATTACGAGTCCTAAAAATTTATTTTTAGAATCGTTCTTTAGGAACTATGACTCCGCAATTTTCTACCTCGACGTACCACCGAAACTTGACTTAGAAGTCAACATCTCGACAATTGATCGATCACTTATTCCCTTAACTGGGTCCTTGGCTGTGCGCGTCTTCCCTTATTCGTGTCTTGTGCGGTGCTGGGTACTATGGATACTGTGGACTTGTCTCGTTGCTATTCCTGTTCGCACTGCTTGCTATTCTCGGGTTCGCATCTCGGCCCGTTGATCCGCATGATAGAGGGCCGCGTGATCTTCAGTTGTGGGTCGCCGTCGTTTCTTTCGCGAACTGATATTTCGTCGCAAGGATCGTGACAATGATGTACTATGTGAATTCGTCTTTCATGTAGATATTGCTTAGATTCGATGTAAGTTCTTCATTTTACGTAGTACAGTTAAGTTCTACAGGCGCATTATATGCGACGCCTCCAAAACGTAACTCTACAACAATGAATTTGCGCATTTCACTGGATGATGTCCAGTACTTACTCTGGCAAATGAGCCTGGACCGAACCTCGAGTTATTCAAGGGCATGTCAACTCTGGAGGCATACACATATGCCACGACAAGCGCTCCGCGTGATACAGTGTTGACGTTTGGACTGTCCACGGGAATTTCGTCACTAAGCAAAATCCTGAAGGGCTCCCCGTCCGGACTAGTAGTCATGTTAACGGTCCGCTGGTAATTTTTGTGAATATCTCGAAGATTCATCATGATTTGAAACTTACTCTGTGGAGTAACCTGGATAGACACCGTTGCCGACTGCGATGTCGGCAGGCCTTGTAAGCAAGTGGCGCCGAGCCCACGGCATGGCGGCAGTACTGATGAATTCGGCCGGGCTTGATTATCTACCCGAACACGGCTTTGTCCGTAAGACGCTAGCCAACCTAGATTTCTACCTGATTCTCTCGAGACTATGCGCACCCAGCGGATTCGATTTTCCGGATGGCAGTGTCCGAAACCAATATCGGATACCCGCGGAGTTTGAAATTCGCTTGACTCGGCCCGCTCTTCCGCACGCGCCCACTTTGCCGTTCCAGTGTTCGCCCTCAGGCCTAAGGCCTTAACCCTTGAGGCCTTAATTAAGGTCTTAATTAAGGCCTTAAAAATGTTTTGCCCCAGCTTCCCGACCTTAATAAGGGCTTAAATTATCACGTGTATGATTTGAAATTTTCCAATTTTTCGCCGCCATACCGAGGTCGACCACAGTCTCACTCCAGCAATATTTCTACCAGGGAATGACAAAAAAGAATGTGTCTCACTATCACACCTACTGCAAAGCATGTGTCAAGCATCACCTAGACAGATGGGAGCAACGATGTCTGACACGCAGACATTTCAGGATGGTAAGGAATATTTTCTTGTCCTGACATGTCGCTGTGTTAATTTGTCTAGTAGCCTGTGCGGCTGTTGGAAGCACTCGTGGAGAAAAGACAGCTTGGATTAGCCACCTAATTGGTGGGAAGCATAAGGAGGCATGTCCTCATGCTTCACCGGAAGCCAAGGCAGATGCAGCCACACTCGTAAACCTTCGGCGCGCGTGATGTCGGAGTACTATTTCGGCTGCGTTATATACCGTGGGAATTCTTTTTGGGAAGGCCTTAAGGACCTTGAGAATTAAGGCCTTAACCTTAATAAGGCCTTAAGGGGCGGGCAAACGCGAATTAAGGCCCTTAGGGCGAACACTGTGCAGCCGTTCCGCCGTCCCGTTTGTTTTTCAAACTGTGACAGACAATGGTAGCAGTAGCAAATACTTTTCATGTGGAAATATCTATCCAGATCAATGTAAACGGAACTGGAGATACTGAGATAGTAGCCTAGGATCCCAATATTGGAACATGAGTAGCAATTCCGCCTATGGCCAGCCATGAACATCAGGCAAGTCTAGTTTGGCTCGGTATTCCATGAGGATATCAATAATTGAGATTAGGTTGAGCTGCATGGTGCCAAAAAGGGAGATCTGCAAGCAGTGAGTACTACTGCTGGCAAGGTTCGGTTTGGTTAGGTTCGGGGCCTCTCGCTCTCTTAACGCTGAATCCCGTGTTCTGTTCCGGCAAGCACTGAACCTCGAACCCGAACATGCGTTCAGGTTTGGCTCCGCATTCGAACTTGTTTGAACCTGACAAATTCAACCTTACCGAAACACCAAATTTCTGGGGAATAAAACATTCCCTTGGGGCCAATATAGACCATACTGTGCTGGAATATATTGTAGGTTGCTTCTTGAGCTACAGTCAGTCCCCGGAACCACAGGTGTGACATACAGTGACCGCTCCGTACTTACTTACCACAGAAATAACAACCTTGCCTCGGGTTCTCTGTTTTTGGGAAGCACATGCGATGTGTATTGAAGATGCTCTGTTTCGGAGTACAATTCCATCCAAAAAACACTCACGACTCCAGGTAAAATTGGCTGTATCAATGATTCAATTTCGCATTCTGCTTTCGAACGCCACCTCCCTGCCCGAATACCAAACTTGGACGTGAGGTTTGGTTCATGTTTGAACCATTTTTTGAACCAAACCTAGCCAGCACTAGCAGAGAGTTGAAGATATATCTTGCTACTCAGAAGGTGAATGGACCACTCCATATCTACACATCTATTTTGGTGGTTCACGTCGGCCCTGTTCTCCGAAAGACATCGGGTTAGATCATCTCAAGACACAGGCAACGTTGTTGCATGATGAAGTGCAGTGAAGCCAACAATATCCTCAACATCGGGGTGCAAGCCTTCCTGAAAATCCATACCTGAGGCTTCCAAGGTGCCGGAGGGAGCCGAGCCAACAGGACCCTGTCGGACACATTGTACGCCGAGAATTAAGAGAGAAGTGTACCCAGTTTGAAATGCGGTTTCAGTTCCTATTAAATCTGGTGTGGAACACTTGTCCATGACCTACAAGCAACGAATTGAGCTTGAACCAGTGACTGTGGGTGTGGCTTAACACTTTCACTTCGCTGGAGTTTCCGGCGTAACGGTGAGAATGCAGATAGATGGAGATTTAAACTTTCTGGCAAAGAAATATTTAACCCGAGATCATCAGTAGATCGAGTACAATACATACCTGCTCTATATAGGTCCCGTATATGTTGGCCACCTGTAGCTGAACTAATGAATCCGGGCTGAGCAAGGATATCATACATGTGTTTTGATACGGAGACCCACATCAAATATAGTGGGATAGTTAACGAGCAAATTATGAGATGAGAGACGAAGTAAAGTCAAAGCAGTGAACCCTAGGGCTTGGAGAAGGCGACTTCTAAAAGTGAGGTGCACTACATCGCCACGTCCGACGGCCGGCGATTGTACAGCTTCCAGCACTGGCACTGTCAATACCGAATTACTGCACGTAGATCTGTATTGTTGAATTACAATGCCTTCCACTGCTAACTTGAAATGACTGCCATCGAGAGGGCCGGGGGCTGGCGCTTGCAGGCTGCCAGGATCTCGAGCCACTCTCCATGCCTTTCTGCTTGCGGAGGGGTCACCATGTCCAATGTGTCACGGAGCTGTTCTTTGCAACGCAAAGCAACTGTAGCCGTTCGGGCCGCTCTGATCGACGCCGGACACGGCGGAATGCGTTGAGAGCCACGGAGATGTGATGGTGGGGATTCCGAGTTCCCAGAGTTCAATGAGATAACTTGAATGCCATTATTCACGCAAATAATGTACATACTATTCGAAACAGGGGTAGAATCAATTACTAGAGGAGAACGAACAAAAGAAAATTCTCACTCAAAGGACTCGTATTGCCATGCGGAGCAGTGGCCTACAGAACAAGTATTGAGTTTTCTCCAGCGCAAGTTCCCTCTGTCAGCTGGGAACATGTACCTTGCGCTTTTTTGTCCTCTTGTGCGCACGAAGGAGGGACTCCGGGAGATCCGTTATAGCATTCCCACACAGTGACAGTTTCAATGACAGGTGTCTGTCATCGGCGGGACTCGTGCGAATATCTACGTCGTTGCCGTGATTGCTTCTTTCCCGCTGCCACGACTCTCCTACGCACATTCACCACCCACCGTACACTTCCGGTTCACTGTCAATGGCTGAAAAATCCTCTTCAGTAGCTTCAGAGACTATTCATACCCTCCAAGGGTCCATCATTCCTGCGCTGCATCTGGCAAAAGCTGGGTTTTCAGGCATAGGTCTTCCCGGCCTTGAGGGGGCCATCAATAGTGTTTATGAGCTGGCAAACATGATATCGGTAAGCAAATGTGCATCCTATGGTAATTCTTGTCTGACTTGATCGCATAGACAATGAAGGGTAACAAGAAAGACCTTGCAGCACTTGAAAAGTCTGTTCATACATTAGCTACTGTCAATATTCGAGGGGCCACAGGAGATCTAAAAGAACGGTTAACCGAACTATCGCTGTGATTACCTGTCCTTGCTACCTGTTGCTACACTGAACATAAATGACACAGGCAACTGACTGCAAGAGCCACTGAGTGTAAAGCACTTCGCGTAAAATCACGCTTGGATCGCTTTTTGAGGGGTGACGAGTACAAGGGGAAAATCTTGGATATCCGAGATGGAGTAGCAGATGATATCTGCAAGTTCACTGTGTGTTTATATCCCTCTGTTATCAGTCTCTGCCTGTTAATTTTCATTTTCTTAGTTTCATGGCACCATTTCCATTGAGACATTGGTCAGGGACATTGCGGGGAAAGTTGACCAAGTCCTCACAGGCAATATTCTTGCAAAGCTCAAATTCAGTGCAGCACGGTACAATGCAGCCAATACAGCAGATATGTGTATGGCTGGTACACGGACAAACATAATCCGTGACATCCTAGCGAGGCTGACTACACCTCCCGATGCAGCCCAGCGCCTCGTCATTCTCAGTGGCTCTGCAGGATCTGGGAAATCAACCATAGCAAAGAGTGTTGCATCTGTCCTGGCAGAGGACCAGAAAATTCTGGCTGCTTCATTTTTCTTTTCCAGGGACTTTGCAGATCGCAACAACATAGGGCTCCTCCCAAGCACACTTGCTCGTCAGTTGGCAGATTACAGTGCAGGATTTCGTGATCTTCTTGTCAAGTTCTTGGATGCAGATCAAACAGACATCCTGTCTGCAGATCCCCACTTGCAGTTTCAAAAATTGGTTGTCGAACTTCTTGCTCAGGTGCCTCCCCTTGCAACACCATGGATAATCTGCCTAGATGCTTTGGATGAATGTGGACCAGATCGGGGCCAGCATTTCCTCCGGTGGCTTTCAGATGCAATTGCTCAAATCCCAATACATATCAGATTTTTTCTGACTGGCCGTCCTGATGTGCCCCAGTATCTCAAGTTTGATCATCTGCAGTCTTTGACACATAAAATAATCCTAGACACAGTTGATCCCAGTGAGGTCAGGCATGACATTCATCTCTACATTCAGAAATCCCTCAATGGATCAACATGGATCACAAGATATCCTTGGGCACCTCTTGCTCAGGATGTGGATGAGATAACCAATCTGGCTGATGGCCTCTTTATCTTTGCTGCCACTGCTGTCCGCTATGTGATTTCAGCATTTCCCAGGGAGCTGCCACAGACATCTGTTGATTACTTGTTGAAGGGCACACCTCTTAGTGATCTTGATCAATTGTACTACCGTGTTGTCAGTGATGCTATTGCACCTGTGTCATGGGATCAGCGGGATCAAAATTATCACACTCGTGCCATTCGGATCCTCAGTACAATTATCCAACTTCAAGAAGCCCTATCACCTCAATCTCTTGCTGCACTGCTTGACATGGATGTGGAGGTCCTCAGTGGCACACTGCATCCTCTGAGTGCTGTTATCCGTGTCCCTGAGACTGCGGATGGAGGTCCAATTAAAATCATACATCTCTCTTTCCGAGAATATATTACCTCAAGTGTCAAGAGAATGCGACTTGACCTTCTCTGTGGAACAGAGGCTCAAAAATTGGATATTGTATCTGATGTATTCCGAGTCTTGCAGAGAGATGTCAAATTCAACATCTGCAATCTGCCAACTTCACATCTACGAAATGTCGACATGCCTGATATTGAAAGGCTTATACAGAAGCATATTACTGGTCATATTCAGTATGCATGTCGCTTTTGGGCTGAGCATCTTATTGCAATCATGTACAATCCAAACAATGTACTAGCAGCAGATACATTCCTTAGAACTCAGTTCCTTTTCTGGCTGGAGATCATGAGCTTGCTAGGCATGGTAGGAGATGCCCAACATGCACTGTTGAAATTGATTTCTTGGGCCAAAGAGGTATGGACATTTGTTATTCAATTGGATTAAGATATGAATAGTCAACACTCCAGGATTCACAAACTGTTCAATTTGCAATGGATGCAAACAGATTTATCACCTTCTTTGCAGAGCCAATCGTTCAAAGTGCTCCTCATATCTACCTGTCAGCACTGGCACTCGCACCCAAGGATTCTGAAATAGCAAAAGAATTTCGATCACAGTTTGCACATTTGATTTCCATCCCACTGGGACAAATGAGAAAGTGGCCAGCATTGATTCGAGTATTGAACCATGCCAGCCGGGTCAACTCTGTTGCATTCTCACCTGATAGCAAGAAGATTGTGTCTGGCTGCTGGGATGGGAAAGTGCAGCTCTGGAATGCAGAGACTGGGGAGTCCCTTGGTGACCCATTGGAGGGCCACACAGACTGGGTCATCTCTGTTGCATTCTCCCCTGATGGAAAAAGGATTGTGTCAGGCTCTGATGATGAAACAGTGCAGCTCTGGAATGCAGAGACCGGAGAGGCCCTTGGTGACATATTGAAGGGCCATGCAATGTGGATCACGTCCGTTGCATTCTCACCTGATGGCAAGAAGATTGTGTTGGGCTGCAATGACCAAACAGTTCGGGTCTGGAATGCAGAGACTGGGGAGGCCCTTGGTGAGCCGCTGGAGGGCCACACAGACCGTGTCAACTCTGTTGCATTCTCACCCAATGGCAAGAAGATTGTGTCAGGATCCACTGATCGAACAGTGCGGCTCTGGAATGCAGAGACGGGGGAGACCCTTGGTGAGCCATTAGAGGGCCACACCAACCTGGTCACCTCTGTCGCATTTTCAACTGATGGCAAGAAAATCGTGTCAGGCTCCACTGATCGAACAGTGCGGCTCTGGAATGCAGAGACCGGGGAGGTCCTTGGTTTCCCATTGGAGGGCCACACAGACTGGGTCACCTCCGTTACATTCTCACCTGATGGCAAGATGATTGTGTCAGGCTCTGACAAAACTGTGCGGCTCTGGAATGCAGAGACTGGAGAGGCCCTTGGTGATCCGTGGGAGGGCCACACCAACCCAGTCACCTCTGTGGCATTCTCACCTGATGGAAAGTTGATCGTGTCAAGCTCCTATGACTCAACAGTGCGGCTCTGGAATGCAGAGACTGTAGAGGCCCTTAGTGAGCCGCTGGAGGGCCACACAGACCGGGTCACCTCAGTTGCATTCTCGTCTGACGGCAGGAAGATTGTGTCAGGCTCCTTTGACAAAACAGTGCGGCTCTGGAATGCAGAGACTGGGGCAGCCCTTGGTGGCGCATTGGAGGGCCACACAGACCGGGTTTCCTCTGTTGCATTCTCCCCTGATGGGAAGAAGATTGTGTCAGGCTCTGATGACCAAACTGTGCGACTCTGGAATGCAGAGACTGGAGAGGCCCTTGGTCACCCATTGGAGAGCCACACAGACCATGTCAACTCTGTTGCATTCTCACCTAATGTCATGGAGATGGTGGAGCCATTGGATACCCGCACCCATTCGGTTGTTGCATTCTCACCTGATGGCAAGACAATTATTTCAGGCTCCTTTGACAACACAGTGCGGCTCTGGAATGCGGAGACTGGAGAGGCCCTGGGTGACCCATTGAAGGGCCACACAAACTGGGTCACCTCTGTTGCATTCTCACTTGATGGCAAGAACATTGTGTCAGGTTCTGCTGATCGAACAGTACGGCTGTGGAATGCAGAGACTAGGGAGGCCCTTGGTGACCCATTAGAGGGCCACACAGGCCGTGTCACCTCAGTTGTGTTCTCATTTGATGGCAGGAAGATTGTGTCAGGCTCCTTTGACAAAACAGTGCGGCTCTGGAATGCACAGACCGGGGCAGCCCTTGGTGATGCATTGGAGGGCCACAAAGACCGGGTCAACTCTGTTGCATTCTCACCTGATGGAATGAAGATTGTGTCGGGATCCAGTGATGGAACAGTGCAGCTCTGGAATGCAGAGACCCTGGAGGCCCTTGGTGACCCATTAGAAGAGGGCCACACAGACTGGGTCACCTCTGTTGCATTCTCACCTGATGGCACGAGGATTGTGTCAGGCTCCTTTGACAACACAGTGCGGCTCTTCAATGTCGAGAGTGGGGAGGCCCTTGGTGGCTACAACGATCGCTCTGACACTGTTTTGGCAAATGTTTTTGTTTATACTAAATACTCATGTTTCTAACCCTCTCATTTTTTTAGACAAGGCACATTGTGAAATGGCACCTGGACAATGGATGGGTGATTTCTAGTTCTGGTGACCTGCTTTTGTGGCTCCCTAGTGGCAACAGAGAGGGACTTTGGACCTTAGGTACTCAACTTATCATTGGGAGAAGGCAGACTATGGTGTCGTTCCAGAATTCTGTGCATGGCAGTGAGTGGCAGAGTTGCTATATATATCTGTAAAGTGTAATTACCCCTTGCTATATATTCATATGCTTCAGTTTGGTGTCCAAAGTGCACCAAGAACATAGGAACTAGATATTAGGGGCGGTCAGAGTAGCTCTCCCAATGTGATTCTGAGACAATTCTGGGAGGCGATTCTGAAGACGATTCTGAATTATTTGAAGCATGAGATAATCAACGAGAATCAGAATCACCCCAGAATTGCTGGAGAATCACCTCCAGAGGGGATTGTCGTCGATTCTGAGGTGATTCTCGTGTCAATTCTGATTTAAAATTCTGAGGTGATTCTTATTTATTTCTACTCTGAGTCTCTGACCGCCCTGTTACTAGCTCCAAAGAAGCAGTTTGTGTTGCCATGACACAAAGCCTCCAAAACATGGAGGACAGGGGCTGGATTGGTGTCACTAACCCTGAACCATTGAAGGCCTTAGCTGCTGAACTAAAAATGATGTCAGCAAAGAAAAAAAAATTCCACCCTACAACAATTCAGATGCGGGGAGTCGAACCTCGGGTTGCTGCTTGTAACTGAAGAAGCTCGTAGCAATGGGAAGCGGCCTTGCGCCGTGCACAACACCCAATTCCTCTCCTATAAACTCGCCTGTATGAGAGGAAGCGATTTGGACGCGGGCACTTGCGCAAGACATGCATCGTTCCAGAGTGCTTGCCAATAAAGCTGCGGGATGCGTGTCGAAAAGGTGATGAATGAATGTGCATGTATGGGTATAGGAAAGGCGAGAATGGAGGGACTGCGGTGGAGGCGTGACAATAAAAAGAATTTTTGCCTGGCGCCGTCCATTCGGGCGCGGGGAGTCGAACCCCGGGTTGCTGCTAGTAGGAGAGGCGAGAATCAAGGGACCTGTGGCGGAGGCGTATTTTTAAAAAAATATCCACAAAATCCTTCGATTCGTGCGCCGGGAGTCGAACCTCAACCTGCTGCGGACAGTGTACAGGACGCCAATAACCGGAAGCAGCAGTGCACCACACCCGATTCCTCTCCTATAACCTCGGCTTTACGAGAGGTAACAATTCGAGGGGTACCTGCATCCGAACCAAAATCAACCAACGAAATGCGAGGAATGAATCCTCCGCGAGAGATGCCCGTCGAACAGTGTATGAAAAGCGCGAATATGAGGGTGTATAATAGGAAAGGCGAGAATCAAGGGACCTACGGTGGACGTGTCAATAAAAAGAATTTTGAGCGCAACTCTATTCGGGCGCGGGGAGTCGAACCCCGGTCTGCTGCGTGCAATGGCGTCTACTGCTTGTGAAATAATGGCAGCCGTGCGTCGTACACTACGCCCGATGTCTCTTCTATCGAATCAGGTTAATGAGAGGGAGCGATTCGAAAATGTATCACCAATCCTGCCAGACCCGCGCCCGCCCGCTGCATTCAAGAAGTAAAGAATAGACGCGTGCGTAAGAAAGCCCCGGGGTAGGGATGGGATCCGGAGGACCCAAGCTGTGGATGTCGACAAAAAATAATTCTCAACCATCATATTCGGGCGCGGGGAGTCGAACCCCGTCCTACCGCCTGCAAAGTCAATATAGGCGCATGAAGAGCGGTCGTGCGCCATACACCACGCCCTATAATCATCTAGAAACTCGGCATTATGAGAGGAAGCGATTTGGACGCGGACTCACCTTTACCTACACAAGACATGCATCTTTCCAGAGTGTTTGGGAACGCATCATCCGCCGAGGGATACGCATCGAGAAATTGATGAAAGAATGTGAGTGTGTATAGTACATAGGAAGGGAAGAATCGAGGGTCCTGCGCTCGACGCGCCAATAAAAAGAACCTCCCCCGACACGTCCTATACTTCGGGCGCGGGGAGTCGAACCCCGGTCTGCTGCCTGCATTCATTTTACCGTCCAGTTAAGGAAGCCATGCGCCGTACACCACACCCGATTCTTATCTATATCTATAATATAATACTAGCTCAAGCCCGTGAATAAATTCACGGGTGTTGGTAAGTTGAAAGAAATTTATTGAGCTGGTTTTCAGTCATCCCATGCTCTTAGACCTTTTTTTCCCTTTGCTTACTCCTTTCCCTTCTTAACTCCTCCTCCTTTCCTCGAGCTCTTGCCTGAGCCTGTCCCATTGAAGAAATTCATGGAGCTACCACACCCTTTTTCACACTAAGTACTTTAAGTACTTGCTATAAAAATTTGTGCTCCCTCCCTCTGAAGCTTCACACTCCTCAGTATCTGCGAGATGACCTCCGACTTGCTGCGGCATGTTAAGGACTGCTCAGGCTCTTCGCCACCCGGCGAGCTCCCGGCCTTGCTCGGCATTAACCTTTCCTCTAGTCCTGACCCTTGTCATTGCCATATGCATGCCCAATTACTCCTGGCCACTGCTTTTCGGCAAGTTCAAGCATCAGTATTTCAAGGTATACCATCCACCAAATTTGCGGCTTCTTTGGGCCCGCCTCGGCCCCGCCGCCGCATGCTTCCACTGCCGAGAAGAGCCTCGGCACGGCACGTTCTTGCGGCATGAGCATGACCGTGGGCGTGTGATTTCGAAAGTTCTTTGATGTTCGTTATACCACCCCATTTTATTATATAGATAGATAATGGCAAAGCTACAGAAGTTTCTGATGTTCCATTTTCCCGCTCTCGCCGCCAACACCGAGTGCCCAATAAGAAGCGCCCGGCCACGGACATCTCGGACATCTGACAATGTATACATATTGTCGTACATTGACAACCTTTAATGTGAAACAACCTTTACCAGGCTCCAGCAGGTTGGGCAAACAGTACTTACTGTGAAACATGCAATAGCCTTTGCTGGGCAGGAGAATTTGCCGTGAAACAACCTTTACTAGGAAAACAGCCTTTACTGGGCAAACAGCTGTTACGGGACAAACAGCTGAAGGGAAAATTAATGGGAATATACCAAGTATCTGGGACAAATGCAGCTGACATTTAGCCCATGAATTTATTCACGGGCACCCTTTACTGGGAAAACAACCTTTACTGGACAAACAGCCAACGGGAAAAACAATAGGACCAAGTGTCTACAAATGCAAAATACAACCCGTCAATTTATTCACGGGTATCTTTACTGGGAAAACAGCCAACAGGAAAAATAATGGGACCAAGCGTCTGCAAATGCAAACATACTACCCGTGAATTTATTCACGGGCACCGACTAGTTAGTGTTGTTGGCAAAAGTCTGCCATTCTGCCAGCCAGGTTCTGCCAGCCAGGCAATTGCCGGCCGAACTCCATGAAGTCGGGCAGAACTTGGCAGAACTCTGGTGGCAGTGCTGCATTCGGCGACTTTTCGTCTTAAATCAGCCAATTCCAGAGTGAAATATAGGCTTTGAAATTCGGCTTGACAACCACATGCTTTCAGTTCACGTTCTGGTTGGGTGTTCAGTTTGCATCATCGGAAGAAACAAATCTTGATGAAGGTTTACGTCGATTTTTCAGGGCAAATTTGACCCGAAGCCTTGAGAAACTCGGACACATGCAGGAGCCTTTTACTCAGGTGTGCCAACTGTTTCTGAGAGGCTCAGAAGATGAACAATGGGAACTCGGGGTGATTTCCTTTTTTAGTTCTGCCAGTTCTGCCGTGGCCGGCAATTGCCAGTTCTGCCTGGCTGGCTGGCTGAACTGACCTAAAATAGTTCTGCCATGCTCACTACGACTAGTCCTCTATAATAAACTCAACTTTATGAGAGGTAACAAGTAGAGCTGTACCTGCATCCGAGTCCAAGTCCAAATCATACCAACGAATTGTAAGGAACGCGTCATCTGCCGCCGGGGGATACGTGTCCAAAAGGTGATGAAAAAATGTGCATGTACGGGTATAGGAAAGCGAGAATCACTGGACTTGCGGTGGATGCGTCAATAAAAAGAATCTCTGACCATCAAATCATCCAATTCGGCGTGGGGAGTCGAACCCCGTCCTACCGACTAACGTGACATTCGTATCGGATCATGAAAAGCGGCCGTACGCCGTGCACCACGCCCGATAATCATTCTATAACCTCGGCTCTATGAGAGGGACCGGTACCATACATCTTTCCGGAGTGCTTGGCAACGGACAAAACTGCTGGGATGCGTGTCGAAAAGGTGATGAAAGAATTGAAAGAATGTGAGTTTGGTGAGAATTGAGGGACCTGCCGTGGAGGGATCAATAAAAAAAATCATCGCAGACACCTTTCATTCGGGCGCGGGGAGTCGAACCGAGATATCTTAGATCGAGTAACCGGAAGCAGCCGTGCGCCGTACACCACGCCCGATTCCTTTCCTATAAACTCGGCTTTAGGAGGGAAAACGATTTCGGAGGTCAACGAACAAAAGGTTGTTGACAGCATACAAAGAACAGATTCGGGCGCGGGGAGTCGAACCCCGTCCTACCGCCGACCAAGTCAATATTGGGACATGACAAGCGGTTGTGCGCCGTGCACTATGCGCGATCCGTATCCCACCTATTCAGTTATATGAGAGGCAGCGATTGGAATGCGAACTCATTCACATTTATCAATATGACGGATACGCGACGAGTAATTCCGAGAACTCGTCCGGGACGTGTGAGCGGGTGTAAGAAAAGCCGCAGTTGAGAAACCTGAAGAGCAAACTCAGCCAAAATGTTTTTTTAAAAATATAGCACAGGACATAACCATTCGGGCGCGGGGAGTCGAACCCCAGCCTGCTGCAGACTCAGAGTATCGCAAATGCCCAAGGAAAGCAGCCGTGCACCGTACACCACGCCCGAATCCTCTCCTACAAACCCACCAGTATTGGAGGGAGCGATTTGGACGCGGACGCACCTGTTTTATGCATCTTTCCAGAGTGCTTTGCAGCGTAGAAAGCTGCTGGGATGCGCATCGATAAATTGATGAATGAATGAGCATGTATGGGGTATAGGAAAGGGGAGAATCGCTGGACCGGTGGAGGCGTATTAAAAAAAAATATCGAACGAAACAGCTAGTGAGCATGGCAGAACTATTTTAGGTCAGTTCAGCCAGCCAGCCAGGCAGAACTGGCAATTGCCGGCCACGGCAGAACTGGCAGAACTAAAAAAGGAAATCACCCCGAGTTCCCATTGTTCATCTTCTGAGCCTCTCAGAAACAGTTGGCACACCTGAGTAAAAGGCTCCTGCATGTGTCCGAGTTTCTCAAGGCTTCGGGTCAAATTTGCCCTGAAAAATCGACGTAAACCTTCATCAAGATTTGTTTCTTCCGATGATGCAAACTGAACACCCAACCAGAACGTGAACTGAAAGCATGTGGTTGTCAAGCCGAATTTCAAAGCCTATATTTCACTCTGGAATTGGCTGATTTAAGACGAAAAGTCGCCGAATGCAGCACTGCCACCAGAGTTCTGCCAAGTTCTGCCCGACTTCATGGAGTTCGGCCGGCAATTGCCTGGCTGGCAGAACCTGGCTGGCAGAATGGCAGACTTTTGCCAACAACACTAGAAACAGCTATCGATTCGTGTGCGGGGAGTTGAACCCCAGCCTGCTGCAGACACAGAGTATCAGAAATGCCAAGGGAAGCAGCCGTGCGCCATACACCACACCCGATTCCTATCCGGTAAACTCAGCTGTATAAAAGGGAACAATTCGAGCCGTACTTGCATACGCAGCAGAATCATTCCGCCGAGTTATGACGAACACATCGTCCCCAAAGGGATGCGCGTCGAAAAATTGATGAAAGAATGTGAGTGTGTATATTAAGTAGGAAAGGCGAGAATTGAGGGGACTGCGGTGGACGCCTCAGTAAAAACATGCTTGTTCAGTAAACATTGACAAAAGATGGCCATATCAGAAGCGCAGATTCGGGCGCGGGGAGTCGAACCTCGGTCTGCTGCGGACTCAGTACAACAGAGAGGTGAAGGAAGGCAGCCGTGCGCCGTACACCACGCCCGATTCTTATCCCACCTATTCACGTATATGCGAGGCAGCGATTTAGACGCAGACTCGCTTACATTGATCAATATGACGAATGCAGGTCGAGTGAGTTCGAGGTCTGATCCGAGACGTGTGCGTGTCTGCAAGAGAGGCCACAGTTGAGACACCTGACGAGTACAGTAAACGTCAGCAACAAAAAGAAACGTTTGATGGGACAACACAAGTATTCGGGCGCGGGGAGTCGAACCCCGTCCATCCGCCTGGATTCAATTTACTCCCGATTATCAGCGGCCGTGCGCCGTACACCACACTCGATTCCTATCCTGCAGACCCACCTGTATGAGAGGAAGCGATTTGGACGCGGACTCACCTGTTCTATGCATCTTTCCACAGTACTTGCCAACAAAGCTGCGGGGATGCGCGTCGAAAAAAAAAAAAACTGATGAAAGAATGTGCATGTATGAGTGGGTGGGTATACGAAGGCGAGAATCAAGGGACCTGCGGTGGAGGTGGCAATAAAAAAATCTTCACGGAAATCTCTCATTCGGTAGTCTCGTACACAGCCCCTCATGACATCCCAATTCGGGAACCCTGTCATGAGGGTCTGGGCTGTAACCAGCCAAACAACCATACATGGAGCTCTCAAACGAGGACCCCGGCTTTTTCGCCACTCAAGAGACCAGCGTTCACAGCCACCGACCAGGACCCCCAGAACTTTGCGGCCTTCAGTAGATAGAAATGGGGTGACAGATAAATTTGAAAATATTCAAAGGAGTTCTAATGGTATATACCTCAACAATCTACTCCAAGGTTTTGTGCAAAATGGTTGATAATTGGTCGAACGAGACCGCAAAAAATGGCAAAATCAAGAGCTCCATGTACGGTTGTTTGGCTGGTTACAGCCCAGACCCTCATGACAGGGTTCCCGAATTGGGATGTCATGAGGGGCTGTGTACGAGACTACTCATTCGGGCGCGGGGAGTCGAACCCCGTCCTACCTTACAGTCTCAAATCTTTGGGTCATGACAAGCGGTTGTGCGCCGTGCACCACACCCGATTCATATCCTGGAGACTCAGGTTTATGAGAGGAAGCGATTGGAATGCGAACTCATTCACATTTATCAATATGACGAATGCACCACGATCAATTTCGAGAACTCGTCCGAAACGTGTGAGCGCATGGAAGAAAGGCTGCAGTTGAGAAACCTGAAGAGCAAACTCAGCCAAAACGTTTTTTAAAAAAAAATATAGCGCAGGACACAACCATTCGGGCGCGGGGAGTCGAACCCCAGTCTGCTGCTGACAACTCCTTGCCAATAACCGGAAGCAGCCGTGCGCCGTACACTACGCCCGATCATCAGCAAAACAGAATGCGTCTGGCTGGTCTGGCAGCAGACCAACCAAGCGCGCCATACGGCCAGAATTGCATCTGGGAGCATAATGACACGTCTATTGCCAGAATCAGTTCTGGCGCTAGAAACTGATTGTGGGTAGTATTATGAGAGCCATGTATTCCTACTGTACTACACTGTAGAGGCTATATTATCATACACGCACGACGAAGACGGTCGTGAGTCGGTCACAAGCCAAGACCTGAGTCGTCATTAATGGTGGCGATAAGTGACGACGCAGGAAACATACCTGTATCTCAATGCGCACTGAGACCCATCGAGGGACGCAGACGAAGGAAAGCGGATGGCGGGCATTGAGAACCGCTAAGTACTAAAACAGTCAGTATGCGTACATTTGCAAAACGGGCAAACACGTACCATCAAAATGTCACCTTCCCGCCCTTGTACACGGCCCACGGCCACCTCCACGGCAAGTCATGATACCCATTGATCGGTCTGGGTGGTTGTTGCGCCAGATCTAGACCCGGAAAAGAGCGGAAAGGAAAGAGCGAGGCGCTTGAAGATTTGAGGAAGACAAGACCCGTGAATGGCTGATAAGCTGAGCAGCACACAGGGCAGAGATTCATAAGGGCCAGGAAGACGTCAGGACAGACAGTTTGAGGGCTTGATAAAGCGAGACGATGATTTCTTCTTGAGTGCTGTGAAGCGCTTGGGGCGTGGCCGCGTGAAGATGGCTTCGAGGATCTGGCTTGAGGGTTTGGGCCTTGAGAGTCTTGAGGACTTCATTTGGTAGGACTTGAGCTGTAGCGAGAGAGTGCAATGTATGACTATGTGGCGGAAACAAGGGAGGGCAAGTGGGGGTAGAAAGAGAGATGCGTCGCATCGCCATCAACCAACATCACGTCAAATGGCGTGATTGATCGGAGTTTCAAATGACTGAACAGAAAGTCCCCGAACCCATTCGATGAGACTAACACTTCACCTCTGTAACCTTATGTCGCAATGGGTATTTTACGTGTTAGGTCAATAACCCGCAAGTGCCAGCACATCAACATGCATTTGAATTTTTTGGCCTTCTGGCGGATGAATCGCCATACTGCCAGACGTTGCCAGACGCCGCCACACCGTCGCCAGACAGCCAGACGAATTCTGTTTTCCTGATGATTCCTCTCCTATAAACCCACCTGTATGAGACGGAGCGATTTGGACGCGGACGCACCTGTACCTGCACAAGACACGCATCTTTCCAGAGTGTTTGGCAACGCATCATCCGCCGAGGGATACACTGTTACTGTCTCCGACTCATACACATCGAAAAATTGATGAAAGAATGTGAGTGTGTGATAGTAAGTAGGAAAGGCGGGAATCGAGGGACCTGTGGTGGAGGCGTCAATAAAAAAAAAAAAATTCAACGACACAACTAATTCGGGCGCGGGGAGTCGAACCCCGTCCTATCGCCTACAGCCTCAAATCTTTGGGTCATGAAAAGCGGTTGTGCGCCGTGCACCACGCCCGATTCCTCTCCTATAAACTCAGCTGTATAACAGGAAACGATTCGAGCCGTACCTGTATACGAACCCAAACCATACCAACGAATCGCACGAATCGCGAGGAACCCATGGCCATCTTCCGCGAAGAAATGCACATCCCGGAATTGACGAAAGGATGTGAGTGTGTATTGTAAAAATATGCTTGTTCAGTGAGCGTTGAAAAAACATTTCAATAGCAAGCAAATTCGGGCGCGGGGAGTCGAACCCCGTCCTACCGCCTACCCAGTACAAGCCAAACTTTGGGACATGAAAAGCGGCCGTGCGCCGTACACCACACCCGATTCCTGTCCCATATAACTCACCTGTCTGAAAGGGAGCGATTTGGATGCGGACTAACCTGTTCCATGCATCGTTCCAGAGTGCTTGGCACCGTGCAAAGCAGCGGGGATACGTGTCGAAAAGGTGATGAAAAAACGTGAGTGTGTATAGTAGGAATAAGAGACCTGCGGTAGACGCGCCCATAAAAAAACTTATCAATGAAACAGTGCATTCGGGCGTGGGGAGTCGAACCCCGGGCTGCTGCGGACTCCGACCAACAGAGATGCTAAGGAAGGCAGCCGTGCGCCGCGCACCACGCCCGATTCCGATCCTCTATAATAAACTCTACTTTATGAGAGGTGACAATTCGAGCCGTACCTGCACCCAAGTCCAAACCCAAATCATCCAAAGAATTGTAAGGAAAGCGTCACAATAAAAAGAAACTCGACACATCCACTATTTCGGGCGCGGGGAGTCGAACCCCGTCCTACCGCCTAACGTGAGGTTTGCGTACGAACATGAAGAGCGGTCGTGCGCCGTACACCACGCCCGATACTTATTCTATAAACTCGGTTTTATGAGTGGAAACAATTTAACCACGCCCTGTTCGTGGATCTATCCACCGAGTTACGAGGAACTCGCGTCATCCGCCAGAGATGCGCGTCGAAAAGCTGATGGCATGGGTATGTACTATAGGAAGGGGAGAACCAAGGGGGTGCGCTGGATACGCACTCGGAGGCGGAGGCGGTGGACACTTGGATGGATGAAGACTCGGAGGTGCATCGTACCATCCGGACCTCGGGACTCAGAAGTCGAAACGCGGACCTCGGACCTCGGGACTCAAAACTCGGACCTCAGAACTCGGGACTCAGATCTCAGAACTCACTCGGATCGGGCTCGGGATTCGCATCGGAGTCGGAGTCGGGGGACGGACCTGGATCCGGATTCAGAGTTTCGCAGGACGCAGGTCAGGAACGAACGGCCTTCGGATCCGTGCCCGTGCCCGTAGATTTATATCTTTCGACGCAGAAGCAAGTTGAGAATCAGAAGACTGGGTTCTTGCGAGGATGGCGGGGACGGGATATTAAATGGATGGATGGATGGATGGATGGTGGCGGGATGTGGGCATGGGGGCATGGGGGCATGTGAACATGAAAGAAGATGAAGATGAAGACGAACAGAATTTCGCTCGGAGGGTCGGGACGAGGACGAAAGAAAGGAAGTCCGGAAGCTACCAGTATTAGAATCCTGAGAGATCAGAACCATGTCGAAGGACGCGCCTCACGCGCGTCTATGAATTGGCTAGACCTTGCATTCCTATGTACATTCCTATATACATAAGCATCTCGCCCCCGACCCGACCCTACACATAGCGTTGACCGACGTGCCCCTGAGTGAACGACGACGTCGAGAAAGCGTCACCTCGCTTCAACGAGTTGCTGAGGAAGCTCGGCAGGCGGTGATGGCGGGCATAGATGCGATCGGGGGATCAGGTGCTCCGCGGCAATCAGCGGCAGACGGCGATCACGTATGCATGGACTGCAAGCGCCGTCCAAAATCTTATTTCTATTTCTACTGATACATGCATCCCATCCAAGTCGATGCCCGCAGTGCGACAGACACTGGCAGGGTGGATGGTGCGCGGGCGGGAGAGCGGGGCCGCACCAGCAGCGGACTCTTGACGACCTCACATTAACGACAGACGACAAACGACAGCGACGCATGGAAGCACACTTGTGAGGTCACCTGTGCGCGCCCCACGCGCACCCCGCACATCAGATCACCCGTAATACGAAATTCGGGGCAGAAGCGGGGCAAGAAGCGGGAGAAGCACGCGTGATAAAAGACCCGCGCTCGCTCCACACCGCCAACGAATCTCCCTCCGGAGTTTCTCCCCACTCTCTCTTTCAAATCTTCGGCTCTCTTCGCCGTTTGCGTCTCCGCTGGCAAGCTAATAGTAGCAGCAGCAGCAGCCAGCGCACCAACACTACACTCGTTTACTTTACCACCCACGATGCGCTCGTCCTTCGCGTCGCTCCTCCTCCTCGCGGTCCTCCCCGCCCTCCGCGCGGACGTCATCACGGGCATCCCCGACGCCGCGCCCCCAGGCTTCGAAGAATGGGAGTCCCCCATCGTCCTCCCCGCCCCGCCCGTCTCCGGCACCGCCTCCTGGGCCGCCTCCGTCGCCAAAGCCCGCGCCTTCACCGCCAAGCTCACCCTCGACGAAAAAATCAACGTCACCACCGGCGTCGACGTCCTCGGCCGCTGCGTCGGCAACACCGGCACCATCCCGCGCCTGGGCTGGGGGGGTTTGTGTTTGGAGGACAGCCCGCTGGGGGTGCGGTTCGCGGACTTTGTGAGCGCGTTCCCGGCGGGGATCAGCGTGTCGGCGACGTGGGATTTGGGGTTGATTGAGCAGAGGGGCGCGGCGATGGGCGCGGAGCATAAGGGCAAGGGCGTGAATGTTGCGTTGGGGCCGATGACGAATATGGGTGCGTGCGCTTTCTTTCATCTATTCCTTTATCCCCTTGCCGCATACTAATGATTACGCACTTAGGCCGCGTCGCAGCAGGCGGACGCAACTGGGAAGGCTTCGGCGCAGACCCCTTCCTCTCCGGCGCCGCCACCGCCGCCACCGTCGAGGGGTACCAGGCCTCCGGCGTCATCGCCACTGTGAAACACTAGTGCGTGTTATTCCTTGTTCCTTGCGTTGCGTCTCTCGCCCTATCTTGCATTCCTTTCCTTGTATTATTCCTTTCCGTCTTTTCCTTCCCTTTGCCTTTCCTTCCCTTCTTTCATTCGTTTCCCATCATCGCCGGTTCCTCGCCATCCCTTTCCTACCTTCCTTCCTTCATGCATTCATTCGGCGCCGTATCCCCGCTATTCCTCCGCCCTTCCTCCCCTTTCCTTCATTTCATTTCATTTGCGGGGCGCTTCTTCATCTTCTTTACGGCGCCGGATTAGCGCCGCAGGCAGGCAGTCCATCCCGCCGGCGGCAATTCGCTTTAATTATTTCATTACGCGCCTTCCTTCCTTCCAGCGCGCCCGCCGTCCCTCTCTTCCTTCCTCATCTCGTTCTCCCCCGTCCCTCCCACTCCTCTCCCCCGTCCCTCCTCTTCCCTCCTCCCGCTCTGGGTCCGCGCCGCAGGCCCCCTTCCCTCCAGTCCCTCCCATCTCCTCCCTCCCTCCCCCCCCTCCCCTCCCACTTCTCTTAAATCCCCACCACGATTTCACTGACGCTCAACGCAGCATCGGCAACGAACAAGAACACTTCCGCGGCGGCTCCGAGTCTTCTCAAATCTACTCCAGCAACATCGACGACAGGACGCTGCACGAGGTGTACGCGTGGCCGTTCGCGGAGGCGGTCAAGGCGGGGGTGGGGGCTGTTATGTGCGTGTTTTCTCTTTGGTTGTGGTTGTGGAGTTTTCGAATTCTCCTTTTTTTCTTTCGTTTCCTCCTTTTTTTGGTTGGGTGCGTGGACGTTTGGAGGAGGGGGAGTGGACGTTTTGGGACTTTTGGAGGAGGCGTGAGCGGGCGTGGCGTGGCGTTGCACGAGAGCGAGAGGGAGATCGGGGAGTGGACGTTTGGAGGACGAGGATCAGGTTTCACGCGCGTTATTCGTGTGTTGCCTTTCCTGCGGGGATTCCTTCGGTGCGGTACTGCGCATTGTGCTTCCTGCGTTCGTTTCGTTCTTGTGCGCGTCGTTCCGTGTCTTCACGCGTCTTGGCGCCTTTACGCGTTTTAAGCGGCTTGACAAGTTTATGCGCGTTTCTCGGGGTTTCGGGTTTTCCGCGTTTTGCCCGGCTTGTTTCTTTTGTTTTCTTGGGGGGGCGTGTCTTTGCTTTTTCGTGTTTTGCACGTTTTTGCACGTTTTACGCGTTTTACGCGTTGTTACGCGTCTTTCCGCGTTTTACGCGTCTTTCCATGTCCTTGCGCGTCTTTGTGGCGTGGCGCGTTCTCGAGGATTCGGCGTTTCGGGTTTCGGGATTTCGCAGTCGGCATCGCGTCCCGACGTCTGGCTTTTCCTTTCGCGTAGCATTCGCCAGCGTGTATGCGTCCGGGTCCTCGGGATTTGGATTTGTATTGTATTTCCTCCCCGCGTGGGCGTTTCTGCGTCTTTTCCGTTCCGCTTTTTCTGCGTTCCCATCTCTGCTGCGCGTTTGCGTTACCTCCCTCCCTCCCCTCCTCTGCTCTTTATCCCCGCCCTTGTTCTCCCCTCTCTTCTCTGTTCTCCCCCAATCGCCCGCTAACGCTCCCCTCCCCCCTCCCTTTACTCACCCTTTATCCCCACGTTCGGCTCACTCATATTCATTCGTGCGCAGGTGCTCCTACAACAAGATCAACCAGACCCAGGCGTGCCAGAACAGCAAGCTCCTCAACGGCGTGCTGAAGGAGGAGTTGGGGTTCCAGGGTGCGCTGTCTCTCTTCCGTCATTTCTTTCATCTCCGATTTCTCGATTTCCCCTCCGCGTTTACCTGTATTCCTTCCACGCACGCGGTTTGGACGCGGACTCGTACCACCTTGCGCGTTCGTTTCGTACGTCGTACGTCGGCATTGGCATTGGCGTCGAACGCGGCGCGCACTGCAAGCGCGTCCCTTCCGATGCGTTCGCGTTCGCGTCCGCGTGCCGCCGCACCCGGAGCGCCATGTATTCCACTAAATTCGCTTCCCTGTCCCCTGTCATGTCTTCTCCCGCCGGGCCTACACTTCTTCGCATCCGGTCTTCGCATTCCCCCCAACCCTATCCTGCATCCGGCTCCCCTTCCCCTTCCCTTCCTCTCTTTACATAACCCACCCCACCCCATCCCATCCGCCTTTCTCACCCGCCGCTCGCCCTTCTTTTCTTTCGCCATTCCGTCTCTCCGCGTTTTCCCACTTTCTACTTCCTACTTCCTACTTCATATCTGACATTCTATTCTACTCTTCGTGTTTGATATTCCGCGACCGCCGACCAACCAACCAACTAACCCCCATGCCCCTTCTTTCTGTTGTGCAGGCTTCATCATGTCCGACTGGGCCGCGATGATCAACGGCGTGCAGCCCGCGCTCGCCGGCTTGGATATGAATATGCCTGGATTTGTGGGATATGTGCGTGTTTCTCTATTCGTATTCGTATTCCTTCTCTTTCTTTCCGTTCTTTTTTTGGACTGGAGAGTCTTCGAATTTCTCGAGGCTTCGGGCATTCGAGCGTTCGAGTGTTCGTTGGCACTTCGTCGAGGAGTGCCTTGTACTCTTCATACTTCGCAGGACTCACGCAGCAGGCCTTTTCCGCGCGTGCTGCGTCGCCGCGGTTCGCCGGCCCGCGTTTGGTTCAACTCCCAAGTCCGACGAGTCGGAGTTCGTTCGACTCGAATTCCGATCCGCGCCGAACTCTTTCTTCCCTCCCTCCCTCTTTCCCCTTCCACCCTTCCCCAAACTAATCCCTCCCCCCAGGGCGTCGGCCCCCAAAACGACCCCGACCCAGCGACCGCGACCAACTCGTGGTGGGGCGCTGCATTGGGCGAGATGGTCAACAACGGGAGCGTGCCGGAGGCAAGGGTTGATGATATGGTGCGTGCTGCTTCGTTTCTTCTTTCTTTTTCTCTTTCCTCTCCTGCCTCCCCGCATTCCGCTTTGAGGAGAAAGAGCCGGGGCGAAGGCGCAGGAGGAACAAGGAGGGGAAAAAAGATCATGAACCACACAAACTGACGTGCCCCACACAGGTCACCCGCATACTCGCCGCCTGGTACCAGCTGGGGCAGGACAAGAACTACCCCGCGGTCAGCTTCTCGCAGCTCACGCAGGAGACGTACTTGAATGGGGAGCTCGTTAATGAGCATATCAAGTGCGTTTTGCGTTTCGATTCAATTCATTCTTTACTCATTCCTCCCCTCCCCCCGCCCGCAGCGTCCAAGCCGACCACTACAAGCTCATCCGCCAGATCGGCGCCGCGGGCACCATCCTGCTCAAGAACACCGACAAGGCGCTCCCGCTGCAGGTCAAGAACATCAAGCGTGCGCTGTCCTATGTCGCATTTTTGGGTATTGGGCTAATAGTTCTGCAGGCATCGCCATCCTCGGCTCCGACTCTGGCCCGAACCCCGATGGCGCCAACGGGTGTGCTAATGGGGGTGGCGAGTGAGTTTTCGAGTATTATCGAGTAAGAGCCGCGCTAACGTTGCGTGCAGCCGCGGATGCAGCCAAGGTACGCTCGCGATGGGCTGGGGCAGCGGCACCGCGCAATTCCCCTACCTCGTCGACCCGCTCTCCGCCATCAGCACGCACATCCAGTCCATCGACCCGACCGTCCTCATCGACGGCATCACGGACGACTTCAACCTCGCGGCCGTCAGCACTGCCGCCTCGCTCGCGGACACCTGCCTCGTCTTCGTCAACGCGGACTCGGGCGAGGGGTACATCACCGTCGACGGCAACGCGGGCGACCGCACGAACATCACGCTCTGGCACGGCGGCGAGGCGCTCATCGCCGCCACCGCCGCCGCGTGCGCGAACACGATCGTCGTGCAGCACGTCGTCGGCCCCGTGCTCGTCGAGAGCTGGATCGAGCACCCGAACGTGACCGCCGTGCTGCACGCGGGGATCCCCGGGCAGGAGAGCGGGAACGCCATTGTGGACGTGCTGTTTGCGGACGGGAGCCAGGCGACGAATCCGAGTGGGCGGCTGCCGTATACGATTGCGAAGGAGCGCTCGGATTACCCCGCCGATGTGCTGTACACGAGCAGCGACACGACGCCGCAGATCACGTATTCCGAGGCGCTCAATATCGATTATCGGTGAGTTGGCGTGCACTTGCAGCTTTTTTTTTTCAGGCCGCTGATAAGGGGCAGGCACTTTGACTCGGCGGGCATTACGCCGCGCTTTGAGTTCGGGTTCGGGTTGAGCTACACGACGTTTGAGTACAGCGGGCTCCGGACGAGCAAGTCGGGCAGCTGGCGCCGTCGGGCGGTGGAGCACCAGACCACTACGAGCGCTGCGCACACCACTGCCAGCGCGTCTTCGGCTCATAGTGTGACCAGCAGCGGGTTCGTTTCGTCCAAGGGCAGCGCCACCAGTACTGCGTCGGCCTCGGCGGCTTCCAACTCTGCTTCCACCGCATCCGCCAACTCCACCTCCATCGCCACCTCCGCATCCGCCTCTGCATCTGCATCCGCGTCCGCCAACGCAACCAGCACCGGCAGCGCCCCGCCCGCGCAATCCTCCCCCGTCAACCCCGTCGGCGGGCCCACCGCGCTCTACGAAGACGTCCTCACCGTCTCCTTCCAGGTCAAGAACGCCGGCGGCGTCGCCGGCAACGAAGTCTCGCAGGTCTACCTCGGCTTCCCCGCCTCGACCAACTCGCCGCCCAAGGTCCTCCGCGGCTTCGCGCGCACGCTCATCAGCGCGGGGCGCACCGCGCAGGTGAGCATAAAGCTGCGGCAGAAGGACGTGAGCGTGTGGGACGTGGTGACGCAGGCGTGGGTCGTCCCGTCCGGCACGTTCACCGTGTTTGTCGGCGGCTCGTCGCGGAATTTGCCGCTCCAGGCTACGTTTACGGTGTAGGTCTCGCTCGTAAAAACAAAAACAAAATGCTGCGCTGTATATACACCTACATACCTACCTACCTATCTGGGCACGCATTGACTTTGTGTTTGTGTTTTCTAATAGTTATAATCGTCATCTGTGATTCTTTGTAGTTCTCGGGCGTGGTGCGGGGGCTGCTTCCAAAGAGCGACTTCAGCATTCGTCTCCTCGCTCTCAAAATGGGTCCTCGTTTGCGATGAACTGTGAGTCGGACAGTTGATTTCCAGAATTGTTTCCTCTCACAAAGCGTAGTCACAGCCGGGATAGAAGATCGGACTGGCACGGACTTGAGCCCAGTCTCCTACCCAGCCGCGGTTTCGAGGTTCATCATTCTCAGTAGTAGGATTACAATCGAGATCTCAAAAATTTGGCGTTACTTTTCGGAGAGTGACAAAGACAACGTGATGTTACAACGTGACAAACTTAGGGATGAACCTCTCCACGGCGGCTGGAAGAAAATATAGGTAAACAACATAGCCACATCAGGACCCCGTAAACTCACCGGCACCCCGAGCCATTGCGGTATCGCGTACCCTCCCCCATTCACGCGTCTCCGTCCGCCAAACTCTCCAAACGCGATGCCTGCAGCTACTACTGGCCCTCCCAAATACTCCTTCGACGAGATCCGCGCTAAAGCTATCAAGCACCTAGGATATCAGCCGTGCCTATGGCAGATCAAGGTGGTCGAAGCCATTCTCAAGCGCGACGGGGACGTCGTGTGTATCTCGGCGACAGGGTCTGGGAAGACTCTTACATTCTGGCTGCCACTTCTTTTCCGGCCCCGCGGCATCCAGCTAGTAATCAGTCCTTTAAATATCCTTGGACAACAAAACGTGGCGCAGCTGGCGAAGATGAAGATCAACGGGATAACCATCACCGCTGAGACAGCTACGCACAAAAACTTTCAAGTGCGTTTATACTTCTGTGTTATTGACGCGTTATTTACGTGATTGACGCGTTCTACGCGTTTCTAGGATATCGAGGATGGGAAATACAGTGTTGTGGTCACCAATGTCGAGACCTTGATGCAGCAGGATGGAGGTTTCGAGAAGCTCTGGAAAAAACCTGATTTCACGTCGCGTCTGATCAGCCTCGTCTGGGATGAGGGCCATTGTGCGAGTACGTGGGCAGGATTTCGGCCCGAGTACAAAGAAGTCAATCGATTGCGGTACCTTATCCCACGCACTATCCCCTTCGTTATTGTCTCGGCCACTCTCCCCCCTGCGGTACTCTCCGATGTCATGAATAACCTTCAGGTCTTGCCCAAGAAATGCACGATAATTCGGCGGTCAAATGACCGCCCGAATATTCACTTGGTGGTACGGGAGATGAAGTACGCAATAAACAGCTACAAGGATCTCGCTTTCCTGATCCCCGAGAACTGGAAGCCGGGCGATCCGCTACCAAAGAAGTTCCTGATCTTCTTTGACAGCATCGCGGAGTCGGTGGAGGCTGCAAAATTCCTACGTGCACGCCTACCCATCGAGTACCGCCACAAAATCAAGTGGTTCAACTCCGAGATGTCTCCCGAGTTCAAGGACATTGAATCCGACGCTCTGAAGTCCGGGAAAATATGGGGCCTCAGCTGCACCGACTCATTCGGAATGGTAAGCCTGCCATAATGGGATGATACGTACGTGACTTGACAGATTTGCCACAGGGCCTCGACCTCCCGGACGTCCTCCTCGTAATCCAGTGGCGCTCGACCTGCGACATGTGCACCCTCTGGCAGCGACTCGGGCGCGCTGCTCGTACTCTCGGGCTCCAGGCAACTGGCCTTTTTCTTGTAGAGCCTAAGCGTTTCGACGGCAACATCGCGAAAGCCGAGGAGCGTGCAGCGAAGCGAGCAGAGGCTTCCAAGAAGCGGAAGGAGATGGGGGACGCTCCTGAGCATTCGCCTGCCAAACGCGCTGCAGTAACGGCTCCGGAGGAACCCAATGTACCTGTTCCTCAAGCCGTCATTGTGCCAGCCCCTCCGGCAGCAGCACCGACTACGGACGACGTATTTGACCATGCACCCGATGCTCAAACTCTCCCGGGGGACCCTCTCGACGTGTGCGTACCTTCAGCTAGCGAGTTGGAGCCTCCCCCCGTCTCCCACATCCTCGGAAATGACGACGTCGACCATGATGACCCGGTGCTGAATGCTGCGGTTGGCCCGAATTCCGCGACCTCGGCCACTAGCAACCAGGATTACAAGCTCGAACGGCGTGCCGTGTACGACACTGTCGTGGCCTCGACGCCGCAGTGGAAAAAACAAACTAAGAAAAAGGGTGCTGATCGGCTCGAGCCGGCCCTCGACGACTTCATCAACGCTGCTACGAGACAACCTGGGGATCCTTGCTCCCGCCTTCCTGTGACCATCTATTTCGGAAATGATACAACTAGTGCGTTGCTCTTCCGTAGCTTTTATTTCTGGCTCATTTTTTGTCGCAGCGTCCGACCATCTTGCGTGTCGTCCCGATTTGGAGGGCGGATGCGCTCGATGCAAAGTTGTCGCTCCGACAATATGTTGCGAGCTCTGTACCCCGGATAAGTTTACCGATTTTGCGCAGATCGATCTTCCGAAGAAGAAGCAGCAGCCGAAGCGCGCTCGTATTCCGGACTACCAAGCTAGCCGGATTGACTTTGCACTGCGGGACGACTTGCATATGTTCCGCAAGACCCGCACGATCGAGCTGCGCGGCCGTGCGTACTTCAGAAACTTGGGTGCCAGCTACATCATGTCCGATGATGTGCTTCAACGGATCATCGACTGCTCGCACTTTGATAAGATCCAGACCACTGCTGATCTCCTCAAAGAAACTCGTTGGAACCGAGTTACGGAAGATGGTGACCAAGTCTTGACCCTCATTCTTCAGCATCATCCACCTCCTCCCCCTCCCCCGCTCGTCATCGCGTCTTTAACTCCGACACCACTACGTACGATCAATCCCAATATATCTGGTTCGAGTCCAGCCAGTACACCTCGGCGATGCGGCAAATGCGGTCTTTTTGGCCATATCGGTGTGTCTTTCCATCTTAACTTGGATACCCCATTGTAAAGGTCCTTTATCAGCTTCCAACCGCAAGTGCCCTAAATTCGTAGCCAGCGGCACACCGGCGCGACGGCGACGACGGCCAAATGAGAACGCAGCTCCTATCACATCGACTGCTGACCCCGTGCCTGTCCCCTCGTCTGTCTTTACGTTCTCCGCGGCCGCAATGCAGCCTCCCCAGACACCCCTACCTCCGCGCCCTCAGCCACGACCGGCATACCACAAATCCGCGATAGCAAACAGCCCGGCCATCCCCTCATCACTATCTGCATCCTTCACCCCGGACCCTCAATTATCTACACCTACATTAGAATATTTTTCCGATCCTGTTCCCACATGGACTCCTCCAGTTACCCCTCCTCCGGGACCTTCTCATCCGTCCACCCCTAAACACAAATCCCCGTCCCCGACTTCTTCTTCTGACGAACATCCATCCAGTTATATTAGTCCGAAACATTTTTATCCACCCGACAATTAGTGTTCGTACTTTTTGAATACATATCAATTCTATGTGTCGACAAGGAGGTCTTCGGGCTCTACTGCACTCATCGGCTCACTCACATCTACTTCCTCATCAACTCCGTCCTCCCCGGGCTTTTCAACACTCAACATCTTGCCGAGGCCTTGACCTATAACATCCGGGATAACGTATGTTGTTTTGCGGCCAGCCCGATACTCGTTGGGTCCACTCTCCTGCAGGTATACAGCCATCTTTGCGAGGGTTTTCGTCATATCCGGTGCGGCATGTCGTGAGGTGAAGGATGTTAATAGGAAGTTTCGTTCGATGTTGCTGCAGCATTGATTGTAGATTTGTATCAATGGCGACTCTTCAAGCACGCGCTTTTTTGTGTAGTTCGAACCTCTGCCGCCGTATGTATCCTAGAATATTGATTCAAATGAGTCAGGGCATTGACATCGGAAAATTTGCACTTCACCTTGGTAGGGAGGTTGATCATCTGCTCCACAACCCAGTCCACTCCACGGCATTTCCCTTCCTCGCCCTTTGGGTTTGGAAGCATGTTGTAACGAATAGCGTGCCGAAGACGCTCCGGGTATACAAAATGGACATCTGTCATAAATTTGACCATGTGAGCGGCATACTTGTGCTTCCCGACTGCCTTGAAAATATAAATCCAGGGTGGGAAGAGGGTTTCGACACGGCCAATGTCACCATAATTCATACTAAATGACATTTCTTCATAGAGGCAGAAATACTGGTGAATTTGGAGGATGTTTTCGCGCTGTTGGTCGCGTTCAGCAGCCAGTTTACATCGAAGTTCATAGATATTGAGGTCTTCGGCACCTGCAACATAGTGAGATGCAAGGTATTCAGAAATCTCGACAAGAAATTTGTAAGTTGGTTTCGAAGCCGCAAAGTCGTCAAGGGATTTCCAGGCTGGATTTCTGCGAAGAACTTCGATCCTCCAGGCATCCAGTCGCAATGCAGCTCCAGTATGCATTATAACTTCATGCATTCTCCGAAAGCCGGGGTCGCTACCAATTTTGCCGGTTTCTTTGGGCCGGTGAAGGGCCACAAAGTGCATTAAACTGTTGGCGTCCTCGCGGCCTGCCTTTGGCTCGATGAAAATGCGCCAAATCGCATCTGCGCAAGCCATCTTCAGGTGGAAAAGCCCCATAACGTAGATCACATATTGATAGCGGTGCCAAGGGCTATGCTCAATCGAGCGGCGTTGAAGAAGTGACATAATGCGCTCGCCTGTCCCGAGGTCGCCGTGAAATAGAATCACGTACGCCACAATGGAGAGAACGTTCCGTTCCCAGATGCTGTTATCCTCCTGTGATGGATCCCCGACGCCTCCTTGCTCGAGGAGTTCAGGAATCACCTCAATATTTCCAGCCACCGTGGACTGTTTAATGTCCATGGATTTGGCGGGAGCCCATCGCATTTTTACAACGGGAACCTGCTCAATCATTTCAGGTGTTCCGTGCTCCGCCAAGAATTGGTTGAAGAACAGCGGGCCGAATGTGATGAGATCGAAAAGAAATTTCCAGGCATTAAATCGCTCCCGACGCGTGAGACCGGAAGGATGATCTTGCTCGGGGTGTAGGTCCTCCAGATCGGTTACTGTGCGGGGAGGAGGTGCACTGCGGGCATCGAAATCTGGATTCAGTGGGTTGTTTTTCCACAATTCTTCAGAACACTTTAAATCTTCCTCTTTGACGCCGTGCTCCATGTAGATCAGGCCGCCGGATGTCATGTGGGTGAGGGTATCAGTAGATTTCTCCACCGTAGGAACTGTGTTTGGAAAGTTGATGTCGAAATTATCGTATGTGTAGCTGACGAGCAGAGTTTGGCCCATGGTGCGAAGTCGTTGGTAGGTTTCTCGGGACATGGAATGCACTGCATTGTGGATGCTGTCAACGGAAATGGATACACCCATTCGCGCGAGTGCTTCGATAACCTTCGATGGGGTGTTTGAAGCATGGAGAAATATCCCGATAACACTCTCGAGCATATTGGATTGCTGGTTTGTGCTCTGCATCATAATACTGATTATAACTACTTTTTTCTGGCCCGGGACATGTTAAAATTTGCTTGAATACAATTGACAAGAATAGGCATACAATTACAATTAATGCTTCACGCCGTTCCGCCTGCTTGTCCGCCTTTGACTTGGGATCTTTCGATGGATCATCCTCATCTGAATCATCAATGTCCATCGGATCGTCCTCGCGCAACGGCTTATCCGCCGACAGGAGAAGTCCAATCAAATCCCAGAGCTCTGGAGCCAGATCCTTCATCTCTTTGGCCATGTCTTCGATCCGAAACTCCTCCAGTTTCTCGGTCGCAGCCCGAGTCGGCACAAAGTGCCAGCCATTCTCCTTTCGGACGAGATTTCTGATGGCGTGAGCGTATTTCCCCTTGATTAGGGAGTTAGCCCAGTGTAAGACAGGTTGATTCGATTTGGGATGGGCCAAGAAAGCGTTCAGAACATCATTGTGGTGCTCGAGGAGATGATGGAGGGAGGGGTGATCTGCAAATGCCGGGTGTGCCAGCAAAGAGACCAAAAAATCGGATATATGGAGTTGTTGATGGCCGAACGCTACCAGAAGCTCTCCCAGCTGGGTCCGAGATGCAGTCGCCATGCCTTGAGGGTGTGAGCCCGAGGCCATTCAGATTTGGCGATGAGCTACCCGATTTGGATGCTGGGGTCCTGTGGCTATGTTGTTTACCTATATTTTCTTCCAGCCGCCGTGGAGAGGTTCATCCTTAAGTTTGTCACGCTGTAACATCACAGTCACTCGGTCCGAAATTTCCGGTGAGTCAATATCTCTGTATTTAATAAAACTACCGCTACTGAGATTGATGAACCTCGAAACCGCGGCTGGGTAGGAGACTGACTTGAGCCAGGCCTAATAGGTAAGCGGTAAGACGGGGCTCGACTCCCCGATTTCCGTCTCTTCAAATTCTCCGCATAATTTTTGACACGTGTCGGCATATTCCGGATGTTGTGACCGTGAAGTGACAACGCATTTCTTTGTCTTTCTTGTCGACCACGACATACCTGGAACCGTACCCTGTCCTGATCCCACCGAAACTCGGTATCCTAGTCGAATCTTGCCAGCTCCGAGTCTCAGGCTCATCCGGGAGCAAGTTGTCTTTGTGCTTATCGGAGAATCATCGTGCGTGTCTTGCCCCACTGTGCCACTGCACGAGCCGATTCATTTTGATTCAACAGAATGTCCCCGTCGTCTTCGACGGCGGATCATGGAGTCTCCGAACAAACCTCCTCTATAATATCCCTCAAATCTGATGAAGATCTGGTTCGAGAGCACCACGTCAAGATGGGTTTGAGAATCAAGGCCATTGATCTGGAGCTTCATGACATTGGCGTGCAGCAGCAGGCTATCGTGCAGACTAGACAGATTTCAGATTCAAACAGGCCCACCAGGCGTCTCAACCGTCGAATGCCAGTCGAGAAACGCAAATTCACCAACCTTCTCAACAAGTTGGATGCCCGGATTTCTGCGTTGAACAAAGAACGCATGGCGTGCTCCTACATCATTACCACGGAGATGTTCCGTTTATCCCCCATCCGCCGAATCCCAACAGATATCCTCATCGATATCTTTGTCTGCGCCAAAGAGGACGAGCCACTGCCCCTTGGAACGGGTGTCGGTCCACTTTTTGCACGGGTGTGCGACCGCTGGAGGGATGTAGCATGCAGTTATCCCCTTCTCTGGTCTTCCTTCTCGTTTCGGCTCTTCGCAAAGGAGACTACCGATATTCTGCTGGAGACTACCCTTGCTCGGTGCAAACTGGCACCGCTCACAGTGATCGTGGACGCCTCCGAACGTACGGATCAGGGTTACAGTGGAGAGTGCAAAATGGCGATGCTGGCAACTCACGCGGACCAGATCGTTTCCTTGAAATTCTGCGGCAAAGAGCGCTTTCTCACCGACTCACGAGTCTTTCCCGCCTTTGACTCGTTTCGTGGCCACCTGTCGCATCTGGAACTGCTTTCCTTCCCCCAGATGTGGCGCGTCGTGGGTGATGCATTCGAGTTCGCCCCGTCTCTCCACACCCTCGAACTGGGCCGCAGTGACGAGCTGTTGGAGACCAAGCATAAAATCCCCTACGGGCAAATTCGATCGCTCCGGTTCTCCGCATCCACCAGCGGTTACCATCTTTCATCGTTCCTTAACCTCACCTCGATGATCAGTGTTCAAACAGAACCTTTGCTACCAGATGGCGTGGCCGGAGATGTCCCGCCTCTACTACGCTTAGCAGTCTGGACTGTCTCTTTCGATCAATCAGCTCCTATCGACAGCATGATCTTCTTCGCCCGATTCCTCACTCCTGCGCTGTGCTCCCTCGATATCTCTCAGCTGAAGCGCACGGAGGGTGTGCTCAGACTCCTCTACCGTTCCCGTTGCGATCTTACATCTCTGGTAATCCGGCAGGCTGATTTCCCTGCGGCGGATCTGTTGCGCCTCCTGGAGGGCACCCCCAACCTGGAGACGCTTGAGATAATCGACTGTGCATCAATGATGGTCAGTGACGTTTTTTTCGACGAAATGACTGCTCGAGCCATCTTGCCCTCTCTGGTGCGATTCACGCTGCGTGGTTCTTACGGGGAATTCGCGACTCAAAAGCTGTTGGACATGCTGGAAAGTCGCACGTTGTACTGTACCCCTGGGTCGGCGATGCTGCGCGTTGTCGTTGTCACGTTGCATGATCGGGGCATCGCCCCGGACACCGTCCAGCATCTTGCCGAGATTGAAGGAATTTCGGTCAAGTTCGGTGCCTAGCACAGACGTGAGTGCATCATTTAATATACTTGAAGTTTAATTTTGAACGAATATTCATCCACAGGCGCCTTCTCGACTCAGCGGAATGAATTGGAGGGACTGGTTATGGGAGCTTCCTACTTACAAAGATTCACTTCTCTACTCTAAAGCCTCTTAAATTCCATGCCGCCGATCTCTTTGAAAGATGCCTTCATGCAAGCTCGTTGGACTCGTTGGACTCGGGCTTGTACTCTTCGATTTATACCCTTCGCTCTCTACCACTCAATCCCTTTCCTTTCGATTTCCGCCCTCCCATCTGTCGAGCTCCGCAATATCCTCCCTCTGATCTCTCGCCCTCCGGGTCGATGGACCGACTTTTTTTAAAAAGCAGCTCGGCGCGTCGACTTGTCCAATCAAAATGTTAGAGGTCCAGATTGCAGGAAAAAATCATGGATCGCGGAGGCTACAATATGAGTCTTTGGATTCGGCAATGAACCATGCACATACAGTACTTGCTTGGCAGCCCGATGCTGCCGGGTAATGCCGCCGCCGCCGCCTACTATAGCCCCGCTATAAGTTTAAAAATCGCAGATTTAAATCGGATACAAATAGGGACTTTCAAAGCTTAGATTTTGAGCTCATTTCAACTTCATTTCCATCTCATTTCATCCCATCCAGGATCCCCGAACCGAACCTCGGCAATAGCGTCCTTTCGGCATTATACTCGGGAGCGGAGTATGAATATGTAGTGCGCGTGCCGCGCCAAATGAATGCATTTTCTTGATCTCCGTTCATGTGCCGAGGCAAAGCCGACGCTGCCGAATTCTCATTTCGCTCATTTCGACATCAGGGTCAGAGTTTCATTTCGGGCGCTCGAGGACATGAAATAGGAACAAAATGAGGTTGAAATGGGCTCGAACGCTTAGAAAGTCCCTCACATGCAACATAAAACCAGCGGTGCCGGCGCGCCACTACGACCATTCGCGCCTACGTCACCCCCAACGTCATGGAACTGAAGTGTTCTGGATTTGGAATCAGTCTATCACGACGAGTCCGGCGCTGGGGCCTCGAGCGTGAGTTTACGGTCAGTATCGTTGTTATTAGTCACCCAATAATCAGACAAGGCTAGAACGTTCGGCATTGCCGCAAGATCCAAAATCTCGTCTTCACGTCACGTAGAAATGCAGATACATCGTGCATATGGTGCGATAATGAGATATATCATTGGAACCAATTATGTTCAAATTTGGTAAGGTGAGGATTACAAGTAAATACAACGGAAGCGGCAAAGATTTACATTAATTTGTACCAAATAACCAATATAGCAGAGAAACCAGATTAACGAGGCGAAATTCTCATTAAGAATTCGATGAAGTCTCGGTTTTTGAGAGGGAACCAGTCGGGGTGCCCGGTGATTCATTGGTACCTTTGTGTCTAAATTAAATGATAATCATGCAGAGGAAAGGTGTAACATTCAGACGTTGGCTTTTAACGTACCGGGTCTCTTCTAGTTTTATCCATTTACAAACTGCCTCATAATTGTTGACCCCTATCCCGAATTCAAAACATGTGTCGGCAAATTCCGGCTCGTGCGACCGTGATGTGACAACATGGTGACAACACATTTTCTCGTCGACCACCACACACATATAGCGCCATACGCTCTCCAGACCCACCGAAACTCGATATCGATATCCCCGTCGATCTGGATAGCTCAGGTTTATTCAGGAGCAAGTTGTCTTTGTACTTATCGGAGAATCATCCATCAGTAAGACCACATTTTACTTGTCGGCTTGTCGGCTTTTTTCACTTGTTGCAAAAAAATAAAAGCACAGAAATGATGCTTGGGTGTCAATGCACGCACTGAAAAAAAAAATTATTTTCCGAACTTGTCGTTTTTTTGACATAGCTTGCGAGCTTGTCAGCTTGTCAGCTTTTTGAGCCCGTACAAGCTTGTACAAGCACCGGCAAGTAAAGTGTGAGAAGGCCGATGTCGTGCGTCTGCCACAGTGCCACTTCACGAGGCGATTCATTTTGATTCAATAGAATGTCCCATTCCTCTCCACCAGCGGATTATGGAGTCTCCGAACCAGTCTCCTCCATAATATCCCTCAGATCTGATGAAGATCTGGTCCGAGAGCACCACGTCAAGATGGCCCTGCGAATCAAAGCCATTGATCTGCAGCTCCGTAACATTGGTGCGCAGTACCGTGCTCTCGAGCAGATCAAAATAGACAACGACATGATTGCCTATTTGAACGACTTACGTAGAGAACGTACGCGTTCTGAGTTCACCCGTCCAAAGCTCATTAAAGAACGCGACGACCCCAGCCCGATGATGCACCAGTTGGACGCCCAGATTTCCGCCTTAAAAAGGGAGAGTATAGCGTGTCCCTATATCATAACCACGGAGATGTTCCGTTTATCGCCCATCCGCCGAATCCCAACAGATATCCTCATCGATATCTTTGTCTGCGCCAAAGAGGATGAGCCTCAGCGCCTAGGAACGGGTGTCGGTCCGCTTTTTGCACGGGTTTGCGGACGCTGGAGGGATGTAGCATGCAGCTATCCCCTTCTTTGGTCTTCCTTCTCGTTTCCGCTCTTCGGAAAGGAGACTACCGCTGATCTGCTGGAGATTACCCTTGCTCGGTGCAGATTGGCACCACTGACAGTCATCGTTGACGGCTCCGAACGTGCGGACAAAGGCTACAGTGGAGAGCGTAAAATGGCGGTGCTAGCAACTCATGCGGACCAGATTGCGTCCTTGACGTTCTGGGGGAAAGAGCGCTTTCTCAGCGACTCACGAGTCTTTCCCGCCTTTCACTCGTTTCGTGACCACCTGTCGCATCTGGAACTGCTTTCCTTCCCCCAAATGTGGTGTGTCGTGGGTGATGCATTCGAGTTCGCCCCGTGTCTCCACAGCCTTGAACTGGGGCGCAGCGCCGAGCTGTTGGAGTCCAAATATAAAATCCCCCACGCGCAAATTCGATCGCTCCGGTTCTCCACATCCACCAGCGGCTACCATCTTTCATCCTTCCCGAACCTCACTTCGATGACCAGTGTTCAAACAGATGCTTCGCCACCAGTTCGCGTCACCCGAGACGCCCCGCCGCTAGTACGCTTAGCTGTCTGGACTGTCTCGTTCGATGAATTGGCTCCTTCCGACAGCATGATCTACTTCTTCGCCCGATTCCTCACTCCTGCGCTGTCCTCACTCGATATCTCTCGGCTGAAGCGCACGGATGGTGTGCTCGGACTCCTCCGCCGTTCCCATTGTGATCTCACGTCTCTGGTCTTCCGGCAGGCAGATTTTCCCGCGGCGGATCTGTTACACCTCCTGCAAGTCACCCCCAATCTGGAGACGCTTGAGATAATCGACTGTGCATCAATGATTGTCAGTGACGTTTTTTTCGACGAAATGACTGCTCGAGCCATCTTGCCCTCTCTGGTGCGATTCACGCTGCGTGGTTCTTACGGGGAATTCGCGACTCAGAAGCTGTTGGACATGCTGGACAGTCGCACGTTGTACTATACCCCAGGGTTGGCGATGACGACGGTGCTGCGCGTCGTCGTCGTCATGTTGCATGATCGGGTTATCGCCCCGAACACCGTCCAGCATCTAACTGAGATTGAAGGAATTTCGGTCAAGTTCGGTGCCTAGCACAGACGTGAGTGCATCATTTAATATGTACTTGGAGTTTTGAACGAGAATCCATCCACAGGCGCCTTCTTGACTCACCGGAATCAATTGGAGGGACTGGTCATGGGAGCTTCCTACTTACAAAGATTCACTTCTCTACTCTCAAGCCTCTTAAATGCCATGCCGCCAGTCTCTTTGAGAGTTACCTCACGCAAGCTCGTTACACTGGCGTACAGTATTTTTTAGTCCTCTCTTAATCTTCTTTTGATACGCTTCGTTCACTACCCCTAAATCCATCTCCTTTCGAATTCCGCACTCGCATCTGCTGAGCTCCGCATATCCTCCCTCTGATCTCTCATGACGGATGCGGTCAGGGTCGTTGCACCGACTTTGCAAAATGCAGCTCGGCGCGGCGGCTTGACGAACTACTCCAATCGAAATTCTAGAGGTCCACATTGCAAGAAAAAATTCTGGATCGCGGAGGCTGCAGCATGAGCATTGGGATTCGGTAATGAAGAATTCGCAAACAGTACTGGCCTGGCAGCCCGATGCTGCTTTTCTGTGTAATGCCACGACCGCCGCTGCCTATAGAAAATCGCCGATTTAAATCGGATACAATATGCAGTAGAAAACCAGCGGTGCCGACGCGCCCTACGACCATTCCCGGCGCCTGCTTCGGCTGGAACCCGGTTATGGCCTAAAGCGTGCAGGATGTGGAATCAGTCTATTACGACGAGTTCGGCGCTGGGGGCTTGGGGCTTCAGGTGCGAGGTTACGGTCAGTATTGTTGGTGTTAGTCACGCAATGCTCAGACGAATCAAGGCTAGAACGTTCGACATTGCCGCACGATCCAAACTCTCGTCTTCACGTCACGTAGAAATGCGATAATGAGATGTATCATTGGAACCAATTATGTTAAAATTTGGTAAGGGGAGGATTACAAGTAAATACAACGGAAGCGGTAAGGATTTACATTAATTTGTACCAAATAATTATAACCAATATAGCAGAGAGACCAGATTGTTAATGAGTGTGATGTATTCAGAAGTCCGCGGGTAGAAAAAAATTACTCAGAGAGCCCGCACGCCTGCAAGCAAGAATCGACCCCGGCGGCTAAATTGACGGGGAGGTGAGATCTCCATTGGTCAATATTGTCGCCTCCGATGCTCGTCGGGAAACCCAAAGCGGCGTCGATGACGTCCGAGTCGAGCATCCAGAAGTTAGTGGCGATATCGCTGCGGCCGGGATCCTCGTTGTTCAAGGCCGCGACGAAGACGGCAGGAGAGCAGGTCGGGTTTTGCTGGTAGTGGATACTACCCATTGGGAAGACCGTCCCTTGGTACGTCCCGAGCTGCGTCTCAATCTCGGTGTTGAACCCGTTCTCCTGAACGAACCCGGTGTCCAAAATCCCCTCCACAACAAAGAAGAATTCGCTCGCACGGGGGTGTGTGTGCGGGATGTTAAGTCCGCAAGGCTTGACGAAGGAAATGGCGCCGGAGATACCAAGTTCCTCGAGGATGGGGAAATTGTCGACGGTAGCGAGGAGGATAGAGCCTCCGTTGGAACCGGCGGCGGGCGTCTGTTGGTTGAAGTCGAATACGGTGAGCTGGCGAAGGGCTGCACCCGTGAGGAGGTTGCCGTTGCTGTCATACAGTAGCTTCTTCAGACGGTCGTCGACGCTGGGCTCAATCTTGAGCCCAGAAGCGATGGCGGCCGCGTTGCTCACGATGGGGACGGGTCCAGGTGTAGTCACAGAAGCGGTAGTGTTAGAGGACTGGGAGGCGGTGGCAGAGGCCTTGGAGGTGGTGGCGGAGGCCTGGGATGTAGTAACTGAGGCCCGCGACGTAGTGACAGAACTCTGGGATGTAGTGACAGAGGCCTGGGGTGTGGGGATCGCCTGAACGGCGGACACGGCGGCGAGGACGGCAAGGAACGTAGATGAGGCGAAGAACATCGTGAATGAGTGTGGATGCAACTGCAGGAATAAAACGGGTATTAGTGGCTGGCCTGAACAGAACGGGTAAAACACACGAAATGCGGGAAGACCGAATGCGACGGGAGACTCGAGAGGGGGGGGAGAGTATGGGAAACACAACCAGGGAGCTGGCGGATGGATGTTGTCTAGCTTTCTCGGCGCCTTATATACTTCTGGGATAATCCCTCGGCACGCGTCATAATTCAAGGCACGAGTCAGCGATAATCAAAACGCTCGAATTATGTAAAGACGGCACAGACCGAGAGGCCGACAAACGGGGAAGAGAGCACGGCAGATGGAGATGGGAGAGATTAGTAGAATGATGGCGGAATGATACGCACTGCTTACGCGAGAGGGGCGGCTCAGGTGGGCTATATCATGCTGAATCAACGCGAGACGGTTATTAAACCACTTCGGTAAGGAATTCGGCCAGTGAACGTTCGACCAGACCGACTGCCGTCACGGGCGGGCATCCAACACCGAGACATCACACCGCCAGTTGTTCAATTGTCGATCCGTAGGACGCCCACAGAACCTCGTCAACCCCCCCCCCCCCCCCCCCCCCCGTCAAACTACGGGGAAAACTTCACCGGCTGATGAAGACGAAAATCAATTCAAATCCGCTTGTTCCTTCACATCATAACCATGGGAACTCTGTGATCGTAGAGCAAGCAACCATCGGAGGTATATTACCTATATTACACCTGGGCGATACGCCAGGCACACATCCAGATCATCTCTTTGGGTGAAACAAGGGCGGAATAGGGCGGAATCAGACAAAAATACGGATTCGAAACGGAATTTGATCGGCCACCAAACAAACGCTGCGCATCAGTGGAGCGACGCATTGTCGACCGTGCACGGAAGAGAAAAAATACTAGGGTGCGGACCCATTGAATGAATTCGAAATTAGACCAGACGGGGCGAAGATCTTGAAGGAGTTGAAGATGTACCTTTTACAATGGGTCAGCACTTCGGCTGGACAATTCGAGAAAGCGGCCCAAGCAGCTATGACCAAGTCAATCATATTTTTGGGGGCCAGAACTTGGGGGACCGGCAAACCACCCCCGTACAATTTTCAGCCATGGGGCGACTCGGGCGCACAGTAGTCCGCATGTGAACCTCGAGCCAGGTGGCCCCTGCCGAAGCAGCTCTTAGCCTGCACTCGATCTGTTGAATTTTTGGAACTGCATTCCACCGAAAAGCAGCAGCCACCAATCCGCACTCGATTCCGCCTTGATGGAATCAATAGCAACATTTAAGTTCTTTACGTAAACCCGATCCTTGCCCGATCCGGGTTATAATCCAAAACCATCATCCTCTCACCGTACCCGGTACCAGATCCAGATATATAGGCATTCTACGCTACTTCTCCTGTTCAATCTGTAGCAACCATTCAAATGCGCAACTCACCTGGCAGGAAGCAAGGAACGTTCGCAATTTCGCCGCGATGACGTGACCTGAGGATCGCTTCGGTGAGCCTGCAGGACCATTCGGCGTTATTCGGACCGTGCCATGTAATTCTACATATATTTGGCGGATCGGTATCACTCGGCAAGCGACGTTCAGGTCCAGGTACCTGAAATGATGGGGATTTATATGCCTCGCTGATCGTCCTGACTCTTTCTTACTGGATTGCGGTATAATCTACCAGAGGACGGTCGGCGCAACACGAAAGTAGTGCACAAGTGAGTACTAGAGCACGCGGTTAAAGAATATTCGTCTGGAGAGATTTGTGAGGGAACCGTAAATGGGCGAGATGCGGGTGGACATCACTCTGTTGCAATTTGAGAGATAATCAATGCTGAGTAAATTCGCACGAAAGGTGTTCCGCACAGACGGCACCGATGACCGGCTCGTGATGGATCTTCGCAAATACACGTTAGAGGCTAGTAGTGCCTGACATCGAAAGTTGCAGTCACGGGGATAGTCTGGGTCCTGGACTGTCCTGGACTCCTTTGGTAAACGAAGAATTAATGAGCATGATCATTCATAATTTATCTCGCTGCGCCTCCATATTTCGCTCCAGAGCTTTTTTCGGGAGTGAGTGGTAGGGATGCCATTTTCAGGCTGGCGCCGATAGACATGCAATCAGTTCTGTATTTCGAAAGTATTGATGCTGCGGGGGCGATCAACTGACTAAGAGCAACCAAAGCGGCGAATGAATGGGCACAAACTGAGGGGATCATGATATTTGAATACAGACACCGACTCCGCTGCCTGCATGAAACAGCGGGACGACGGGGCTACAGCGTGAGGCACCTCTGCATATCCGTCTCCTTTCGATTTCCATTCTCCAATCTGTCGAGCTCCGCAATCTCCTTCTCCGGTCCAAACCATCAGTGCTTGCCGCCGATGCCGGTCATCGGCCGGGCGATCCGATACATAGATCACTTCAGCGATTGCCGCGGCCGCTCTTGCCCGTTTCCGAAGGTTCAGCGCTCAGCCAAAGTGCGGAGGCAATAGATCCTGCACGCTCTTGTGCGAAATATAGCTCAACATTTGGAATCTGAAGAACCCGCGGGTGTCTGAATAGGTACTGACCCGTGGTGCTTGACAAATTATTTCCTTTCGTGCTTCATTGTTTCCTTCTGCCACTCATGTCGACCTCGACTCCACCGACTCGAGACGCCTCTGTTCCTTTCTCCGGAACGCCTGATACGGACACCTGTAGTTCCCCAGCCGATCTCATGCTCAGGTCCACGTCGATTTTCACGTGCCCAAAGATATCCTTCAATTTGCATCCCAATTTTTCGCTCGTATACTCACTAAGAGTAGAACGGCGGATTGATCTCCAGAGTTGCGCAGGGACGGGAAGCGCATTTTCGTGCTCTCAGAACCCAACACCATTCTACACAAGTTTCTGTGTCTTGTATACCCAGCACAATCGTTGGTGCATTACGAGCTCGGGAAGGCAGATCTGGATGATTTTGTTGCCATAGACGCAGCGGCGTTCATGCGTGTTCAGAACTTGCTCAAGGACATGTCGGGGGATCCCATCCTCGTCGACCTCCACCCGTATCGAATGTTCGCTATTGCGCAATCTATCAACCGTCGAGCGAAAAGCCACCCTAAAGACGTTGAAGACCGAGGCGTATCGACCGACACCTGCGTTCCCCGAGACGAAGCTCCTCACCTGGGAGGATTCGCATCGGCTCATCGAATTCCGCCATTCGTGTGGGATACAAGCGGGAGAAATTGTCGAACACAATAACCCGTCTCGCGACGCGAGTTTCGTGGGTCAATATTCGAAGTGCGCGGATGATGCTCCCATCATGGAGGTTATTTATCCGGAGGAAGTAATGCAGAGAGATTTTGCGTGGTGGATGCCGAGGGGTCATGGACCGCAGTACAAAAATGGCGAGCCAATTCCAACCGGATCGCGCAGGGAGTGGCCATTTTATTCGGAGGAAGTAATGGAAAGAGATTTTGCGTGGTGGATGCCGAGGGGTCATGGACCGCAGTACAAAAATGGAGAGCCAATTCCAACCGGATCGCGCAGGGAGTGGCCAGTCGAATGGTTCAGCAACCACATTGCGCGACTCGCGACCAGGTTGCTCTTGGTCCCGTCCGAAGAGACTATGGTGTCGGAGGGGAACAGCCTTGCACCCGCTGAGCAGAGCATAGTCGACGATGTCCCTTGTGCTCGAAACGCGTGGACCAGGATCTTGCGGCCTTCACAGCTAGTCTTGTGGGGGATGTAAGAAGGTTAAATGCCTGGATCGGTATGTCTAAATGCGTATCCAGCCGCAAGGCGCTAACGAATGCTCCAGCCGAGAGATCCTTTTGACTTTTGTACTGTTGAAATCAGTAGCGGGGAGCGAGCTAGATTCCCGGAGTGCATCAGAGCGTTGTTCCTTGGCGTCACATTTTTGAATCGCGACATTTGAAATGATCTCTTCAGGTATCTAGATCTCACCATTAGCGGGACATTTCTTTTCATTTGTCACACGCCACCAATAGAACCGGCATGTCTGAGTCTAGGTTTGAGAATTGAAAAATCGTCGCAATAAAGCGGGAAGAACATGTTCACGTGGATTCCTCGTGCTCAGGGGCATCTGTAAGCTACAAATTGTACAATGTGCGATTTTGAGCGCAGAATGAAATCTTGAGATGTATAGTTTTGAGAATTGGTAAGTACGGTGAATATTGTTATCGTACGCACCGCCAGATCAACATTGTCGGTGTCACAGGAGATAATTTGTGCGCTATCTGTCGGGAGGTGCAGGCCACCGGGGCAGGCTGGGTCTGTGCCTGCAGAATAAAATCAGAGTCTCTCTGGATGTTGTGTGGAATGAAGTAACAATTCGCGCCGAGCCCGTCGCATCCGTTGAAGTACCTATGGTGCACATCAGAAAGGATGGGGTTGAAATATCGCAGTGGGATGCTTACTCGAAGCTGGATACCTCGCTAAACGCGAAGCTATCGGAATGGGCGGTCAAACGACCGGAAATCGAGAAGTAATTAATTCACACCCACGGGAAGATCAAAGATAGATCTGCGGTCGAATTAGAGCCCGCGGTGCAAGAAGACACCCCCTTCTGCGTCGAAAAATACTCTGGGTGTATGCAGGGACTCGTGCGACTGGCCATGGCCCACTTCCTTATCCTCATCCGCATCCGTTGTCTTCATATCCTTATCTCCACCTCCGCATCCTCCAGCTCCTTTGCCACCGCTCTCCTCCGGCCCGTCCGCACCTCCGACTCGGACACCGGGAGAGTACGTGTCTGAATCGTTACCTCTTATAAACCTGATTTTATAGTATAATTATCGGGCGTGGTGCGCGGCGGCGCATAGCTGCCTCTGGTTCTTGGAAACTACACTGGGTCCGCAGCAGGCTGGAGTTCGACTCCCCGCGCCCGAATTGAATGGTGTTTTCGAGATTATTTTTATTGACATCCACGGCACTCAGGTCCTCCCATCACCGCACATTGTTGGGCGCACTCGCACATTCTCGGATCCTGGTGTGGTTTGCTAATGCTGCGTTCTGAATCGCAATTAGCTGGTATGATTTGATTCGGATGTATGTACAGGGGAGTCCGTGCGGATCCATTAATTCTGTGGAATGATTTCCTTCTGATGCAGGTATAGCTCGAATTGCTTTGTCTCATAGAATCGGATTTAAAGGACAATAACCAAGTTCTGCGGGGTACACGACGCAGGGCCTAAAGAATTCGTGTAACCAAGAGCGATGCACTCTTGTTTCCGGCAGAATCCGTTGGAAAGAGCGTATTCGAAAGGCGCGTGTGGACGGTACGAGAATCCTCTGGCAAGGAAAATGAAAATTTGCCTACCAGTTCGCACAGGATGACCTGCATCTCCATGATCCTGGGACGCTGGCGAATTAGTTGGAACCAAAGGAGGGATCGGATGACTCACGCAAACCGCCACCTGTGTGAGCCGACTATCAGTAACCTCTACTTTTGATTTGCTTTTTAATACAACCCTCACCCTAGACAAGTGTGTGTGCCGCTCAGGAAGGTTAACCTGCAATTTCACTCGGTTCAGTCTGGAGAACGAGTACAACGTGATAGACGTACAGGTTCGCATATGGACCAATGGCTTCCCCTTGATAAGCAGTCCCCTCAATCCAGCGTGAGGGCTTGAATTCATGGGCGTCAGCGCCCCACCGTGACTCCAGTCTAAGGCGAGTTATCAGTATAATTACCAGATTTCTGCCGCTCAGCCGACCTTTGATACGATGCGATAGCCACCGTCAAAACCTGGCCTTTCTGAATCGGTATCTGACTTATATGCTCTCCGTTGGATGTCACGATGCTCTCCGAAAGCGGGAGAAGTGTGTCCTCTCTCGCTATTCGGGCCGTGATCGCCTCTGCGGGGTAAAACCTGAGTGCTTCCTGTAGGATCGAACAATGGGCGTAGAATAAGCGATACTCGGACATTACTCACCTTGACGAACGCGTTCAGTAGTGGCATGTTATCGTAGACAACATTCTGACCACGTGCCCCGACCATAGAGTGGATTTCGGCTCGAAGGCGAGTTTGGAGATCCGGATTCTTGGCGAGTTCGAGGAGACTGAATGCCAGTGTGTTTGCCTAGGGTGCGCGAACAATCAAGACACGAGGACGGAGATAGGACCTCCCAGCCATTCACTCACCGTGGTATCTTGCCCTGCAATCAATATAAGTGCGGTCTGGTCCACGACTTCCTCCTCGCTCAACGCCCGCCCCGTCTTATCCGACAGTGGCGGATTCACTGGACCGAAGAAATATAGAATTGAGTGGCAAAGAAGCAGGAATGCATGAACAATAAACTCACGAAGGAGACTGTAGACATCATCGCTAATTTCCAGGCCCTTTCGGGCCGCATCGAGCTTCTCTTGTACACTCCGACGGCCGACCTGCTCCGCGAGGCGTCGTGACTCTCGGACGGCCTTCATTGTGGCGGTGGGAAGGTAGAACGCCGCCTCCAGGAGACGTGTAGGTAATTTCGCGCCGATGGCGTCTGACAAGACCTGATTGGGTGACTGACTCCCTGCGACTTGCCTAAAAGATGTAAATCACAACCGTGGAAGTGGATAAATAGTTTTACCCTATCTGGCAATTATTCTCCAAGAAATCGTCCCCCAATTCCTCTGTGGAGTAGCCCAGAACCGCTTGGCAGAAAGATCAGTTGCATTGTCATACACAGGAATGGCTGGCGTACCTTCACCGACTGCTCCGAGGGTCGCGTTGCTGAGAAGCGGACACATATCAACCAGCAACATGGACGCGTTTTCCAGCTGCTCTGTGACCTAGGAATGCAGAACTCGAGCTGAGAATATATTTTAGCGCTCGAGTGAGAAACGAATCAACCTTCTGTGCCGCCTTTTCGAACAAAGGCTGATAATTTCTGACAGCCGATGCCGTAAATCCGATATTAAGAGCGGTTCGAACGCGGCGATGCATCTCCCCTAATGATATGCGGAGGTTTGTAATGATCTTAATGATGTTTAATGAGTATAAATGTACCTTCCAGACCCAATACGCTCGTCTTGCCGAACAGTATGTTGATGACATTTTTTTGGACGGGGTCGTGAACAAAATCTGCACTTTTGAGGATGTACTGCAGCGCGAGCGGATCTGACACCATCAGGCGGTCCTGACCAAAACATCCTTTCAACCTGTAGACAGCGCCGAACTCCTTCAGCCACTTGAACTCGTAGTCGCCGTACTGTGGCGCGAGTAGTAACTGGAGCATATCTCCTGCATTGGAGGTTGTGAGCGCAACCTCGGGGTAATGGGGGCGACTCACCGAATACCCACGACGGCGACGGCGGACCCATGATGGTTCGGATACCTCTGTTTCCCCGGGTTAGGAAGTACAACGCCAGGACGACAAATAAAGCTGTAGCGGCAGTGGTATAAATCATACCGTGTTCTATACAACCTGATTTCAAAGGAATCCCTACGGGTTGAGAGAGAATGGGAAGAGATGCCGAAATCGCTGGCTTTTAAAGGCCACAAGAGAGCCGGCATTGAACCGCCAGCAGGCTTCTATCAGCCTTGCGAGGGAAAAAAATCCTGACAAGAACGGTCCCATGACCTCGCGCAATTTGTCAGGCTCCGATCTCCATGAATAGGGAGCCAATGATAGCTGCCATGTGTGTTAACGATGCTTCCGGATTGCGAAGGTAGAACAGACCCGACACGAGTGCGGCCGACATCCCAGCGAAGATAGCGTCGCGCCTTGCGCCCTGTTCGCGGTCAATTCGAATTTGATGTTTCCCCCGAAGATGTGACGTGTCCGCCGTTCGACGATCCACGCCAGTCTGGGCGATATTCCAGGTCAATTATGGGCGACGGTAGCATCTGTCTAGAGAGCTCACAAAGCTAAGGTTTCTTGTCATCCCACGAGATGTCATTCGGGTACCTGAACTTGGCCGACCACCGGGACGAGTCGTAATAATATTATCCGGAAACCGGATATCTGAGAAACAGGGCGAGATCTTGTTCAGAGACAACATCAAGAAATCAGTCGTGAAGTCGGCATTTAAACTGGAGTGGATGACTGAAGATGTCATACGACTCATGCCCAATGCTGTATAAAACCGAACTTACATAAAGTAAAAAATCTTGGAGAGCGTTGACATTGGAGCCGCCGGCCGTGTGGGCAATACATTGAAAAGTGCAAATCCAGGGGTGGATGCGTTGAATCATCCGGACTCCGGAAGGAACCTTGTATAGATCAACAGATGGAATATGATGAGCGCATTGATGAAGAGTGATGCTGAACGAGTTAAATGCACGAAGAAAATGAAAGAGGCATTTGCGAAGACGCTAGAATTGTTGGTCTCGATGGTGCATGTAGTTCATGGCCTCTCCCCTCAGATAAAGGCCGTTTTGAATAGAATACAGTCAAAATCCAGTCGAAGTTCGCCGAGCAGTCCGCATGGCCCAGATCCAAGCCGGATGGGGAGGATTTCGAGCTAGAGATTCTGATGCCAATCCCTGGCCCCAATTGTGCCCAGTTTAAGTTTGGACGAAGACAAGATCATAATGAAGCCGAAGAGCGAGAAAGCCCCGTGGAGTTGCCATCCTGCCTAAGCACACGGTACGCCGTAGCCAGAGGCGACGCCGAGCATCGAATATATTCGACGGCCCTCATATTAACCAGCTATCAGCGTGCACCCGGGAGGGATATATGTCTAGATGCGCCAAGAACATTTGTAGGTAGCTTGAGGCGGATATGCAGGGCATGGTTTGCCATTGAAAGAAAGTTTTCGAATAGGAGGTCTGTCGCCTTTCCGCTCAGGTATGGCGCGTCGGCCTAGGATGTTGGGTCAAAAGCGACGTTGGCGTTTGGGCGTCGGGTTTGCGGGGCGAGAGTACAGTATTACGCAGCGGAGGCGGAGACCGTTCGCAACCATGAACTCGAAGAGGACGTTGAGAGCTCAGAGAAAGACGAGCAAGCCACGTGGCGCGGGGCCGGGTCAGTGGTTATTGATCCGGGACCTCAGGCTGCTTCTTGCGTCCTCTGCGCACTTCTGCCCCGCTGCTGGTCTACAAATCCACCGGGCTGACTATATACTTTTCTGCCACCCTTCTCATTCCGATATCCCTGGCTGCCACCTTGTGCCCTGAGAATTTCTTGCAGTTTATCCTCGCGTTACCTCACCGTCGAAACCGATTCCTGTCTCTGACTTCCCAGCGAGTCCAGCCTTCCTGATCTCTTCACTTAGTAATACACTTGCTGTGTGTGTCCCATACGCGCTGATATCCATTGACAGTCGGCCATACGTTCTGGTCCGGAGTCCGCCTTCGCCTACATATCTCTAATTTTAACGATTACGAGTTCATATGCTACCTTAACGTAGCCGCACCGCCCTGAACTTCTGTATTCAGTATGGTATGAATCTCTTCTCTCTGCTGAAATTGACGATACCATCCCATCCCTGAATTCCAGGCTCAATGCAATGCTGGGGTTCGACTCCCCATCTCCGAGGTATATCTGATCCGTATTAATCGTCTTGTTTCCCCCTCCTTGGATCTAACTGTTCACTCCCGGCACTTTCCATGCTTCCTTCATAATTTCCTCGCAAGTAGAATTGCCACGTGGACGACTCGGCATTCCTTTCGTCGGAATGCGCGCGAGTCTCCCTAGTCCGTCAAATCACCATAAACTTCCCCTTCTCTGACTCGATGTCTCTTACTCATACTGATTCCTTCTCATCCATTCCCATCGGATGTTGTGCACGGCGCATGGCTGCGTCTTATGAATCTTTCTAGCAGCAGAACGGCGTTCGACTCCCGGCGCCCGAAATGCCCATTGCAGATTTTTTTTTCCTTTTTTTTCACCACGTCTCCCGTCTCTGTCTCGTGAACTGACACCAACACCAGCAGTGAAACCAGGAAATAAGGTGCTCGGCCGCAGAACAACACATCCCCACTTTCCACACACAGCTCATCCCTTCCAAACATGAATCTATCAATGCGAATTGGTGCGTGTCTCCACCCAAATTCAGACGACGTCTCCAGCCCTCCCTCTATTTAGTGCGGTTTACTTCAATATATGAATACTCGGGCGTGGTGCGCGGTACACGGCGGTCTCAAGTAACATATTTAGAACTTCGACGTCGCAGAACAGGGTTCGACTCCCCGAGCCCGAATATACTATGCGGACAAACTTTTTAGTGGGTGGTTCGCTGGTTCCAAACTTCCCATTTATCTATGCTACCCTCCCGAGGGACGGCAGAAATCGTGCGTGGTGCGCGGCGCAAGGCTGCTCTCAATACATCTTCGGAGCTACAGTATGTAATGGCATGCGGCAGAAGATCGGGGTTCGACTCAGACTTCCCAATGGGCTTGGCCAAACGGCTTGCTCCCCTTAGCGGAGTTTCACATAGTCACGCCACGTGGAGGCCGGTCTATCCCGATCTATGCCGGTGCATGGCGCTCAGATAGCTCTCGACACCTGCGACGTCTATCCGCTGGGCTAACATTCAAGCATGTGTGTCTTAATATGCCCTTATATGCTACCCCAACATGTGGCCGATGCGGGAGCGTGTGATGGACTCTCACTGGGCTCAATACGTAGCTTTTTCCCGACTTTTTCCTTGAATTGGAGGTTCTACTACTAAGTTCTACCTCAATCCGAGTCGTAATAGCCCGATTCAAAGCTGCCTGTAACACAAATCAGCTCACAATTCCATGGGACAACAACCAGAATTGCAATACTCATATCTACCGAAGGAAAGAAAATATATTTCGCCGTTCCGAGACTTGAGCTGTTCCCATGGTATGGTTGACCCCATCTTCTCTGCCATATGCTTGACGGACCCAGTTTGACTTTAGATAGTCAGTATGTGAAACAAATCCCTCTAAAAGTGCAACCGGCGTGAACTTCGCGTGAACGTTGCCGGCGTTGGTATTTCTGAATCCAATGCCATTCAGGGTTTTCTTTAGAATTCGCCTTCGAAGGTTGTGGTATTTCAGTCCAATTCAATTCAGCATGTGTTGGCCATCTGAACTGCGAAAAAAATATCTTCCAGAGTACAACCGCGCGAGATTTGGTGTGTACCGGCCACTCCGCATGAGAATGTGTGCGGCCAACCCGGGCTTACTTTGACTATAAAATGTGCGCGTTATGCTCAGAATCCATTGTCCCCCAATGTCCGGTAGACGTGGTGTCTTTCCATCGAATCAACCCAGCGGTCAGAATCCTTTTGTACAAGCTGCGAGGCACTGATATTTGCGCATGATTTAGGAAATCAATTCGCGTCATCCTCGAGTGACTATCAGCCATCCCTGGCTACCAGAGGTCGTTCCTCTACTCGAGGGAGGAGTGTTATTGGTTTTGGCACCACCGGTGTGCCACTACGCGCGGAAAAACCACTGTGATGCTGTTTTCTCCGCTGTTTGGATATAGTGCTGATTATTGTTTCTTCATCTTCGGCTTGGCACTGATGCAAGAAGCTCACCGAATCCAGACCATGCAGACCCTGCTTCACCGGTAGTCCATGAACCATCTCCAAGCATCACTCCGAGTGACAGTTCGGATGAATCGGACACACCCAATCCGGCAAATCCAGATTCCCATCCGGCGGCGAGGGCCATCGTTCGGTGCATTATCATCCTCGTCGCATTCCTTCACGCGAAACATCAAGTCTCTTTTCGTGCATGTCGTATCATCCTCTCCGCCTTCATTTTCATATTCTCGACTCTGCCCGGAAATCTTCTTGCCGGCACAGAGATTCCTTCCACCTTGACGACGGTATTTTCCCAGTTGAATTTGAACGACAAGTTCAAAATCTACCCCATTTGTTATATCTGCCACAAGATCTTCAAGACTGACGCGCCTTACGACACAGTTTGCCCCGATTGTGATTGTGCCATCTACCGCCCCAATACACGTGCGGTATTGAATCATCTTTTCCACTCCGATCCTATTGGTGGGGACGATCCTGACACACCTCGACCGCCACTTAATAAACCGGTACCGCATGTTGTGGCTCCAATCCAGGTTTTGTCCGACGGTCTCCGAGAGTTATTCTCACGCCCTGGCATAGTACCTGCAGTCGAGGCGTGGAGGGCACAGCCTGGGGTGCCTGGTGAGCTGCGCAAAATGCAGGATGGCCAAGTGTGGAAGACTATCAAAGGTCCAGATGGGAATCGATTTTTCTATGGAGGTGACAGCGATAAAGAAATCAGGATCGGTGTAACGTGCAGTTTGGACTGGTAAGCCTCGAACTGCTTCTTGCCTCCGATCTTGAACTACTCTAGGTTTGGGCGCAAAACCAGCAATTACGGACCTAGTCATTCGTCGGGAGTTTTGTCGTTCTGTGTGCAGAATTTTGACACACCATTACGGTATGTTTTCGTTGTGGATGCCAGATCCGAACAACTGAACCAAATTTTAGTTACCGGGCGGAAAATCTTATCCTCAGTGGCATGCCCCCAGGGCCGACTGAACCGACTTCTGCCCAGCTTCAGAACTACCTGAAGATATATGTGGATGACCTCATCAAGCTCTATGAGAATGGCATCGTTGTATATCCTCCCGAACGCCCGAACGGTGGTTCTTGATTGTGGTCCAACCATATTGATCAAATTTTTTTGGGCAGGTGTCCTGGTTCGCGTCGCATTAGTCGGGATTATCGCAGACCATCCTGCTATGGTTAAATTGTGTGGCTTCGCAGAGTCGGCGATGTTCGTCACCGGTACGAGCAGGAAACTCTGGCGTCAAGTTTTAATCATTATTCTGGCCCACTAACTAAAGCATACTGTTACGCAATGAATTGGCAGTGAACATATCGCCGCGGTTGACTTTGCATTTCGTGCAGGGTGCTTCATTGTGACTATGATCTGTTTCCAATATCTTCGGCTAGACACCCCGGAAGACAAAGACAACTTTTTCACCACGCATGGGGTACGATGGACTGAGTTTGCACGACTCAAGTACTTCGACATTGTCCGCTACACTGTCATCGATCCCATGCACAACCTACTTCTGGGTAAGTACTGATTGCTGTCATTATTTCTACCTCTAACATTCTTCTAGGTGTAGCCAAAACACAGTGGTATACACGATGGATCAAAACCAGTGCGCTCCGAGCTGATACCCCGAAAAAGGAGCGTGAGCTTCATTTTATCCACGACTTTCTCGAGAGTGTAGGTGTTCAACTTGCGGGCGAGCTTCGAGGTAACTCTACCCGCAGTTTGAATCTCCTCTGTGGGCGGGAAGACTCCCATTGAGGGTCGGGGAGCCCGCCGGTGGTTCACTGACTGCCGACGAGTACAAATTCGCCGTAACAGGGCCATGGGCAATAATTGTACATTCACCGAAGTTCTGTGTTTGAACAATTTACCTGATGTGTTCAAAGGTGCCCGTTGTGTGGGATATTTTCTGTACGGAGGCAAATACCGGGCACAAGAGAGCGCTGGAACGCTATAAAGAAAAGAAAAAACTGTGGGATCAGGCCATGAAAGAATGGCGTAAAAAGAAAACAGGCGATCAACCGGAGGAGCCTCAGAGCCCTACCCTGCGCATGAAGACAGGAGAGGACAAAAATTTCCTTAGGTTTGCCACGGCACTGAAGATCATGGTTGGCAGCGCTGTCCGCACCGACAAAGTTCCAAGGGCCCGAACACTGTTGGAGGAGTACCTGCTTGGATTTTCTGACGTACGTCGGGCAGAATTACTTTGACGGTACTAATCGTATATGACAGTTGTACGGTGCCGACCAAATGAAGCCAAATCATCACTGGGCTGTCCATATTCCCGACCAAATTCTTGATTATGGACCGGTATACACATTCTGGGCCTTTTTAACTGAACGCCTCAACAAAGTATTGAAAAACCTCAATAGCAACAACTGGACAGGTGGACGCCTCGAGGTCTCAATGATGCGGGAGTTTCATCGAAGTGCTGGGCTCGATGGAGTGGTACATCCTTCTTTCGTTGCCTTTCATCCATTTACACTTGAATAGATGAAGTCTAATGCGCGAGATATGCGCCTTCCAACGCTTGAGCGGGGTTTCAATAATGAACTCCTTTCAGGCGGTCAGACGCAGGCCCTTGGTACTATTCAAGATGCTGCCCGAGGAGGTGCGTGAATCGTTCATGTGTTCTAATTATGTAGGTCTAACCTGAAATTTCAGATACAGGCCTGCGGGTACAGGCCGGGACTGTTGCAAACACTGCAAAGAAACTCAGTGATCAGACTCGAGCGGCTCTAAAGCAATATTATAACAGAGAAGAGCAGCAAGTGAGTTTTCCTCGTGAGGAGACGCCGGGGACTTCCGCACTCCATTCCTTCGCGGAAACGTACAACTATGCGTTGCTTGATGGTCGTCGTATTACACCAATAGACCAAGACTCTCCTAATTCTAAAGGGTCATCTATTATCCAAGCAAGATTCGGGGACCTCGCACAGGCTGGCGAGCTACGCGAGATATTTGTACACAGACAACCAGGTGTTCGGAACTCTGGCTCTACCTTGCTGGCTTCTGTTGCGTGGATGAAGAACTCGCCGTACTCCCCTTTGGATAACACAAAGCTCTGGGATGCATTGCAAGTGTCCATATTTCTATACTGGCCCCGCTCGCTGACGAATTTTGTTAAGCCCCGAGTTGAGTGTTAACACGTGGGAGTTTGGCAAATTTCTCGAACCAGCCAGTAGTGAGATGCCAGGGATAATTCAAGTTGGAGATATCCATTGTCAGGTCGCTCGGGGCACACTCACTCATACGACCCCAAGGTTGTGGATCACAACATCCATGGATCGGGTATGTGCACATAATAGCGAGTGGGTCAAGGCTGATATATTTATCAGTTTCCCACATCGCTGAATGCCTTCACTTTCGGTGACATTGAGCCGGAGTAGAGGCAGACGCATGCAGTACTAGTACATACAGCTCACCGACAATTGTGTAATAGGTTCTTTCCAAGCCGCGCATTGATCCAGAACGAGTGTGCAATTAACGAAGAGGCTGTTACGAAGACAGGTAACTAAAGAATTAAGCATCGGAGTCAAGGTTGGGATGCGTAGAGTCAGGCGAACAAAATTGTGGGTCAATGGGAATGTTTAAACCGGTATCTGCAGCCAATGCTTCTACTCCCGCATCTTCCGACGACGAAAACCCGACTGGATCAGTATAGTCGCCCCAATCTTCCAACAGGTCTCGGAAATTCGGGTCGAAGCGGTGTCTCTCGAGCCAAGGTTGTGAAATGCCGAAATTGAATGGGGCGACTTTGGGGATGCGCGATGAAGATCGCCCCGTACCACGCACCCGAATAAACTTGATGTTGGACTTCTCGCGTGGAGTACGGGAGTCCCACCATGCACGGTGGACGTCGAGAAAGAGTTTTGACAACTGGAGAAGATAAGTAAGTTTCGGCACATCTGATCAACACTCACATCCTCTGAACGCCAGTCCGCTTCGAGCACCTCTAGAAAGTTCAATTTTGCCAGCGCAGCTGGCGTAAGAACTCCATAACCCGCCGCCCTCGCCATCCGGGCTTTCCAGTTAGCAAAACTTTCCTTATTAACGTCTTCGGGTCCGGACTCTTCGTCTGACATGTGTTCGTCGCGCATGATGTCTTTGAGAACTTTGGGATCTAGATTCTTGGCAGCGGCGTACTGCTTGATTACTATATCTGTCGTACGCTCCTCCGCCTTCTGCGAGTCCGCGGAAACCGTGAGCCATGGTGATCGCTGGAAATATAGTCAAGGACGTACCATAATGCGTCTACCGCGCCGTCTATTTGTACGGAGGTCCTCCTCCTTCTTTGCGCGAGCCGCTTCATCGTGAACGGCCCTCCACTGGCGCTTAAATCCCTCGAACGATTCTTTGGCCATTTTCTTGAATACCTCGATATCCCAGGTCGCCCCGCAATCTGCAAGACCCGGCGGGTGACAAGCCTCATCCTGTATGTACAGTTAACAAGCAGTCACGGTCGATACTGAAAGTAGATACCGCAAATTCGTCGTCAACTTGTTTTGCGACAGCGGCAAAGATGAGCATGTTTCGGGTGTCCGTAACCCCGCACTCGAAAAGAGGAGTGAGGTACACCTCGCCTGTAACTTCGTTGATGCGCTGGACCTCGGGATTAGGCCAGTTTTCTTGTTTACTGACGCCGCAGACAGTTCGGAACGTGTTCGTCACGTACCGCTATGGGTTTATAGCTCCATTAACAATGACGAACATTATTAGTACACGACGACACACCTTGATACCCTCTCTGGCCTTCTTCTGCTTCGGCGAAAGGTCCCGGGGGTTCCCGAGAGATGGCAGATGGACGTCGTCGGCCGCTGAAGGAGGTAGGTGCCGGGGACGCGATTGGCTACGAGTGCGAACGGATACCGGGCGAAGGCGCGAAGGCTCATTGGAGGACTCGGTGGGCCGAACAGATGTTGATTGCTCCTCTTCGACCGAAGCTAGTCGGGCTTGTAGATCGGAGTTTGCCTGAACGAGAGCGCGGTTCTGCTCGACCAAGTGCTCTTGGCGAAGATGAAGTGCAGTCATCATTGTTGTAATGTCGGGTGCATGCTGGGATGAGGTGTGGCGCGGAGCATGTGGATATTGTAGTCCGATATCGCTGTATTGATTGAGGACAGCCGGATCGGGCATATTGTACATCACAGGAAGAGTTTCCGACGCCGACCGCTGCCCGTATGAATTATTCGCATGGGATGGGGCAAATGCGGGTGAACGCGCAGGAGTCCTGGCATTGCGCTGAGATAAGCCGACTACACGGAATAGAGAACACAGAAAGCACTCACGGCGGCGGGCCAAGGCCTAGCTGTTGGCGGTGGCCGGGAGCATGATGCTGGGGGTTAACATAGGGCCTAGCAACGCGTACAATGAGATTCCTCCTCGCATCAATGGATGCGGAGCTGACCGTTGGCCTTCGAGATTATTATTTTGTTCGGACGGATTTGGAGGCCCAGGCCCAGGATTCCCATAGTGAGAGGGCCTCCCGTACATGGCGTCGGTGCTGAGTGCAGTGGGTGTTCAGGAAAAAGATAGCAGTGCCAGTGGGGCCATTCTGGATTTCCGACATGAATCAAAAAGTCTAAACCTACGCGAGACTAAAGAAAGAACGGCTTGCCTGATTCAGTGAGCGCAGAGACATGCTCAGGGTCGTATTATGTGTACGGGCAGTGCAGAACTTAAGGGTCGCCGGATGAGGGGGAAATGAGACAAGGGAACGGGCAAAGATACAGGCAGAGTTAGGTAGTACTCGAGGGAGGTGAGGTAGGCTGCCCTAGACATGACCCGCCTATTTGAGCGACGCGGGCCTCCTTCGCGCTACGCGGGACGGGTGTCTAAGTGCTCTCGGCCATCACGGTCTGGAGCCTTAGACGGAGATAGCCCGAAATAGATCCGGCTACTATGAGCTAGACCGGTCGCTGTCTAGGGCATGGCTGAACGCAGTGAGAATTTTCCGGACCATACTGGGCCATACCAACTCCCATGCCCGAGGTAAACTTATGATTGACGCGTCGGCGGCAGAGCAGCGGGATCAGAATTGTGCAAGCCATCACTTTGCCATGGCAGCCGCCATCAAATCGAAGTTGAACTTGAAAGTTGGAACTCGCTGTAAACCAGAAGGCACACACCTTAAAGGCCACAGTCCACAGCATGTGTTATGTGACGTGAGATAATTCTGGTGTAGTCAAACAAATGCTGTAAAATCAGTACTTAATTGAAAGGAAATCTGAATTTACCAATGTTCGGAGTTAACCAGATATGAGAGAGAGGATGAGTTAAAAGTGTTAAGAAGCTTCTCGTAAACGGGTTGTTCAAACGTAATTGAGATTGCCGATAGCTAGAGCAAGTGAGTAGCTAACGTGTCTGTGAGTGCGCGGCAGTGGCAAACTTAGGACAACAAGAATTGGTACAGCACAAGGCTTTGTAGCAATTCCTCAAGTGCGAATAGAGCAAGTTGTATTCTGTGTTCGCTTACTTAATCAGACGATTGAGTGGGCAAGATGATAGTATTGGTGAGAGATAGAATACCTAAAAGATGGAGGAAGTCCGCCTTTTATGCATCTTACATGTTTGTACTTAATTGTACCTACAGAGTCGGGATGACTTGTTCTGATTCAGACTTTGAGTGACTTGTAGTGACTCATATAATGACTGGACAAGTGAGAAGAGTCACAAGAAGTCAGAACGAGTCATGTTACTGGATTTGTATCTAAGTTCCCGCATTTGGGATTTCTGAAGGCAATGTCCGGTGGCAGTGCCTATCAAGCCTGAAATCCCCGAAATGATTTTAATACAGTCGAGATAGACACGAAGAAATCATAAATAAAATAGCCTAGACTAGATACATCTCTGGGTAGTCACTGAGAATGTAGCTAATCGTTTTCAGCAAGTAAATAAGGCAAAAAAAAAGAATAGAAAGTCCGAAAATAACCCTTATCCCTAACAGCATGCGACCAGCAATAAATGACGAAGAAAACATTCATATACAGTGCATAGTAGGTGGACAGCCTAGTCTCTATGGATTGTTATACCAACTCATTTGTTATAAAAAAAGCCAAGTTGTAGCAGATCCTCAGACCAACCCTTGCCATACATTCTTGATACTACAATCAGTTTAGGCTCACACTGAATCTTCTATTAGGATTTATTCCCGTGGAGGTACAAGCTGTTCTGAGCCCCGCGTTGACTCATTCTGCTTAGCTGTGTGATGATGCATTTCCGCAATGTATGTTCATTCTGTATTGTAGTACCTCGCATGGTTGTCCTCATACTACTACCCCTTGTATCAACTCTCCGTTGGGTTTCCCCAGTGTATTGCATCTAGTATCTTCTGTGTTGGATCCATCTGGTGTTAAGTTCGTTGTCTAGGCTGTCCTCTTGGCAGTTTCCTCTCCATCTTATATACTACTGGATAGAGGCACTAGTAGATGTACATGATTTCATGGCTGCACAAATACATGATGTGTCAACACACCACTGTAAAGTCTCACAGTGAGCTCCCTGACAAATGACAAAGTACCTTTCATAAACTGTTTTGAGATGTTCAAGTGCCATTTCCAATTTTCCATTGAATTTTCCCCAATGCTTAAACAAAACTAAATGGTTGAAATGGCAGTTAATCACAGCAGCAATCACCCTGGCTCAAGCGCATAATTTGAATTCCCTGCACCTGAGATGCTTAATATTACCTCAGTCAATTCATGCTTCGTTCGACATTCACAATTCCACAACAATGCCAGCAGAATCCACCGTCGTCAGCACACCGGAGATAACAGAGCCACGTGGAACGGGCCGGTGATCCGGCACTTGCCTCTCGCGTCGTCCCAACGGCGTCCACCGCGCGGCGCGGCTCCGTAAAAATCGATGTTTCCCGGCGTGAACCCTCATTCTGACATACTGAATACCTGCCGTTCCGCCTGAGATAGGTCCCCGATCACTAGCAGGTATGTTTCCAAGATTCCCGGATTTCGGCTCCATATTTTGACATGTCCAGTTTTTGTCCCTGGGATGCTGGAATCCACTTAGTTTCAAACATTCATCTCGTCGAAGTCATTCTCAGGACCATGCTGCTCTACGGTGCCACGTCTATGATATACATCGCCCGATTTTTTTCCGCTGATCTCCTCGCGTGGACGCCTTTCAGTCTTGCCATGCATGGAGCCCTGGTGAAATTTCCTTCTCTCGGTCATTTCCTTCAGGTAATGTGAGTTGTGCGTCAAACTGTCATGCTACCGCTTTCCACACCCATATATCTGGCCCTGAGCTCGCGGAGTCCAAGTTACGGATCTTCCTGGAAATAGATTTCATTAGGCTCATCGCCGCCGAGATAGCCGCCATGAAGCCATAAGATTCGATGCCAAGCATTCAAAAGCAGGTGTGTATCCTGCCTACCGGCCGTTCATGCTGGTGGTACCGCTGCGGCGTTGCGTGTCTTTCTTTCTCTTGCAATATGAACATATCTGGCCAGCACCGGTTCCTAGGACTGCCACGACGTCCCAATTTGGGAGCCCTGACGTGAAAAGGGCTGGCAGTCGGGTTCTGAGACTAACTGCTTCCGCCCTTGACAGATGCCCCCGAACATGGATTATTTTTACCATTTGATGCTTCTTTTAAATCTTTCATTACAGAGGCATGCGGGCCCTGGAACATCATCTATTTTAGGGGCACTGGCGCCCGTTTGTCTCTTCCTCTTCCCCCGCTACATGCATGTTTTCTAATAACGATCCGGACCCCATCGCAGCTGCCATCGCGCCACCCCAAGACGAGTCCCCTCACGAGCGGCAACTCCGCGTGCTCAGAGAGCGCACAGCGAAGCAGGTCTCGGATGACATTGACGAGGAGTTGAGTAAGGAACGGCAGCAGGCGAAGCGGCAGCCTAAGCCGGTGAAAATTCTACTCCTGGGTGTGTCCATCGTGCTTCTACCCTGATCCACGCACTGAAACGGGCGGCGATCGCAGGCCAGAGTGAATCGGGTCTGTTCATCCGTCCCATTCTTCGATGTCGATGTCAATTTACATTTTTCAGGAAAATCTACCACTCTCAAAAGTGCCTCTCTCCCCGTATCGCGATTGGCCGTCTCATCCTTTGTTTATCAGATTTCCAATTAATGTGGGAGCCCCAGGTAAGCTCCGGTCATTGTGGGAATTATACGGACCTCTAATCGCATGGACCCACAGGGCTTTCGTGCCGAACGCGCCTCGTGGCGCGCAATAATTCAGCTCAACGTCATTCGCTCCTTCCGCATCATTCTCGACGCCTTGGCGCGCGCCGGGAATGTAGTCGAGTCACCGCCCAGCCCCCGTTCTAGTTACTCCTCACACGACTCCCTCCGTCCGGACAACGACCTGATGACGCTGCGCGCGCGGCTCATCCCCCTTCTCCAGATTGAGGACATCCTCGTGCAGAGGCTCTCCGCGCCTGGGCTGAGCACCATCCCCGGCCCCACGGCGAGCTCGTCGCGGGTGACAGAGCCGATCCCCACCGGGCAGTGCACTGGGAAGGAGGTCGCGGTGAACTCCACCGTGGCATGGAAAAATGCGTTCATGCGCGACGCGACGGGGCGCGAGAGCTTCGACACGCAGCACGTCGTCGACTGGGACGACCCCGCCGATCCGGGGCCACTCCTCCATGCGCGTGCGGCGGACATGCGGAGGCTTTGGGCGCATCCGATGGTGCGCGCAATTTTGGAGAGGCAGGGTGTAAGGTTGCAGGAGTTGCCTGGGTTGTGCGTAAATATGCCATATTGTGCCCCGGGCGGCGAGGCTGATTATAGGGACAGCTTCCTTGATGAACTGGATATTGTGACTGCGCCGAAATACGTTCCTACGGATGGTGAGCACTGCTCCTGGTTCGACTATCAGTATCCCAGGACTGATAACTCCTCCCAGATCATATTCTCCGAGCTCGTTTAAAGACTTTGGTGTGTGTCCACACTGCTCCTCGCTGTCCGCCGCCGAATATTTGACAGGGGGTATCTGAGCATCGCATGCGTCTGAGTGATCCGTGTAAGCTCAGACGCACCTTGGGTAAAGCCAGTGGCTCACAATATCTGGGTCTCAGACGGCGGCATTTCTCGCGAATTCCGCATTTTCGATGTCGGAGGGCAGAGGTCCATGGTGAGATAAATATATCTTGCGGTTTACGTCGTACAAAGGCTTATTCCGCGCTTCTAGCGTCGTAAGCCATCTCTCCTGCATCGCAGGTGGTGCCTCTCACAAATCATCAGCGAAATGGGTGCCTTATTTTGACGACGTTGACGCAATAATATTCCTTGCCCCAATATCTGCATTCGACCAAGCACTAGCAGAGGATTCGCGGGTCAACCGCCTCGTTCGTTATCGTGTTCGCCCGTCTTGCTATTCGAACTGATCTATCCTCGAACGCAGGCCGACTCGGTGGAGCTCTGGACAGCGATCATATCCAACAGATTGCTGGAGAAAGCTAACATGATTTTATTTCTCAACAAAGTAGACATCCTGCAGGCTAAGCTTGCGTCGGGCATTCGTCTCGCCGATTACTTGCCGTCCTATGGCCGCCGCCCGAACGATTTTGACAGTGCATCACGATGTACGCCGGAATTCACCCCCCTCATTCGCGCTGCATGGACTAACACAAAATATCTGTGTAGACTTGAAGCAACATTTTAGTTTGTGTTTACAGATACGCTTCGTCGGACGTACTACTGACACCATTGGCTCGTAGGTTCTATTCTAAAGCAATCCTCCCCGGTTCCGCGAATATTCTACTGCCATCTGACCAACGTTATCGTGCGTCCCACTCGTTTTCCCCGCTGCCTCATGCCCGGCCTCATGCTTTCCGTTCATCAAATTAAATTATATCATGCCGTTTCAGGACACCAAATCAACGACATATGTCCTCGCGGGGAGTCCGTGTCTCCGTCTACGTATCTCATCTTGACACTGACACGAATTAATCTAGTCAGAGACCACCTGATGCGCTTCAACCTTAAGGAGTCTCACCTCATCATATGACTCGTTATGTTCCCCCTCGCCCAGTGACAGATTGCTTGAAATCGCACGGACGCGTTCCATGCGGACACGAGTAGATAAGCTACGGGAGGAGGCTCCAAGTTGGCGGCTGAAGGTCGACACGTTGACACGACTTCACACTGAGTTGACAGGAGGGGTTAAGCGGCTGATATCAATTGTATACGGCTTACACGGCGTGGCGCCAGAGAACGGGAGAGTCGAATGCATCGGGGCCGAGTGATGCTACGATCCGAACTGGATGTGCGAGGCCACGATGTGGGTCGAGAGAATAGTCCCTTTTTCGACCCGGGTGTTAGTTACAGTTGTAATTAGTACTTATCCACCCGGTTTCATTTTTCCCTTGAATGCTTATTCACGCCGTAATCGCGATATATCCCTTGGTCCTCCATAACAGGGTATGCCGCTGAAGGTTTTCTCAGGAGGTCTAAAAATTGAGAATGCCTATCTAAGCCCTGGGTATTGCAATCCTCGGAGGCAAGACAAAGTTATGGACCATGGTAAAGGATGGTTTGCCACATGAAAAGGAGAAAGAAATCCAATCGAAAGGGGGAGCAGGGGGATCAACAGCTAGCCCTAGATCTGGATTTTTAAACCAGCTTCACCCTACAACTGACTGCTGAGCAGATTTTCGTGGTAGGCATCACCACAAATCGGTTTGCAGAAAAGATTGATGTACTCTATGTAACCAGTTTGAGCGTTTATTTATCTACTTTAAAACGAAGCACACCCTAGAGAGTTGCCGGCAAGGTTGCTGGGGCCGACAACGGCATCAAATCGAACTTTCAGACAAATCCCAGTTCCCTTCGACCCGAAGAGATATTTTGAAGTATTCTATTCCGGTTCCTGAGGTAGTGAGCGCTAGTGTGAGGTTGCAGTGACTAGTGAGCCAGAGAAATATTTGCGGATCATGACTACTTTGATCCGGAAGCAACGTGGCACTGACGCCCATTAATTCTTCCTTCCTCCTTGCTTCCTCCACCGACTCGACAAATCTCCGACCTGTGCCAATGTTCTGATCATCTTCTGGAAGCAATTTTCGCATCAGCGGTAAATGGACGTTCTTTGGAAAATCTGAGGATATTGTCCGAACTGTACAAGCGTATCTCGATTCCGCCCGATCACATCTTGCCCATCGTATATGCACCATTGGACCTCGTCTTGATTTCAATGGCTGGATTTCGGGTCTTTGTCGGTCACTATCGTTGCCCGAGGTTTCATGTCGATCGGTATCCTACATTATGGGGGCAACAGATACCTGGTACCGCCTGCCCGGACTTATAGCCTCGCGTACTAGTATTCCAATGGGCCGCATTTCTGGACACGCATCAATATTGTCACCCAGATCTTCACGTCCATCCACGATGCGCCGTGTTATCCCTGTTTGCGACATTATTTCAGTTCTGGACGCATGAACGAACTGTCGACTTCGTCTACACAACTCGCGGCTCTCCGACCCTCTTGGCTCGGATTGTTTAGGTTCTATGTCGAGTGCAGCGATTTTTCCGCCCCATGTGGGCACGGTCGGGCTCTGCGACACAATCAGTCAAGATGCGGAAGCGGAGAACTCCGGGAACGTCGAAGGGCTCCTCCTGGGTGTCAAAGGCTCAATGGAAGAACTGGCGGCATTTCTGGTGAAGCACCTTGACGGGCTCCTGGAATTCCCTGCGGCAAAGGAGGATCATCTCCTGGCTTATCTCTGAGCTCCCTCATTCGCCAGACATCGGATAACGTCGAGGAGGGTTTGCCGCCTGAGTTTCCGCGATCACTAGTTCTCGCCGGGACGCACAATCCAGGATACAGTTTAACGGAGCTTGTGGTTTATTTTCTGCACGACGGTCTGGCTCGCGCCGCGGTCTGCTTCGTCGTACTAGGGGAGATGAAACGCACGCTGGGGGACGTGAAGTTGTAACTACTCGAGGCCACTCCGCCTTCCACCTCTCCCGCATGTGATCGCATCGGCGCGAATTTCTCTCGGTGGCGGAGAAGCACATCGGGTTTCTGGATCACCATCTATCGGAGTATCATACTTTCTTTCAGATTGACGACGTTTGTCGCTCATCTGCTGTTTATTTTTGCCTATCTTGTCAATCTAATGCTTTACTAGTGCGACTAGACTCCAGTGAAGCATAGGACCAGGCGATTTTCCGCGTGTCAGCTTGGTCACTCCTGTTATGAATCCTATCAACGCATCGGCTGGCCACGAGGAAAACATCGCAGAGATTAGAGGTGCAAAGCCTTGCTTTTTTCGGCTCAGTAAGTCTTCGTCTTCGTCCCGCCGAATGCTATCACCGACTGAGGAATTGTAAAAACGACCCAGACTGACTCTCTCCGCCCATAGCAAGTCCTTCATGTGCTTAGACGTACCTGCCGCCTCTAAGATTCCGAGATATAAAGTACGGTTACATGAACCAACTACTCCAGAATCCCGCGCGCACTCGCCCGTAGCATCAGCCCCCTCACCCTCCTAGTGACAGCCGATCTCTTGTAAATTTGGTCTGTCCGTGTGGTCCGTCGCAAACAGGCGAATTGGGCCCCTGCTAAGGCCTCGTCGATCGCTGCCCAATCTACAAGTATAACTCCCCGGATGGGGCGTACTTCCAAGTCGATTGTGGTTAGCCGGTGGGACGTGAGGAGGGTGGTGAAGATGGTGAGGAGGGTCCGCGAATTTTGCGCGACGCAGGAGAGGTGGAGGAGGTTGGTGTTGACACTGGTGAGGGACATGGCGTGTGCCTCGAAGGCGTCGGTAACGGGATACATACGAGGCGGAGATTAGCGTGGATCGGGAAAGAGCGTGGACGAACCACCCGCCTCCGCCATTGACCCAATACGCCAGCGACAGAGCCTCGAGTTTCGGCCCGACGAGTTGGAGGTAGGCGTCGATCGGCTCGATGCGGGCGCCGTTCGCTGTCTCTCCAAGTTTTAAGGACGTGACTTAGACAGGGTGGGTCTCCTGCGAGAACGAGAGCAACCACTAAAAGAATAAGTCTGTTCCGCGACGATACAGCGATACGTCGAGGGTGTGCAGGTGCCGGGGGATGCGATTTGCGTCGCTGGCAGAAGGGTAGTATCGACTCTATGGTCAAGAACGACGCCATATTTGTATTGTGAGTCGCCGCCGTGGCCGGAGAGTCACTGCGTTCAGACGGCTCGGCGGCACGGGTAAACGGGCGCTGCCGAGCTACGTCGCTATAGGACGGATCTATGCCCAGTGATGGCGGCAACCTGCGCCGAGGTCATCGGCATACCTCCATCGTCTGACGATGTAGCTCCGATGGGTCTGCCGCGGCTGAACGCAGTGATTCGCCAAGTGCGTGAAGGCGGGCAAGGCGGATATGGCCTCAATGATACTGCGGAGCGGCACGTCGCTTCCCAGGCCCTCGAGTTCGAACTGCACGAGAGGGGTGGCAGGCTGCGCCGAAGTGCGGGATTGTATTGTGTAACAAACAGCGGTCGAGGGTGAGCTGCTTTCCCGGGGCGTAGTACATAGATGCACAGCTTCGTGAGTGCGCCGCAGTTCTGCGCTAGTTGTGCATGCGCGTCGGCGAAGCACCCGCGAACAAAATGCATGTCAAGAGATTTCACAAAAGACAAAAGAGAGGATTGGCATGGAAGAACCGGAGACGATGGCCATGAAGCTTTGAAGTTCTTGACAGCGCTGAATCTGGCGTTGGACAATGGAAAGCGTGATGTGGGAGAAGAGGTGCGATGTAGCGGCAGTACCATCAGTGATCGATTCATGATCCGTGTTGCCGGTTTCGGTTGAATCAAATAAGAGTCAGCGCCATTACGCGGCATCCGCTCTTTCTCCTCTTCCCCTCGATGGCCAAACTGTGGCTCAAGTTTTCCAATTCTCTGAGAAAACCTTCATCGAGAACATCCACGTCCTTCCGAATGGACACCTCCTCCTCACCACATCCGCGGGGGCGATCTCTACACCATCGACCCCCACGCTGCGGAGCCAAAGGCGGAGACGGAAGTCACGCTATCCGGGAGCACTGGCCTCACGGGAATCGCGCCTCTCGGCGACGGCCTGTACGCGGTCAGCGGTGGGATCCACGAGACATTCAGCTTCGCGGAAGGCAGCATGCAGCTCTACATCGTGTCCGTGACCGCGACGGCGGACAAAACTACGGGCGTAGTCGTCGGCGAGAGCATCCCCGTACCCGAGACGCGCGTGATGAACGGCATGACGGCGCTCCCTAACCGCCCGCACACGGTCCTCAGCGCGGACTCGACCACGGGTCGCCTGATCCGCATCGATACGAAGAGTAGGGCTGTCGAAGTCGCGATCGCCGACGCTGCGCTGGGCCCCGGGGAGTCCAAGTTCCCTATCGGCGTGAACGGCATCCGGGTGCGCGGCGGGTATGTGTACTACACCAACTCCGCGCTGGGGACGTTCGGGCGCTTCCCCATCGACGACGACGGGAATAATACGGGCCCTGCGGAGGTGCTGGCGCGTCATGAAGGCGTGCCTGGGATGGGGAACGCATTCGACGACTTCATCTTCGATGGGGAGGGCAACGCGTATGTTGCGATGCATTCCTCGACCATTGTCAAGATTACGCCGGAGGGCGTGCTGACTGCTTTTGCTGGCACGACGTTCAATGGCCCCACGTCAGCCGCGCTGGTGAATAACGGCAAGTCGATCTATGTCTCGACCGGCTTCGGCGGGCAGGTCGTCAACGTCAAGATTTAAACGGTGTCAAGTTGGGACGGGTGGAATATGTATGTACTCGACGAATCAATTTATTTTAAAGACGCCGTTTACGCTTGGCTCCAGAATTATAAAATCTTCCAAGATCATCTCTTTCATGCCTCGATTCCGGGCTCGCCAGTCTCCTCGCATGAGAATCCAAACCTCATGCTTCTCTCCGCCCTCCGATGCCCTACCCACCTCTGTCTTCTTCGAATCTACCCCTCCGCTTCCATTTGTACTCCAGCGGGTGTAAGTAGTGCACGGTGCACGGCAGTCTCTTATGGCTCTATTTCGTGATAAAAGAAACGTAGGCAGCAGATCTAGAACGGGGTTCGACTCCCCGCGCCTCAATTACGAGGTGCTCTTGTGTCTCTTTTTCTGGCTCTGCCCTCATTGAAGTTCATTGTATCCCAAGTTCCGCCTCACTTTGCACCCAATCTCCGCAGAAGCTCTTGTATCTATCTCTGAGGAAATTGAACCTGAAGCCATCCAAAGCTCGCCGATGCATTAATTCAGTACGGTTCTTCTCGCCTTTGGTCAGCGGGACTTCGTCCGAATCGTACTCAATCTGGCTCACTTCATTGATTTCCATCGGGCATGGTGCACGGTGCACGGCCGTCTCAAATGTGGTAGGCAGCTGCAGGCAGATGACCGGGGTTCGACTCCCCGCGCCCGAATATGGCTGGATCTTGTCTCTTTTTTTCTGGCTCTGCCCTCGTTGATGTTTATTGGATTCCAAGTCCCGCCTCAATTTACTCTCAATGTCCGAAGAAGTTCTGGTATCTCCTGAGCATTTTGAGTCTGAAGCTATCCAAAGCTCGCCGATGCATCAATTCGGTACGATTCTTCTCGCCTCTTGTAAGCGGGGCTTCGTCCGAATCGTACTCATTCCGGCTCACTTCATCGATTTCTATCGGGCGTGGTGCACGGTGCACGGCAGTCTTACTGTAAATAAGGTAGGTAGCTGCAGGGAAATGTAGGCAGCAGGGTTCGACTCCCTGCGCCCGAATGGAACGGGTGATTTGATTTTTATTGATAAAATCTGCCGTCGTTTTTCTTGTTCTCTACAGTGCGATTTCTCTTCTCTCTATTCAGAGACTGGGAGATATTGTATCTAGATTTCATTTAAGATTACTTGGAGAGGAATGTCCCGTGCCTCTTGCTTACGGCGGATGGCCATCGCGGTTATCCGTCAAGTGAGGCGGGCAAATGAAGTACACTTCAAGTTGACCGGATCTTTTGCTCCCCGCTCAATATCTGAACTTACGCCGCCCTCTCCACAGTTCTTCGATTCTCCGAAGTAGAGGCGCACGATGAGTGCGGTTTCCGCCCACCATCTTTAATTTACACGCCGTGGTCTCATTTCTCGCCATTGAGACATGTATTTCACTGTGAAACTATCAGCGAGTCTGCATATGACTCACCGAACCTTCCTTTCATGAAGTTCAACGGGATGGACCGAGATCGGGGAGAATATTCTAATTTCTGGGGAAGGCCTCAGAAATACAACAAAGCGAAAATATAATGCAAGAACAAATGATTACCAGATGCCCTTTTCACGACCTGTCCGAGGATAAATAAATAAAATTAGTTGGCCGTTGTCCATGATATACGGAAGCGCATTTAGTTTCCAGGAACGTGTCAAGTAACCAATGAGAATACAACGCGACTGCACAATTTTAATCATATTTCTGAAACGGAGGAGACAGGGACGAGGGCGAGTGTCGTCCGCTGTGTATTGATGTAAGCGTCGAACTCCGCACAATCTGCACTCCCTCGGTTTCATCGTGTACGATCACACTAAGGCGATCTGCAGACGTCTCGTGACCAAAGAGCTCGTGGACGGCGCGGGTGGGTTTTAAACCGGAATCGCGGGGGCCATACGCCGTGCTGATGACAGTGGAGGGATCAAGGAGCCGGCTTCTCGCAAACGCTGTATAGGGAGACTTGCGACTCGCGATGACGGCCTTGAAAGTGATTACGGCCACCGAGACGCTGTTCGTTCGAAAACATGAGAATGTCAAGGCGGCTCTGACTGAGTTGCGCACCAATAGACAAATGTGATGATAATGAGGAGGAGGAAGGGCGCCAACGGGAGGCGTGAGCCAATATAGGTCTGCGTATATTGTGTCTCGAGCACCTCGGCGGGCTCAACGACATACACCGTAGTCGCAAGGGTGACCAGCGAGAGCCGCGCCGCAAACGCATCGGTGTAACTGCCGGAATAAAGTCCGGCGCCATCGATGGCCGTCGCGACGTTGTGCAGGCCTACCCAAGACCCATCCGATATTCGCTGCCCCTGCGCGAGGTCTGACGGCGAGCTCGAGACCATGCTGTAGCTACCGTTGAAGTAGTGGTAGGTAACGTTGAGCGACTTCATCTCGCAAGTGATGATGTTATATCCGCCTTGGTTCCCGTGGAGGAAGAATCCGGTATTTCCCACAACTAGATAGTGGTTGTTTCAATGTAAACATGGCAATGGAGTTGGTGGACGCACAAATCTCCCCGGAATCGCTGCTATCCGCATTGTAAGCAGTCGAGATAACCTCCATCCCAAATCGAAAATCCCTGTTCCGTGTCAGTGAGGTAGTGATAGATGTGCTGGAACTGACGTGGAATTGGCATTCTGATCGCAAGCCAGAGGTGCGCCGTCGGGACCAAGCGGCCCTCCCGTTACGGACGTACCATGTGGATCGCAGCCTGTCGCACTGGTATTGAAATTGACGGACGAGGGGCAATTCGTGAGTAAGGATGCATCAGGACCAGGATTGCTCTGGTCAATACATTGTGAAGTAACACTGGTGCAAATCGACTTGACGCCGAGTGTTGTGGCCAAATATCCTGTCGGACCGGGGATCCCGGCAGCTGGTGGTACCATGATCGCACTGGAATCGTCGGTAAAAGCGATGACATTCGTTTCGGAGATACCGTTCATAGCCAGGATCTGCATGGACGTCGCTCGGGGATTACCCGAGCTCCTATGGCCCTTGAATGAGCGTTGATGCTGCGAATCTGAGCCTAAGTACCTACCCTTGGGTCAAGCCACATTGATAAGGCTTGTTATCAGCCAGGTCCGCGGTCTCGTTGCACAAGGTTTGATTTACTATGCGGCCATATTGTAGCCATTCCACGCCGCCGCCGTAATTGACGTTCGCCGTAACTGGATAAACGATAGCCTCGGACAAGGTGCCCAACCACGTTTCCACCCCCGTCGAAGCATAGGCGACAGCGAGGAAGGAGAAAAGCATCAAGACAGCGTGGCGTAACATTGGCGGCCTGCCTAGTGCTTTCCCACCCGGAAGATCGCCTCTTCCGAGAATGTAGTTGGAGCTATTCCAGAGCGAGAGGAAATTCGCGCCGCTGAGGGTTCCCATCAAAAGGCCAAGTCTAACAACAGTGTGAGTTATTTATTGCAGAAATGGATGGTCGTTTATTACTGATATGGCGTCGGCCGATCGTCTCCTTCATGGCGAGAAGCCGCAAGCCACCTTGCTGCGAGCAAATATGCACCTAGCCCTATAGAAATGGGTACCGACATGCCGACGAAGACGGACGACAGATGTGCAATTGCCAGCGTTTGACCAAGTGGAGCCGTTGAGAAAATAAATCCCCCTGCGACGTAATAGTCATTGAAGCCGAAGACTTGCACAAGAAGACCGGTGCTAACGAGAAGGAGCGCCAGCACGACTCCCCCGCCCGTGAGCACTATAGACGCGACGGGCTCCGATTCATGCGGTTGCGCGGTGCCGGCGGTGAGTGTCCAGGAACTTCCGGAGGCATTGATAACACGGTATGGCAAGAACCTCGAGCTCGTTGGGTCTGCGTCGGCGATAGAATCCGCGTCATGGTCGACGTCTGGATTATACTCGTCCATGAAGATGAGGGTGCGAGGCAGGCGCACAAATCTTGTGCTTCTCGTCGTCACGGCGATGTGACCTCATTCCGAAACAGACTGCATCCACTTGTTGAATTGCTGAATTGTCTCTGAGGGAGTCTGAGGGGCGTGCTTATCCCGGAGTTATCCGAGCGATGCCATCATGGACTTATGTCACGCTCCACGAGTCCGACGGTCATCTTCGCTGCGGTCCCTCACTTCACTGCCGCCATCCGCGCCGTTCCCTTATTCTACTGTGCTGTGTCATGATCGCGAGCGAGCCAGTCTTTCCAGTCGTTCCAAAAAGCGAGATCTTTGAGCCCACAACACATATGCACCCGAATTCAATCTCGACACTTCTCCCAATTTCGATTGACAAACTGTATGAACCATTATTGGAGATCCCATTCCATCCCCAAAACCCAAGCTCGGACACTTCAGGAGGTCCTGCCTCAATAGATGCAAAGTGGCCCACTAACCAGTCGCAATATCCGCAGAGGTGTCGCCTCCCCGCCGTTCAACAAGTGATTGCCTTGAAAACGATGACCCTATGTTGCGGACTGCCGTCGAGTCGTGTTCATGTTCGTGGAGATCTGGATTTCAAGCAACAGTAGGTAGGTAAGTACAATCACACGGCCGGGCCCGCTGAGGAACGGTTTTTTAAAAGTCTGGTTGCTTCCCCGCGGCCGTAGAAGTGGATCATATGTCAAGATCACGTATGCGTTTACGACGCTCGTGTCCATTTTTTTGCCATAGGGTGCGCGGCTGGGACGCGCATGCGACGACTTATGCTTACGGACCTCTCCGATGGTGCCAACGCAAGGTGAGTGATATTCACCGATCCGGCGCAAGGATAATTGCGCGCTATTTCAGGAAATTTTAGTTGCCCTTTCCTAATTATCTCCCACGATCTGTCTTGAAAATCTATACAGGGCCATACTTTCCCGTGCCGTTTCCTACACGTCAGACCGGCAAGTCTTCTCGGGGCGTATCACAGGACGCGTGTTCGGCCCTTGGGTTCTGGACTCGCAGTAAGTACCCACAGGCCGTCTGAGAATACTTAACTCCCAGTTCTTTCCGTAAAAAAGCAACGAACATCTCTCTGTTTAAATGCCAGCTCTGGCTACTTCCAAACTCGCAAATACCCAGTATCACCCGTCGTATATCCCGGTCGCAGTCTTTGCTGGCGGGACCGCCGGCGTGGGACACGCGATGGCGGAAGCTCTCGCCCGTTACACCTCGGGACGCATCCACATAATCCTCATCGGACAGAATGAGGCTGCTGCAACGCGCATCCTCTCTGGTCTCACCAAGTCCCCCGGCGGTGACGCCTGCAAGCGCGAGTTTGTCAAATGCAACGCATCGGAGATGAAGAATGTGCGGAAGACGTGTGCCGAGCTGCGCGCGCGCCTTGAGCGCATCAATCATTTAGTCCTCAGTGCTGGCTTCAACTCGACGGTTTGGGCGGGTGAAACGAAGGAGGGGCTTGATTATCACTTGTCGCTCAGGTAACTTTATCCCTAATTCGAAGTCCTGCATGGCATTGACAAGCCTAACTCTTTGATACAGATACTACTCCCGCTTTGTCTACATCCAGGAACTTGTGACCCTCCTCACGGCGGCCGCTGACTTAGGCCAGGATGCACGCGTAATGACTGTCTTGGGCGGGGGATTGGGATTACCCCTCGTCACAAAGGACATAAATAACTCGCAGGCGCGAGGAGGTGCGTACGAATGCCTCAAAGGAATAACCGCCGTGCGTCAAATCTGTATCTCCTACATGACCTCCGGCTAAACACTGAATTTTAACAGAGCATAGCTGGGATACGCGCGGGGACGATCAGCGCGGGATACAACGATGCTCTGGTGATTGTACGTCTTGCGGGTTGCTTCCAATCTCCAGGTGTGTCAAACATGATCCACTTGTAGTGGTTCGCCGCGCAGTATCCTCGGCTCGCATTCATACATATCCACCCGGGGATGGTGCGCACTCCGGAGTTCAATAAAGGCCTTAATTTGGGTTGGGCCCTCACACCTGTTGCATGGGCGATTCAGAGCCTCATCAATATCTCCGTCGCAGTGTCGCAGGTACGGAGCCCATTGAACGACAACTTGATTGGATTCACTGATGATAAATTATACCACCAGGACGAATGCGCCGAGTACATGCTCTACGCCTTACTCGACCCCACACACACCCATGGCGTCTTCCTGCACCAACGGCACGGAGACCTAGTTAGCGGACGGGTGTTCGACGTAGTTGAGGAGATCAGCAGCGAGGAACGGAAGGTTCGTCTGCCTCGCTGGATCCGTGGAATGTCCATGAATCCATGTTTAACCCACGCAGGGCTTCGTCAATGGCGTAAAGATGAAGGGGTATGGGGGGTCGGATGCGGCGGTGCGCATTATATGTAGGTACACAGAGGACGTTACACGAGCGAGATAAGGTTCACAGACCTTGTCAAAATTATCTCCCCGCATTGCAATATATCCTTCCATTACCCATAAGTCTCTACCATTTCCATCTCGCTCAAGTTCTGGGCCTGTACAGTGTACACTGATTCTCCAGCGCTGCAGCCTTTTTCACATGCATCACTTCTGGCACCTCAGCCGGCAGCTGCACGAGGATGTCGGATATAGTGCAAGGCCAGGTTGCGCTCTGATTCGTCCGTGTTTCCGCCACCCGCGCCGTTGATATTAACACGGTGTAGCCCCGTAGGAATTTCTTCCATGCACTATTTGCGGCCGCAAAGTAATCGCGGGTCGAATCGTCCAACGAGACCACATTGATCGCGCAAGGCCCCGCGAGATAATTGAAAATAGTGCAAAACTTCGTCGAGCGGTGGGCAATGATGAAGTGTATCTGCTTTCGGAGGATTTCAGGTTAGTTGATCATGTAGTCGCGTAGGACGATGAGGCGAATGAACACGTCATCCCGCCGCCTTAGGAAGTGCTCGCGGTTGGGCGGTGCTTGATGATCGTCATAAACAAAATCAATCAGAGAGAGAAAAACTCACCGGAATGCCACCGGTTCTTACAAAACTCGCGATGCCCCCCATGTCTCTAAGCAAAGACCTGGCACTCGGGGGAACAATAATGGGCAAGACGACTCTCAGTTTCATTCCAGAACTTCTCTTGATGGCGCCGCACTGATGAATTCAAGTCAGTCAAACCACCGCGAATGACGAACGATCGAACCTTGGGATTGTGTTATCACAGAACTTGATCGAGTAGTAGACGGGGAATGGAATTCACGCCTGATTAGTTCGCGTTCGCAGGCGAGGTCAAGTAATGCAAGCCAATCCCGAAATACCGGTGATTTCCCTATTACCTAGCACCATTATCTTCGCCAACCGTTTTTCCGACAGAAGCACCAACCAGAAAACTGACCTCAACAGTCTTTTAGACGCCAAATTTGGTCCCCATCTCCGAGTCGCCTCAGGTTTCTCAGGCTACTCTCTCCCACTGTAAAATCCGACATGTGGAGATTGCTGGAATAAATCTGCATTTCCAGCGTTCTCCGAGTCCCTCATAACCGACCCCTAAATTGTTTGTAGAACGTTCGTTAATTTATCCGAAACTAGAACACACCTTTTCGCTTTTTTCGAGCCAGGTCGGAAGTACGTTGTCCTCTCTTCTGAGTTTCAAATCATATCCCACGCCACTCGATGGCGGCTTCAGGATTTTTTTTCTTCCTTTTTCTTTTTGGTCTTAAACTAGGCTCTACAATGCTCAGTAAAAATTTGACCTTTGAGTTTGCCCTCTTGCATCGGAAAAGAGACTCAGAGCGAATGGACAAGAACGGCAAACTAGTGAGAATTCCAGAGGCACGGTCAGAACTGTTACAGGTTACAACATCAGGAAACTAAGTATCATCGTGTGTAGTTCTATTTCGAGACAATCGCCCAAGTCTCTGATAAGAGATGTCGAATTTAGGCGAGAGTAACTCTATATAATATATTCAGATCGTATGATTAGCATGATATTCTCCATGAAAGACGGCAGACAAACGCACTCGAAGATCCAGTCCAGAGGAGGCATGACCAAAGTTGTAGAAGTAGAAGTCACTTCTACCTCTACTAGACACACTTCTACTTCAATGGACATCATTTAGTGGCAGTAGAAGTGACTTCTACTTCTACAGGACCGGTGATTATGCCTTTCGAGGTAGGATACTGAAAATCGCCTGTTTGGAGCTTTTGTCCGGACTAATTTTATTTTCCCACGCTTTTTGAGACTGCAGAAATCAATTTTTCGGTGAAGCGGTCACTTTGGTGTTTTTTTTGGTCGAGAATTTTCCGAAATCTTGTCCGGATTCCGGTATCCTACCTCGAAAGGCATAATCACCGGTCCTACTTCTACTGGCTTGTTCTACTTCTAGTTGTCACACCCATTCCCGCCCTCCGGAACCCTTGCCGCCTTCTCCGGGTGACATGTGGACATCAAATCACCCTTGTAATGTTTTTCTGTGTATGTAGTTCGATTTAACTCGTCAGGGTCAAATCCAAGGGAGCAATATCATCATATAATTAATATGAATACAAATAGTCATTGAGATCACAACCCGTTGGAGGGCTTGTTCTCCGCGAGAAGAGGGGCGGGAGGCGGACTCTCAGCACCAGAGACTAAGACTAGGCCACGGAAAGGGACTGGTAGCGACGGTGTTAATTTAATTGAGGTCGGAACTGAACTAGCGCCAGAATATTGCGGCGAGGAAGTCAGAGGGGCGGGTGAAGACCGGGTGGCACGGGCTCTGCCCGACAGCAACGAGCTCAGGGTGGAGTGTCTGGATGGTGGTGCCATTTACCACCAACAAATGTTGTAGAGATCATGCCCACCTGCGCAGTATGTGCTGATACACGCTCCTCGTTCGCAGCGGCAACAATTTGGCGAATTTTCTGGGCTATAGCCTATGGCCGGGTTTAGAGAGTAAGGGGGGAAGAGGAAGGAAGGGGACTGGACTGGGTGGCATGCATGCAGTCCATATTTCCTTCACCATTGTACCTCGGATTTGTGAAATTGTGATTGCCTAATTGGGCAGACGCGTCGCGTTCAGTTGATGGCGCGCGTCAGATGACGGCACGCGCACCAACGTGTCACAGAATATTCATGTCACTTCTACCCAGTGCAATCCACTTCTACTGGCTTGTGCTTCTACTTCTACTCAGCTTACTTCTACTGCTACTGAACCACTTCTACTTCTACAACTTCTGTATATACTCAGTCCAGAGCGGCTGGGACAAAGTTAACTCCACTTGGAAAGGCAATGCCGCTAGTGAAGCCGTTTCTTATACAATCTTGAGTGAGAATAGCACCAAGGCCGATGGACTACCACGCGCATTACATATATTGCTGACGAAGAAGGAGAGAGAAAGACACGTACCACTTCTACGTAGCAGAACTCCAGAATGGCGCCACCCACGGGGTTGTCGTTAATGAAAGCCCACAAACATGTCCCGAGGGTGAACTCTTGCGCAAACTGCGGATCTACGACGAAGAGTGTGGGGTCTGGATGGATAGTTGGATTCAGGAACATGCTTGATCAACGAGGGCAAACACTTACCGCCTGGTTGCTCGAAGGCTGCTGCCATCGCTGCTGAGAGATTATCACAGTCGGTAAAAGTTGGCCCAGCGCCTCCGGCCACGCGTTCTAAGTTCTGAGTTTCTTAAGAGCATAGTCGATCACCGTCATCACATGGGCACCAAGATGAAACATACCACCATTATTGCACACATCGAAAACCTGTCTCTTTTCGATAGCGCGAGAATTGAGGACATCGGCGGAGCAGGCCTTCGTCGAAACCTGGAAGTCGTGGCCAGCGGCGGTGACATTGCGAGTGCTGACAAGCACCCGGTCGCTCGCTTTGCACGAGGACAGGCGTTGGTCTTGAATCGCGATGGGTAAGTAGCCATTGGGAACAGCTAGGCGAGGCATACGAACCGGCCGTATATGAGGGCACCACGAGAGATGCAAGAGAAAGCAAAGCCACCAGCGAAGTAAACAGTTTCATGGCCAGATATGTCTTCCTACAGCTGACTGGGTTGAGACTAGGAGAACTGGAGGCTTTTATACAAAATCCAACATACCATCAAGTGCCAAGGTAAACTCGGCCATCCGTGCGGGCCGCGGAGAGCCAGAGCCATCCTGGACAAGATGCTTGACATTGTCTTGACAAGAGATCTGACTTGGTACCTGATCGAAGCTACGAGCCTGACTGAACTGCGAGGGCACATGGGTTCATCGATTTCTCAAAATTGTTGCCGCATACAGAACCTCGCCAATTGAACTTTCAGGAATTTGGGCAGGGTTCATGCCCCTCCCTGGTCCAACTTTAGACAGTCGAACTCAAGTCCAAGTCGAGACTGCCGCAGGGAAGTCAGACGGACCTTGTGGTCACGTCGAACTTTGCTGTATGAAGTTGACGGCTCTGTCCTGGGCCTGACCAATGACAGAGAGTTCTACCGTACTATATTCTCCGAGACACACTCCATTTTGTCAAACTTGAGTCTTGCCGCCTTACTAGACTTTCTTGAGATGATAGGTGAAGCATTCACGGGAGGCCGCGGCACCCCTTGCGGAGCTGTCCGCGCCCCGCACTGCCGGAGCAGTGCCGAGACATGTCGGTCGCCGGCCGCATGCTGCGATACAGGCGGAGGTGGAAAGTGCTCCAAACGGCATTGATCGGCATGAATTCCTGCCGGTGGCCACCCTGCCAGCATAGTTCACTGGCAGTGGAACCCACCGGATCTCAGCTGGTTTATCTTTCTCTGTAGATCCTCACAGCGCCACCAAATTCACTCGAACATTATCCTGGTTTAATCCGTGATTGGAGTCAGATTCCACTAGCTCGCCATCCAATTGCAGTTTGATTCGCTGGTCTGCAGTGTATGTTCCGCTGGATTTCGGAGGACCTTGCACATGTCCCGTTTCCCCTAATAGTAAGCTCACGGGAATGTGAGAACGCTCAATAATTGAGCAATACACAAATTTCTACAGTTCAGCTGCCCCATTGATTACCTTGGTTTCAATTGGCGTTCTGTTCTGTAGTACACTTGTACAAGGCAGTCCTTCAAACATTCATTAGATCCAGTGTTAGCGGTTGAAGATAGGCAAGAATCAATATACATCAAGATTGCTACTGTCCGACTAACTTCGCTCCGAATTGCTGCATAAAAATCAACCTTGAAACCAATCAACAAGTGGTCTTTGAGACTGAGGTGGTGAGCATGGATTTGATCGTCTGCGGCAGAAAGGCCCTCAAACAAACGAGTGTATAAGTTTCGTTCTCCGCAGCGTAGCCGGAATCCAGGTATGCAATTCAACGAAGACTGCAGACTTAGAGACGTCGCACACCGGTTGAATCCCATAGTCTTTAGTTAAAGGCAAAAGCTAAACTAGTTCACTATCCTGTGGGATAACGAACCGGTTTGCTGCATCTTGAACTGGAGGGCATTATTTACCCGGGCAGGATGAATTATACTAGAATCGAAGTACTGTACAAGGCTCAATTTTTGGCTGCTTTGACAGGACCTAGCCCCCAGACAAGATGCGGGTCTAGGTCATGGAATCACTGTCACCCACGTCTCGGCACATCAAATCTCGCCACAGATGAGTGCCACCGCTCTCTCGGACCGGGGCTTCACGACACAATCGAAAGGTTTCGGGTGACTAAAGCGCTTTCACTGTTAGTGACTGAGGGATTCTTGAAATGAGGCCCACCTGATAGTTCCCTGCGTGTTCTCGTGCACGGGAAGCTCGCCAGCTCCCGGCTCGATATCGAACACCGCGAGCGTCATTGCAACACACAAGAAGAGCGACGCCTCCGCAAGCTCCCGACCGGGGCATACACGCCGCCCGAACCCAAAGCAAACATTACGCGGGTCAGCTTGAGGCGGAGTCGTGAGATACCGTGTTGGGTCGAAGGTAAAGGGCGACGGGTAGATATTCGAGTCGTTCAGCATGTTCCTGATCCGCTTGTCAGTCGTGATATAGGTCGGGTAGGCGGGATGGGAGTGCACACCAGAGATTGGCGACAATGACTGAGCCTAGGCACGTTCAATTGTGAAATCATACGCGGGAACCGGGATTGATTGTACCTTTGGGAATCAGATAGCCGTTAACGACCGTGTCATCAAGGGCGGCATGGGGCACTCCTGCGATATCGCGGTGAGAGTCGTGACACGGGAACCGGTAAATATGGGTAGCATACCCAGAGGAGCGACGCTATGCCATCTGAGAAGTTCTGTCACGACGGCGGAGACGTACGGGAGCTGGTCGCGGTCGAGGAGATGGGGCAGACGTTCACCCCCGACTACTGCGTCGATTTCCGCCTGCGCGCGCCGCTGGACATCTGTTACGGAACGGAAGTTCAGGATCAGACATGGGACATGAATAGGTAAATAATATAAAGCGCACCCGGAGTGAGCACCATCGCCAGAAAGAACGCGTAGAGAGACGCAGCCGTGGTATCCGCACCACCTGGGGGTCCGAATTAATGAATGGAATCAATCATCCGCGCGGTAGGTAGGTAGCTGGAATTACGCGGAACACAGAATCGTGGGTGTGCGAACTCACCGCCATATAAAGAACTAGCTGTGTATTTGACGTCGCGGACTTCTTCTTCGGACATCTTCTCTTCGTTTTCCAGAAGACTCGAAACGAAGGAGATGGGCGCCGTCCCAGCAGTCTGATGCATGATTGCATCAGGTCAATGCCTATAATACGTCCAGGTATGGAGCTTACTGGAGCTTACCATTTGTCGCCGGACGAACAGATAAGGCTCCTCGACCATCTGGCGTGTTGCACGCGCCCAGACACGCGCGGTGCGTTTGAAGGGAGCGAGGAATTCAGGGATTTGCAACAAAACAGGGAATACATCTACAAGGAAGGCGCCTGTAAACAATCAGTTAATTAAGACTGTCAGTTTGAATGGAAGCAAGGACCTTCCTGGTACCGTTGCAACATTGAAATTGTCATTAGCCTTTTCTATTAGAGTTACGAAGGGGTCCTCTTGTTCTTGCACTTCGATTCCGTATGTGATTCGCAGGATAATTGCGCCTGTCAGTCTTGAAATGTGAGCGAGACATATCAAAGGGAAGTACGCAGTGTTCGACTTACTTCCGTAGGTGGGGGCCAATGCTATTCGCGCTAGGTTTGGATAAAAGACGTTTCAAGAATCGTTGATTCTCGGCCTCGACCAGCGGGATGTATGGTTTGAGGCTGGGGGCATGGACCGTTGAATTGGGAAGTGGGGGGCTCAGATACGAACTCACGCGGCGGGACTACCAATCAACTTCGCAAAGTGCTTGCGGAAAGTGCGAAAACGGGCGCCGTGACTTGTTCGATACGTTCAAAAAAAAAGGATGCAGCTCGAGATACAAACTCACGGCATGAGAACTAGAGTTTGGTCATAACCGAGTAGCTCCCCTGCCATTGGAAGCCAAGGCCGTGTGCTGAAAACGGAGCCCTTCGTGTCCATTTCCTCCATCGCTGACGCGGTGTTCAATATAACGATGGGTTGGCCGAGAAGAGTGACCGAACACATTCCGCCTGTGGTTAACGCAAAGGGAGAGAAGTTGTTAGGATGTAGCTGGTTCTGGTGGGCCGCACGTACCAAATTTCGCGCCCCAGTCTGCAAAAGTTTTCCATTCCGTCACGGCTGGCATATCGAGGACATTCTGCGGTTTTAAGGTGGTGCATCAGGATGGAAAATGGCGGACGGGAGGTCAGCGCACGCCTATCACGGGCAAGCCTGTCGGGCCAGGTGGCAGAGTCCCGCGCTGCTTTCGGAATACTTGTCGAAGGAGTAGTAAGGAAAGGACACCTGCGACGGGAGCGAGGATGACTATAGTGGAAGACATGGACAGTAAATGAGGGGAGCAGGGACCACACGGTCTTCTTATGACCGGGTCGCTTGCCATTCACTGTGGGCGCGCGGTTGCGCCGGCTTTTTTGGAAAAATTTTCACGGCATCTGATCAATATGCCGGCAAAGCGCGGACGAATACCTCCATTAGGAACGAAACTCCCATGCAGCAATTTGTCTCCGGCCGTTTAATTCGACCACGACCTCCATGACGCCTGTCGCATCGATGTTTATGCTTCCATAAAGGCCGCTCGTTTTCCTGCGCTCTGAAGAACTTCTCGCTGGTTCTCCTCCATGTTCTCTCTGTTCTGCTCCACTGTTCCAGACTGGTCTACTCCGGTTCTCACCAGTCACTGGTGGGAAGATTCTATTCTGAGGAGATGGGTCCAGGGCGTCGTGAACATATCAGACGGGCGTAGACGGCCCCACTGGGCGACATGATCGGTCTTAATAATAACGGCGACGTTCTCTGCCGCAAGTAAGTAGACCCATCCACTTTGACCCACAACCTCATCCTCCATGCCTTCCGCAACTTTGGATCCTGGCGCGGCTCTGGACAATACGTGAGGGGTCTCGCTGCATGCAGACGACCAGGACTCTGAGATGTAGCGTAGGATGGGCTCGATGCTTCTCGGTGTGATCCTGAGCGCGGTTTTGTATGGTCTCTTATGAATAGCGCTGCAGCAGATCTCACATTATATGCTAGGTACGGTATCTCTGTCCTGCAGTGTCTATTCTATTTCACCCGTGCGTCTCGGATTGCCGTGACTGCATCCGCGAATTTAATTTCCCTCATTTTGTCTGGTGCTCGCATAGGCTATGACCGCGATCCCCAACTCCTCAAAGCCTTGGTAAAGAATCTGTATCTGCAACAAAACAATGCACTCAATATTGCTCAGGTCGCCGCGACCGTCTTCCTCGACTCACTTCATCTGGCGTTTGTGATGCATACAGGTACGCGAGTAAATAAAAATCTAGCCGCAAAACTGACGCACTTTCTAGTGTATCATTACCTGATAACAAACTATTAGTGAGCCACTTTATCAAGCGAATAAATAACCGATCTGACTTAACCTTCAGTAACAACGACGCGCTAGAGGTCATGGTGTGGTGAGATTGAAGTGAGTTTTGATGGGCATCCGCTGAAGCCTCTATCCTATCCAGGAGTGTCTCCGTGAGTCGACTCCTCCGTTCATCGAGAAAGGCATTTACTCCGAGGACAGTTGGAGGCGGTACCCACCGTATGTGATTTCAGTCCCCATTATAATTTTCTGACAACTATTGCAGGGAGTGACCGCTGCCCTTGTTCAATCGTGCGTATCCTGTGGATATATTAATTTTTCTTCCATCCATCTCCCCTCAGGTTTTATGCATACCGAGTATGGAGGAGTAAGCATTTTCTTTGGGAATATTGCTATAGACTTATCGCTTCGTGAACAGTGAGCCACCATAACGTGCTGCTTACTGGGCTCATCTTGATACTCGTTATGGCCACTGCAGGTATGTTCTGTCTCCTTTGTGATTCACATCGACTTATCTACCTCGGTATCGAGCGTGCGGCACGGGTAAGTCCTAGGCTCCGCCCTCCGTGATCGATGCTGAATATCCTGGGGAAATAAGCATGGGTGGTTCTCGCGTACGTCCCTCTTTCCTCGCCCATGAAATGCCGGTAAATATTTCTGTAGATTAGAAGCGCAGACGTATGAGCGCCTGCTTCGAATCTCGGTGCGTCTTCTCCCAGTCCCGCGCCACGACATTGTCTGAAATGACTCCGCAGCCACTTACAATTTCAATCAATGCACTTTCGACTGGCGTCGACGTTATTATCACCACGACGCTATGCACCATGCTGTATCAGACACGGCCCATGTCTCTAGCGTGTGTTTCAAACCATTCTCAGGTTCATTTCAAGGCTCATTGGTCTCTTATAACCGCCCAGGACGGAAACGATGATCAACAGACTGGTGGGTTCTAAGGGAAATCCCATGTTGCCTCGTTAATCCAACATATAGATCCTGTTCACAATAAATACTGGACTGTGAGACACATTGCTTGGATGGCCAGGCGGCATCTAATGGTTCGACCTCTCTTAGGTTAACGAGGTTGGAAATTGCCGATTCTTTTGCCCCTGTCAACTGATATCCGGGCAGCCTCTGCGCAGTCGCGTCTTTGATCTCGGTATGTATAAGCCAATGTCTCGTAGCATACCTTCCCGATCAATATGTGCCTTTTCCAGCTCATTGTATCACCCAAAACGCTCATATACGCATCGTTCTACTTCTGCATTGGGCGGCGTATGTACTCCGTCCTTCTCCCTATACTCCCACTCACATCCGTTTCAAGTCTATTCGAACGCCTTGCTCGCATCGCTGAACGCCCGCTCTGTGATCCGCGGGCAGATCAACGACATCGATACCAACTTCCATAACAAAACAAGCATTTCACGCTCACGGCTCTCCCGCGACGTTTTCGCCCGGCCAGCGGAGAACCTTACTGCGACCGAGCTCTCTATTCATATCAATCAGGAAACGCAGTTCTACGAGGATAGGGATTACAGCAAGCTTGAGCGCCCGCATCAGGAAAACCCTCCTTTCAAAATTTGTGACAATTTGGTAGGATTGAGCCGAACTGAACAAATCCTGCCACAATTGAGCCAAATTTGGCCTAATGCTAAATTTTGACAATTGTGCAAACCCGATCATTGGTCTACGAGTTTTGACAGATTTTGACAGATTTTGACAGATCCGCGACAGATCTGCGACGTGTTTTCAGAAATTTTTGTCGCCTTCTGGTCCATTCCTCAACACACAATGAATAAGATATAACAGGTATATATTGACTATAGATGTAGATGTACATAGTATAGCTCAAACAAAGTAATATACTACTACTAACACTAATTGATAGAGGCCACGCAATAGTCACGAGACGTTCAGCAAGGTACCTGCAAAATAATTACTATTAGGGCCAAAAAAGGGAAGTTACACCAAACAAAATGCACCTGTATGATGTATCGGCCAAAAAAAAGCCGTTCGGATCTCTTGAACACTGTAACAACAGTCACAGTCAGAAGGTTTCCGAGGAACAGGCATGGCAAATATCGCTTACCAACACAGAAAATCTGTTACATCAGTCGGCATGAGTCGGTCGTGTCCGGGAAGGGTGGGCCGCGGCATCCTATCGTGGTGGGAATATACATACAGCTGTGAGCGTGGTTATCATGGAAAGGTGACAGCAACAGACATACCTGGAATGACAAGCTAGCTATAGGGCTGCCAGGCTACAGTAAATATGAGAGCAGGGCAACATTGAGGAAATTCACACACCCGAAATGAGCCCCAGATAGGATGGGCCCACATCTGAGACCTTGTCGGGTTAAGGGAAGTGAGATAATAACGACAGCAAGAAGGAGTGTCAGTGAGGAAAGATGTTGATGGGTCGGCACACACCTGAAATTGGTTGGTTTGTAAAGATTACATATGGAGGTTGTTTCATGCTGAAGAAGTAGCGACAACGATGGTGAAAAGAAGGGCGACGATGACGATGGTGAGAAGGAAGACTGTCAGTGAGGGAGGTGTAGATAACTCGGCACATACCTGAAACTGGGTGTAGATTGCAAGTTGAGGCTGGTTCACGGTGAGGAAGTCGCAACGACGATGGTGGGAGGTAGTGGGAGAAGGCAAGAAAGGTTGACGGGATGTGACTTGTTTGTTCGTTTCGGACTGTCAACATAGCACGTGACTTACTGCCGAACCCTCGCTTGCTGAACCCTCGCTTCGACTTCAAAGTTTGATTCAGAATCAAAGTTTTTCCGGTGCCAACTTGTCGCGCCGACTCTAGAGAGCCATCCCCGTTATGCCAGTCATGCCAGTACTCAACTTGTGTCATTAGTGGCTCCTGTTGGAATTTATCAGGACCTACACCTCCGCAGCGCACATCACTAATACTCTATCGCTCCTATCAACTTATCATGATACGAGTGTTGGAATATCATACTTAAAACTGGATCTTCTGAGGATGCCATTCAATGCCCCTCTTTTTGTGGTCCCCATTCCTATCAGAGTGAATGTGAAATAATAACTGTTGTTGGGTTGACAAGTAAATTATCTCCTTAAGCACCTGTTGAGCACTAGAGGAAAGAAAAACAGAGGTTGTGCCTGTAACGCTACTGAGTTGGAAGCGACACTCCAATGGCGAGACCTAGTCAAAATTCTAAGAGCCAATTCAAAATCTGTCAGAACTTGGGTAGAATTGACATCGCTTAGTATCATTTATGTCGCTTAGCCTCACTTGTCACAATTGTGCCGAAACTGCCAAATTGTCACGGATTCTGAAAGGAGGATTTTCGTGATGCGCGAGTAAGTTTATTGTCTCTGCATCTCCTCTTACTGATTGAGAATTTGCTCACGTCGTTTTACCTTGCAGTCGGATAATCCCTCGACCGTGGTGGGCGAAGCATAGCTTCCTCATTGCGAGGAAGCAACAAAACAACACAGCGGCAACACTCAGACTTGCCTTCTGTTGTGCGGCCGTGTGCACCCGGGTTGCCCACAATGAGTACACCACGGATGGTATATCGAAAACTGACAAACAGATGTATGTATGTACATTAGATTTACTTCGCTGTAGTGGCCAGTTCGGATCCTCATCTCTGCTCGAAATTCTTCTCGTCAACTCGGTGTATCTCTTCACCACCGGGTTGAATCGTTAAATCGGCCTGGGCCCGGGGGTTGTGCAGGTATAGTACCTCCTCGTCCCAACTCCGGACGAATGGCCTAAATACACAGGGCACCGGGTAGTAATATATTAGTGCCAGTAATTTGAAGCTGCGTGGCCCCAGAGCTCTCGCACGTCTTGTTATTGGCCCATCGCCTACAACTGAATCAGCTTCCGGAACTATCGATCATTCATATCTAGATAACCTACTCGAGGGGGCAGGTCTTTACTTACTTTCGACTTGGCTGAGGTCACCACAAATTGTTGGCAAAAACGGGAGTCAGTCTCGCGCCGCGACATCGGCCCTGTCGTGACAGTTTGCCCGAGTAAAATTCTCGCCGCAGCCGGATTTTTTCGAAAATCAACTATTTCCGGCCAACATTTGGCAACTCTGGACCGATGTGGGCTCCAGGCCTGTTCTATAGATTTACCATCATTTAGCCAAGATCAGCCAATGGCGCGCCCAAGTCCGGCAATCTACCACAAAAATGATCATCACATTTCGCACTGCCACCCAAACCTTTATTGCTCTCAGGATGCCCTTCTTCGCAATTTTGAAGAGGTAGAAGGGATGCGATTATATTTGAATGATTTATGGCCTCCAATTTTTTCCGAAATTGGTTAAGAGATGATTGAACAAGAGCCCTCAAAATCATAGCGAATCAACCAGACTGCCACGATGTCACGACACGGCTCCCAAATTGGGTGTCTTTGATTTGATTTTTGATTTGATTTCGTTGTCAGATAACGCTAAATTTAGGTCCGCATCCCCTGGACTCCCTTCACCACCTCGTACGTCTGCCCACTGGGTCAGGAAGACGACATCTGGCTTCGGCTTTCCGAGTTCACGCACTTCCGTTTTCGTTTTCGTTTCAAGTCTCCGAGCTGGGCCTTGGTTGAAGTCACCCAGCGTGGTCGTGTGCCGACTCTCTTTTTTCATAGATCGCCTTTTCCGAGCTCGTGCTGGTACGCGTGTCCGTGCGGACCCCATTCACCACCTTTCCTATCTATGCTTGTTGGGATCCGACTCCCTGCAGTGTCCATTATGCAGATGCCCAGCTACCTGCTCTACAGTAGAGTTCGGTGGATTGCGGTATTTCTAATCGTCGTCGTCTCCCTCGCTAGCATTGCTTTCTTGCTGGAAATGGACGCCACACTCAAAGTCGCCATTCCAGCCGAGGTAACCGCGCCTGCAGTGGTGACGGAGCTTCATGTCGCTGCGCTGCCAGTCCCGTCGCAGGTACCCGAGCTCGTGGGGTCGTCTGTATACCACCCCTTCCTCCCTCCACCCGCCGCCCAATACCTCGCGAATGGGACAATCCGACCCATCAAGGCGTACACGAACATCACAGACGCATGTATGGATAGATGGGTGTCGACTGGACAGTGGGAAGATCCATGCACAGGGAGCATGGTGCGGGACGCCATCGTCGATCTTGTCTACGTCTGGATCAACGGATCGTACGTTACGTGATTCTTTCGCCGTCATATCCAGCCTACCATTTTCCTAGGGATCCACTCCACCAAGAAGCACGCACGACGTTGTCGAAGGTGATGAATTACACAACGGCGGAGGGGCGTTTTCGGGAACACGACGAGCTGCGCTATTCCCTGCGCGCCGCGTACGACGCCACGGCTAGCTGGCCAGACTCCCAGTGGCACGTCGTCACCGCTGATGTGCCACATCCCAACACCCATAACTCCTCCTCCGCGCCTCATCGCCGTCTCGGCCTCGTCCCGCAGTGGCTGGATATTGAATGCGCGCTCCAGGGTCCGGATGATCAGCCCGCCATTCATTTACATCACGGTATGGATAGAAGGCTATTTTCGTACCTTACTCCTTTTTCAACGGCGGTTCAGATTCCCAAATATTCCGGCTAACGTCGAACCCTGGTACCACCCTAACACCCGCGGATGCGAGCGGATGGTTAAATAAAGTTGTTCCCAGTTTCAACAGGTAATATTCTCCGCCAGCTGCATGCGGGATTATTACTAAAGATATATTTCTCTAGCCACGCCATTGAGTCGCAACTGCCACAGCTAGATCCTGAAATAGTCGCAGACAACATGTAAGTTCCCAGGTCCGATGTCCTTCCGCGGCGCTGACGTCAGGTCAGCATTGCAATGAACGACGATCAATTCCTAATGATGCCCCTCCCTCCGTCGGCGTTCCACAGTACACTATATGGCCCGGTATTCCGCATGCAGCCTAAGCTTCTGGTGGGTGGCGACGCGTCCGGCGATGCGGATGGCGGTGGCGAGTGGCGGTCTCTCGGCTGGAGCTCACACCTCCTGAGTAAGTAAACGCTCAACACATTGATAAACGGCCCACTTAGTTCTACAGGCCAGCACTTTGGGCTCCGGAAGCGGCCTTACATCCAACACAACGTGCGCGCACTCTCCCTCCCACTGATGCACGAGACGTCGCTTGCATTCGGATCGTTTTTTGCCGCGACCCCGCTCTCGCAATTCCGCGGCTCGCACAACGCGCCGAACGAACTAGAAGTCAACACGATTTATATGGCGACACATTTTGTTATCGAGCGGCATCGCGAGGCGCTCCTCTGGTCGTGGGTCGTCGGCAAGTGGGGTGGGCATCTGGGGGTGCTAGACAAGGACCAGAAGAAGCGTATGTGGCGCGAGCTGGGCGGACGGGAGGGCGATACACTAAAATTGCCGAAGGCAAAGCGGTCGACCATGGACGACCTAGATTTGAACATGTGGATGGCAGGAGTGCAGTCTCCAAGCCCATCCGATCCCGATATGGGGAAAACAGGATACCGCTGGGGTATGCCTTTAACGAATCCCCTGGCAGCGTGTTTGTGCTGATCGTCGCTGAAATTAGTCTCTATGGACGGATACAGTGCTTCGTTCACCGGCTTAGCTGGATCAACCACCATCAAACGCAGCGAGTGCATCGGCGAGGAGCTGGAGCACGCGTGGGATATGTTTCGCAGAGTTGCCAAAAATGACACACAGTGCGGGGATAATTGTATGTATTCCTCGATCAATATTACCTGTTCTTATTACCTTCGTCCAGTAATCGCTGCTCTAATGCATGCGTCAAAAAGCGGCCTCTCGGTTTTCCTTCCCCCACCATCGCCGCGGCCGCCCTCCCAGTCGGATCCCATAATCCTGCCGCTCGAAATGCCCGTCAATGCACCCCCACTTCCGCAAAACCCGCGCGCATTCGCCGTGCGGCTCCTCATGCGCTACGCCTATGCCATCGGTGACTCGCCGCTGCGCTTCATTCAGCTCAAGTCGGCAACCCAGGCTAAGGGGCTCCTGAACGCCACTCGCTGGCAGGGTATTACGATGCTGGGCATCAACGATGACTTGAAGGAAGGGGAGCTGACTGCCGCGGATGAGATGCTACGGGACTGGTTTGAGCGGCGGTGGCCGGATAAACTGCAGTGCGAGGTATAACGGCGGAATGAGGTGATATCGCTATACCACTCCGGGACCCGGCCCATTCAACGGTAACCCAGAGCCAATGAGGTGTATTATATCTTGACATGTAATTTAACAACACTCATAGTGTTAACTTTCAAAATTTAGATTTCAGCGAAACTTGGTAGATGCGTACCTCCTATACACCAAGATAAGAGCCACTAATTCCCGTCACTGGCGGTGAACGATTACTTTTTTCCGGCCGTATCGCTTCGTCACCGCTCAGCATCCCTTCCCCAAAAGTTGCCGGTACCTTTTCATGTGCTGGCCCAGAGTCGAACCCAGATCCCCGTAAGATCCTTGACGGCCCACCTATGGCCTCGCTTACCTAGGACTTGTTTAAACGGGGATTTTGTAGACCGTGACAACAGAAATGGACTCCACCGGTCGAATCGACGACGAGTATCGAGCGTCGCTGTCCGTCAAAAGAGAACGCCAGTATCTGAGCAATTTTTCGGGATTGAAGGATCGTGGTCGCGGACCGAGTCCGAGATGATTTGGTTGAAATGAAAGTGCCAGCAGAGTACAGATCGTTCGTGGCTGCCATCTAACAGGCAAATGTGGTAACCGAAAATGGACATCTTTTGATGTTTTAGACACAGCACCGATATTCTTTGTAAATTCGTACATACTTGTAGATAATTTCACGGGACAGAAATTTAAAACTTATTTAATCCGACGCGATCATGTGACGCACTGAGAACGCGTAGCAAAGCTTAGTCATGCTATGGCCGTCTATACACAGTAAAACTAGGTTTGGTGTCGAAGATAATCCTGGTATTGAGAGAAGATCAACAATAGAGGATGCGTAGCTGTCCTGCAAGGGCAATTTAACACAATATTATCTTGGCTCGGAAGAATATATTGACCGATAGTTCTAGCAGGCAGCTATATTGGCTATGAGGGCCATATAACCCCCAGCCAACCCTACTACAACTACGGCAACAAATTCTGACACTATAATTACAGCCCTTTGCGGAACATAGGGCGCGGCCAAAAATTTTCCCATTTTGGGACATTTTTGATCTTTTTAACCATTTCCCTCGCCGCGCGCTCAGTTCTGAATGTATTGTTCTAAAATCTATATGAATGGAACCGCAACGAAATTCTGGAGGTCCTCTCGTGCTTCGATTTCTTTTATTCAGCTTATATAAAATGTACAATGATATAATCATGTTTATATGGAAATCTCCTCCCACAGGGGGAGTTGGCAATAAATTATTTTGGGGTCTCATTAGGGCATATCTACACCTATTTCGGAGGTCGCCTCGTCCCCGGATTTTATCTGTGGGTCCTATACCACGTGAATGATGTAATTGAATTCAATAAAAACACCCACTTGTCAGACACAATGCTCTGGCATAATCTGGTCCCAGGGGAACGTTTTCCTCGTTGGGTGCTCGTCCCATGGTGATTGAAAGATACTCCACCACTCACATTGGTCATCCAAGTCCCCGTCCCCGTAGGCGACGCGTTTCAATCTGCACGTATATTGTCACGTGATGGAAACGCGGGCAGATTGAAACGCGTCGCCTACGGGGACGGGGACTTGGATAACCAATGTGAGTCGTGTAGTATCTTCAAATTACCATGGGACGAGCACCCAACGAGTATTACGTTCCCCTGGGACCAGATTATGCCAGAGCATTGTGTCTGACAAGTGGGTGTTTTTATTGAATTCAATTACATCATTCACGTGGTATAGGACCCACAGACAAAATCCGGGGACGAGGCGACCTCCGAAATAGGTGTAGATATTCCCTAATGAGACCTCAAAATAATTTATTGCCAACTCCCCCTGTGGGAGGAGATTTCCATATAAACATGATTATATCATTGTACATTTTATATAAGCTGAATAAAAGAAATCAAAGCACGAGAGGACCGCCAGAATTTCGTTGCGGTTCCGTTCACATATATTTTAGAACGATACATTCAGAACTGAGCGCGCGGCGAGGGAAATGGTCAAAAAGATCAAAAATGTCCCAAAATGGGAAAATTTTTGGCCGCGCCCTATGTTCCGCAAAGGGCTGTAACGGGCGACTACCGTCACAGGACTTTTTCCTGATGCAGGTGTTGGAAGTTATCGTAAACCCGTTGCGTCTTTTCCGGCCCGCCCCACTTTGACGTGTGTCTGAGACACTCACGTCTTTTCTCACATAGATACGGGATGTAGAGGCATGATCGAAGAGCGTTTATCCCCCCTTGCCTTTTGCCATAGACGTGACTACCCACCCAAGCATTGACAGCCATGTCTCTCTTCAAACTGCCGGTGGCCTTGCAGGCCGTGATCTGCTACCTTCCTGCTCTTGCCCACGGATATTCCACCAACTGGGCCTCCCTACACTGCCCTTCCAGCTCCGCGGACGTGCTCTCGACGCCGACGTACGGCTCCGACCAGATCGTTTTCACCGTCTGCGCCGAGCTAAATATCAGCGCACCTCTCATCGACGTCTATAACACCATCCTAGACTTTCAGGCCTACCCTTCCTGGAACACATTTGTCTTCGCGGTCGACCTCCCATCCAACGTAACCACCACACCAACAGACGACTACGTCGGCATGCCCATGACGTTCCACACTGCGGGCGTGCTCCCGCCTTTCAACACCACGAGCAACGAGGTTCTCACGGTGCTGGACTACGCGAACGCGGCCGGCTACTCGTTGTCCGCGTGGCGGTATGATGACGGCCTGGGCGGCGTGGGGATGCGGGCCGAGCACCCAAATGTCCTCGTTGACGTGGGCGGCGGCACAACGCGCTACCTGTCGTTTGAGACGTACTATGCGGGCACGGAGACGGCTGTGGTTCTCCCGTTAAAGGGGAATTTGCAGACGGCGTTTGAGAAGCAGGGGGCGGATCTGAAGGCGTATGTGGAGGCGGAGCCAGGGAAGTGATGTGTGGTGCTGCAGGAGGTGCGCGAACTTGTGGTGTGAAAGGAAATAGGCTGCCAACCAATTTCGTCGGTCTTTCAGTCGAGATAAACGGGACACAAATCTAGGCCTCGGATTTTAAGGGTTCTGAAATTTTTCTGCGTAGAAGTCTTGGGAGGCGTCCATCAGGAAAATCTCCTTTTCTGAGTTTGTAACAACTTGTACCAATAGAGCGTGCTCGAAGTTCTTTACAACAGTTGAACATGTTACGGCACTCCGATCCTAATACGTGTGGTGTTTATCGTCAAAATTGAATACATTCCTTGCCAACAGGATCCTGGACCTCAACGGTGTGGAGGTTATTTTCTGGCCCCACCACATTCAGGACTCATGGAAAACTTTTATACTAGTCTAGGAGTGCCGCTCCTAAACCATAAATCTCATTGGGTTTCAAGCTTCATATTTCAAGACCCGTCTCAAGCCCATCCCTTCCCGGTCTCCGGGTTCCTTCGCACATCCGTGTTTCCTACCATGAAGAGCACTGTGCCGAGATTTTATTCAAGTTATGTCGAGGATAAAAGAACGACTTACGATCGGCCTTCATCACTGATATGCGCCAAGGATTTCCGGTCCCGTCAAGAGTGGATTTGATGAGTTTGAACTTCCAGGTTGCCTGAGGAAAATAGTTCAGGATCAGTGCAAGTACGTTCTACATCCGAGGAATTAGAGCTCACTCCATTTTGCAGGATGGGACCCTCGTTTGCGGCATCGCGCCGCAGAATAACTAACGGGCTGCAGCTCGCGGAGGCTTCCGTAGGAGGCTCGATCGCTGTTTTGGGGAGAGGCTGCGGGAGCTCCACCAACACTCCCCTTCCAGGCATACAGATTAATTAGCATCAACCAGATGTGCCATGTTAATTGAAATACGTACAGAGGAGCAGTCAAGGTCGCGTCCATGTGGTCTAACCTTCCTTTGAAAACTTGCGCCTGGGCCACCGGTGTAGTGTCTAAAATCTCAACACGTTGACGAGTTTACCCAGCCAGGGCGGAGACTACTCACGGACTGATTGGCCGCCCAGCACACTGCCTAATTGATTGGAAGCATCATCCTAGTCAGTGGTGTGTATCCGGCTGAGACTACGCACTATAATCCATGATAAGGTCGTCGGCGAAAACGGAGGCCACTTTGTCCCATTCTCTCCGGTCGAGGTGCCAAGCCTGGACAAGAAAGGGATTGAATGCCTTGGATGGAAAATTACTATGTTGAAACATACCATCCGAGTGCTTCATAGAGTAGTCTTTGTGGTTGGGTCCCGAAAAAGACAAAATGACACTGACATGGTATCCTGAATATTGGCCCGGTCGAGGAGGTAGCTAGTTATTGAGTAGGGGGGCATTTTCTTTCTTGCTTCGAGGCGAGATAGATGTTCGGGAGAGCCTTTATATGTGTTTGCGTCGGTTGAGAATGTGTCATTCGAAACTGTCATAGGTTCGGATGGTATCCGTTGCGAAGTTGAAACTACTAGCCGAATAGCCGATGAACCGGATAGCCGCATAGAATATGCGTGAATTCTCAACATACCAGGGTGACGTTCACTTAATCCGGGTCGAACGGGGGATAGAAAAAGGTGAAAAGATGCTTGGATTCTCAGCGGCGCGGAGCACTTCGCGCCCAGATCCGAGGTACTTACGCTAACCTACCGTGTGTGCTTCATTTACCGGGATAAACATCAAATCAAATGGAGCCAGGAGCTCCGGGTATCCACAGGGATGCGATGGGCTCGGCAAAAGTAGAGAGAAGAGGGGGACCGCGATGGGGAGAACCGACGAGAAGATCGAGAAATAAACCAGGATATATATGGTCGTTGTGAGGAAACTGGAAGATATCCAGGTATAGAGCCAAAAATGCAATATTGGAACGCGACTCCGAACAGAGAGCAAGAGCAGCAGTTCTTTTCCAATATTAATTCCGGAAGGCCGAGACATTCCGAAAATTCCCGAAAAAAGCGTCGGCGTCGATATTCTGGCGACGAGGGCCGAATCGAACAGACGAAAGGCTGCGCAAGATTCCCACCCGAGTTAATTACGACCATGAGGAAACTGCTTCGCATCTCGTCCTTGATAAATTATAGAGGTAGGAAGAGTGGCTGTGAGGAGTCGGATCCGGGAAGCGTGGAAACGCAGGCAACACGGGAAGTCCTCGGCATGCAAGCTTTCTAGTTTAATTGCAAATATCATGGGGTCTAGTTTCACGGACTCAGAGGTGCACCGAGATCTTGAAGCTCTTCTACGTCGCTTCGACGTCTTTTTGCCCGACTCGCCCGAGTACTTTTTGCCCGAGTACTTTGGAGTAATCAATATGTATGGTGGAGTCCACCCGTATGGATACAAAAAAGGAGATAAAGAGTCCATTCTCACGTTTTTGGGCCATTTGAGGGAATCAGATATATACCCACACATCTGGGGCCTAGTTTCACGGACTCAGAGATGTGCCGACTCCCGCGATTACATTCGAAGTCGCTTCGAAGTATTTTTGCCCGAGTATTATGGAGTACGGAAACGGATTAAACAGGACGAACTACGGAACTGTGCACGAACATGACGCACGGACTAGTGGTACGAATGAATCGTACATGTACGCAATATTCCGGGAAAATGCTTTTATACCCAACAGACTAATGCTCGTATCCCACTTCTAGGTTTGCGATTTTCACCGCGTTCTCCCAAACCGCCGAATCCACCTGCGGCGCCCCAGCTCTATACCATGCGTCCGCGAGCCAAGCTCCGGGCCCCATCGTCTTGTAGGGTCGCTGGTAGGTATTGCTGCTCACCGTGGTCGGGTCCCACCACCGCGCCCCCACCTTCGAGCCAAAGAAAAATTCGAAGGCGATGGTCGCTCCCTTGGATTCCGCTCGCAGCATATCATCTAAACCATTCCCCCGCGTCCACTGCTCGACCGGCATTGTTGACTCCCAGCCAAGCTGCTTCGCAATCGCGGCCGCTCGGCGGGACTCGCGGTTACGGTACAGTAAACACTCCAAGAGCATGCGCTGGTCAATCTTAGGTAAGACGACGCCATTGGAGACCTGCCTCGCCATTTCGTTGACGCATACGTCGATGCTGACATTCGCATGAGGGACTTTGTTATGTTCCGTCGCTAGTACTTGGAGCAGGGCGGTGTCCTGTGTTGACAGAGGCCGGAAAGCAATGTTGGCGTCGCTGGATCTAACCGCCCCGACGACGCTGTCCCCGCTCTCAGCTGGCACCGAGGACTCGACAACCTGCAAGCGGTCGAGGAAGCTTGCCGTGAACGGACGGATCGGGAGCTGCGACGGGGTATCTGGGGCAGGGTCGAACACAGAGTTCGCTTCGTTGTACGTCCCAGCCATGGCTCGGCGAAGTGTATCTGTCCACGAATCCACATCCTGCGTAGATCGGCGGGGTTCGTGGGTTTGGTGGCGGTCGAAGGCGGCCAGGAGCATCCATGACGGACTTCTCCACCATCCGGTATGGCATAGTGCTGGCCATAAATATGATACGCCAAAATATATTTTGAATATATTCGAATACATATGAATACAATACGGCCCCAGGACCTCCACCAGAATATGAATACAGCTGAATATGAATACAATACGATATGGATATAATACGATACGTGTCCCATCGTATTCAAATATATTTGAATACTCTGAAGTTGGCTTTTGCCGCCTTCAGGCCTCTGCCGGGACACATCGGATCAATGCATTCTGGCGGCAGTCCTGCAAGCCGAGTCTGATCTGCACTGACCACCGCTGGTCCGGCCTCGGCTTCAATCAATCAATCAGGTGGTGTGATCAAAAGTTGTGATCCGGGGTTTGAAACACACCGACTATCGATAGTGGCTACCTGCTGGTCCCCAAAGAACCAATTCATACATTAGGAGGGGTGTGCAAGGACCTTCCAACACTCTGGCAAAGTTTTGGTCCAGTGTGAGCCTCCTTTTCTCTGACTGCAGGTGGCTCAGAATATATTTTGAATATATTCATATCGTATTCATATTCAACGGCCTGAATATGAATACGATACACTAAGAATACGATACTGGCCCGCGGGGGTGAATACGATATGAATATGAATACGATACGCCATTTGCCGTATTGTATTCATATTTGGCCAGCACTAGTATGGCAGGCGATGGATACTAGGAATACCCGATTTTGAGGGACGTTGATGTCGTCTAACGCAAGTTCAACCTGCGTCTTGGACAGCGGCTCATGATAGGCTCCAGGTTTGCCGATGACGAGGCTGCCGGTCCCTTCTTCTCCGTGTCCACAGAGGACGATGAAGATGGTGTCGTTCGTGTCAGCCTTGGCGGTGGTTTTCGCAAGGGATGTAAGGAATTTAGCCTTGAGATCCTCGACCGGAACGGTGGTGACAGCTGATGAGGAGGGAAGCGCTAGACGCTGAGCGTGGGGGTCGCCGAAAATCGGCGTCCAATGGGGGAATTGCCACGGCACGGCGGTGAGCCACAAGCCTTCATCGGCTTCACTAAACAAATCATGAAACGCCGAGAAGTCGAGCGCCATCCAACGGTCTTGGTTTGAAGCCAAACTGGTTGACGCGAGTATGCCGAAGATGCAAACTTTGCCTCTTGTTTCAAGTTCTGCAGGATTTCAGTCAGTACGTAGGAAGGTGTAGCGAGACTGGAAATCAACGTACTTGTAAGCGTTGGGTCCATTTATAGAATCGCCTAGAACGAATAGTAGTTTCGAGGTCTAAGGTGGTGGGAGTCGGATACAGGAAGAACAGGAGTGAGGCGCAATGTTTGGCTGGCCAAACAAACCTGTAGCAAATATTGGAATAGGGGACAATTGGACATTATTTCACCTAATACCTCGAACCTTAACTACGCAGCCTTTTCTGGATGATCAACCGCCCGCTCCCCGACGAAGCCATCTCTCTCCCCAGTGCCGATCAAATTGAGTTCGGTTTCCCTCCGATCAAGGTCGCGGAAACTGGAGAATCATCAGCAATGAGATCTATGAACCTCCATGGGGCACGATAGGGCACATACGTCCAATAGAAGATCCCAGCAAAAATTGCTGCAGTGATTCCGAAGGACGCGAAGAGCCACTCGAACCGCGCCTCGACGTTGACCGCCGTCAGTGCGAAGTTCAAGGCGGATGCCAAGGCCGTTTGGAGCGCCGAGAACGCCATGACGACGCTCTTCATGCGCTTGGGAGCTTTGGTGTACGCATACTCCCTAGATCCTAACGTCAATCTTGCCTCAAGTCAAGGCAGGATACTTCTCGCACAAACTGGTGATGCTTGCGAAGATCTCCGAGATGGCAACGAGGATGTAGGGGCCGGAGACGATCCACACATTCAACGGGGCAGCATCGGGTTCGCCGTTGGCAGTCGTACATGCTGATGGCTGGAGATTATCGCACGGCGAGCGGTCGTACAGAAATTTCTCGAGTACCGAGGCATACGCCATCGCTGTGTATACCCTTTACTGACATAGATTTTTCGAAGCGTGACAATGCCCACCTAAACCGGCGACAACAAATCCTGCGGTTATGCGCTTGATGGGGCTGAAGTTGATTCCGAATCTGCGAAGACCGGGATAGATAACCTTCTCGAATATCGGGATCAGAATGACGATCGAAATGGGGTCGAGATTCTTGATGAGGTCGTTCGGGGTCCCTGGTTATATTTTAATTCAGCACGATTTTTGACATAAATGCTATCCTTGCCATGTAGTGTCATCCCCGCTGCCACAGTCCCGAGGTTTCCGTCGATTTGAGAGTAGCCTGCATGGGTGATTGAAGTCAATCTTGAAGATGGGAGAAGTCAACGTGCGCGTACAGAGCCAATAGATCGGGAAGAATAGAAAGACTTTGCATGCATCCAGCGTTCTGCTCACCTCCCCTACGAACTGATCATCCCAGGTAATTCTAGCCGGGATCTCCCCAGTCTTGTAAGAACCTATGACCATCAAAGACTATAATTCTACAGGATACTAACACCGACGTACTGGGTTTGGCGGGATCCCAGAACCCCGGCTGCGCGATACTGCGCCAGACAGCGAGGGGATTCCAGCACCAGCGCGCGGCGAGGCAGACGCCGACCACGCGGAAAGTCTCCAGCAGGATGGACCCGCGCGGGGGCGTGATCACGTAGTATTTCCTGCGCGACGTCAGGAAACGGGTTGAGCGGGAATCCGAAGATCGAGTCGAGATCTCACCGGCAGCTGTACAGTACGATAGGCACCGCGGCAAAGATGCAGGTCGGTACAAGGTATGCGACCCAGAATCCGTTGTCGCGCGCAAGGAACGCAGCACTGATTGCCCCGGTGGAACCGAGGTTAATAGCCATATAGAAGTCTGTTTTACCCTTAATAAGTCTCAGAAAGAAGACTGACCATGAAGGAGCGACGTACACAAGTATAGACTCTCGATAGTTATACTCGGCGAAACAATGACCACTTCACCGGTTTGTAGCGTTTCTGGAAGGATGGACTTGTTCAAACGGACAGGCCGCAAAAATGAAGCCTGCGCACCTTTCCGCATCTTTCCGGTGTATTGGTCTGCGATGAGAGGCGAGACGTTGGATTTGATCGAGCTAGAGATATTCAGGCCGGCAACGATGGTCTCAAACCGCATTATTTACCCGGCACCCACAGCCATCACGAAAATCGCGAGAACGAGCAATGCAAGTGACGTCTCGGGGTGCTGAAGAGTAGCTGGTGTCGAAGACGCCACGAGGATGATATGGCCCAGACTGTCCTTCGGTGAGAATGTTACAAAGGATCGACGACACATGAACGCACAAGATGACTCCGGTGAAGACGCATATGGTTTTGTAGCGGCCCCACTTTGTGTCTGCCAGAATCGCGCCGATGAAGGGGGTGACGTAGACGAAGAATGTATTGAACTGGGGGTAGAGGAGATTATTGGGGCTTGTCAGAGAAGGGACATGAGAAGCGCACCGTCTGGATGGCAAAGGACTTCTCCTGGCCCATGCCCAGAGCACCAGCAACACCAAACGCACGGTTCGCGGGAGCTACGGCGCCATTGGTAGAGCCCGGCGGCAGCGGGGCGCGGATGTAATTGTTGTACAAATTCTCATATCGGTGGTAAATGGCGTTATCGGGTCGTAGATGAGACAACCGAGACATACCGTAGTTCCATAATACGTCCATCGCTCCGCGAACTCCACCACCGCTACCGTGAATGCCTGCCATCTGGGTATCGAAAAATGAATGGGTGGAGAGATAACGCAACGATCGAGACGCACGGGATCTTATCTCTGACGTGCCTCAGCGTCGCGAGGTCGTGCTGCGTGACGCCCTCCGAGTTTTCGAGGACGCTATCCGAGTCTACGTCGCTCGCCTGCTTGACATCCTCGTCGATAATCGAGCCGCTGCCAGCCTTTTCGGCCGCAGAAGGGAGCACGGACATGATTGTAGGCGTTGAGACAGATTCGTCAGAGAACGCCTTTATAACGAAAGTTGAGTTCTGCGTGAGTAATCTTGGCGGGAAAAAGAAGCTCGAATCCCCGTTGCGCAGGACATGAGACTGCTTTCCGACCGGTCGATTTCGTTGCGACTGGCACACAATAGATCATAGAAACCGATGTTGTATATGGCCTAGTATGAGACGAGGCATTCACGTCTGTCTGGGCGGGATGTTCACGGCGGAGTAGGAGGTGTACATGTGGGACAGGTCAGTGACTGTAATTAGCCTGACGTTACTTCGGGCCGCAATAAAGGTTGTGCGGACCGCAAGCCAACTTGTGCGGGAATATTCTCGCCTGTCCGGACCGAAGTGATCGAGCGCCCCAGTCCGGGACTCCGTCGGGATATCTTGGTATGTAAGTCGAGATGGCGCCACAATCTCAGCGGGGAGGGGCCAAGTCGACTGACGCAGATGAGAGTTCGTGACGGGAGTCCTTCGAAAGTATGAGCAGCTTGTTCGGGATGAATCCTTTGAATCCTGTTATATTTCAAATTTATTCATCCTGTACTAAAATCACAGTGGGATGCGGGCGATAATCACCGGCCCCATCACGTTCCCAGACCTTCAGCACTTTCTGACCCCTGCCATTCGATTTCCGGAGGACATTCGTACCCACAGCAATGAGATCCGCTAGTGGGATGGCTTCCGGCACGTTGGACTCCACCAGTGCGAGCTCACAAAGGTTCTTGATATTTGCCAAACGCGAAAGCAGGGCCTATGATGAGAGAAAAGTTTGAAACAGCTATGTATATGCATTACCTTGGAATGGCTGGTGATGGGCGCCGCGATTGCCACTGCGCGAAGGGACGGAAATCCGCACAGGTGTTCTAAGTATGGGTTAAATCCGAACACCACAGACAGAAACCGGAGCGCGTTTACCGACGACGATGTGGTCAACCAATTGTACGCCAGAGAGAGAATACAAGCGAGGAAATGCGTTCTTCGCGGCCATCAGCGCTTCAGAGCTAAAATACATCGACGGAGAAGCGAGAGTTTGGATATTGGGGAAGGCAGAAAACATCCTGTGCGTGAAAGCGGGAATAGAAAGTGTCGTAACGGTTGTGAATTTGACTTCACTGAACGCACGATCGTTAGCGAGGGTATTCAGAACGTAGGAGTTAATGGACTGGATCTCGATGCAATCGAGGTTCGGGAGTGCTTGTAGGAGTAGGAACAGCTTGGACAGCTCGTACGCGCCATTATACTGCACGCCATGGAAAGATCTAACGAGGGATATATGTTTTTTTATGATGCGGCATGGGGAGATTCTGCGGAGAGCACACCTTATGTGGGGAAAAATGACCTTCCGCAGCGAACTGTTGATGCGACGAAGATGAAGCCTTAATTTTGAAGTCTCTACATGACGCCAGAGCAGAGGCAAAAAAAGGGTTTGCAATGCTTGGGACAACGTTGCAAAAATCTGGCGACGTTCCAAGCGTTCCTGCTCCGTCGTCGCGATCTGGCGTAGCGGAGGTGGGAACACATCAAATGGGAAGGGGGGTGGCGAAGCAATCTCCAGAAGAAGTTCGGTTGGGAGCTCCAAAAACGAGGAAGCTGGGGATGGTCGAGGCGACGACATGAAGGCAGACAGCAACGACGTGCGGCCCGGATACTCCCGAGGCACAGCCTTGGCATAGCCTCGACACGTGCTTGCTGTGCTTTCTCAGCGACGACCTCACCAATTTCCACGAGTCACCGAAATCTTGCCGAAATCTTTTGCACGGCCTCCGAGTCCGAGTTGGTCATTTCCGCTCAAGCGGAAGATTCAGCTCACTCCCAAACTCTTTTTTTCCTACAGGCTCGCAAGCGTTATGATCTGCCAGAAACAAGTTTTACAGAAATCGTCTCCGGGAGCCTAGCATTGTGCGTCGACCGAAGTCTTAGTCAACTATTATCGTCCCACAGCATCTTGGCCACAGTAGGGCCATCAACCGCGGCTCCATAAGCGCAGTCGGTAGGTACCGGTGGCCACAAATTCTGATCGGCTGTTGCGCCATCTGTTGATTCATTTTGACGCTCCTGTACCCGGAAGCGGCACATAAAAGGGCCCGATGGTATGACACTTGGCGTCGAATCTCTTCCTTTACTATCCATGTCCGCACCAACGCGAATCCGGAAAGCAAACGGGACGACTGCTGCTGCCCCGCCTTCAGGCGACAGCGATGCAACACCGGACCCCCAGATAAACGAGCGACTAGCTACAGATATCCAGAGAGAGCTCTGGTTTCGTACATTCCAACTTCCTAGCAAGATAACGCGCACTATTGGTATGGTCCCATTATCCCGTGAGTCGTATTCATTTCTTAGTCTGAATCGTCTCAATCACCTTACCCAGTGCTCTCTTTGTGGATCCTACTTGTATACACAAACCATTACGGTAGAAGCACACTCCCCTTCTACCTGGAGGATCTAACGAAATCTGACTTCAGGTCCGCTTGGATATTGGGAAGCTTTCATATTGCGCTCCACCGACTATAGGAAGCGGTTCACAGACACGAGCTTTGCTCGTACACTCGGCCTCGATTCTCCCGGACTTAATCAATACAGCCTGTGGCGAGGCGTTGTCGTGATATCGTTTTCGACTAGTCTCACGTACATATGGTAAGGGCCCCCAAGTAATCTCGAACACTGCCTAATATTCGCGCAGCATAGCGCTGCTCGCACTGAGGCATGAGCTATTCCATTGGAAGCCCGAGCTGCTGCAACGATATCTCGTGGACGCAAAAGCCTCGTTCCCTGGTCGATTCCTCCCAGAGTCGTGGCTGCATTATATTTTTAATCTCTACGAGGTCGGGCACACCCAGCGGACCAGAAACCGGATCCAGAATCGGGACCATCGCGCGACGGACGACCATCATGAGCTAGCCAAAGTTGTCAGATGCGTGCTGCGGAATCTGGTGACGATTCGATCTCCCCTTCTGATCTATCCTTGATGCTCTTTCCAGCTCGTTTCTACCTGCGTCGTGTTTTGCATGTGGATGGCCCTGTTGCAAACGGGATTTGATTCGCACAATATCATTAAGCTGCCTCGAAGCCCGGTCCCGCCCGCACAGGCTAGTATCCGCAGTCTAATTGCATCGACATGACTGATTGAAAAGTTCCTAGATCCTTGTGTGGCACCTAATCACCGACACGTTGTACTTCTTTCCCCACTACATTGCGCATACGCCAAGGGGCAGCAAAGGGATCCACCATAAAGTTCTCCCGGGCTCCCTCGCGGAGAAACTGGGCAGCTTCCTTCGCAACGCGCACAAGACGCACCATCGGTCCAAAGCAAATCTGGCGATCGCCGCATGGTATTGTAGCGTGACGGAACAAGTTCTGTTCAATCTTTTCCCGGTGAGCTACTCTTTTCTCGTTTCCGCCCTGGAAATCCAACGGCTACAATTCGTAGGCAATGGTGGGCCCGGTGTTCACTCAGATTATCGCGGACAAAACGGGGACGGCGGACACCTGGGGCACGCATCTCATCACGCTTTATGCGTGGCTACTGGCAGGGACCGCAACTTCAGTCCTCGCACATACCGGATTTCGAACGAGCTGGAACGATCCAGGCGGCCATGGTATGCTAAAAGCTCGATTTTCCCCAATTTTTCTCTGAAGCCGAGTGCGACAGACGAACACCATGAATACGCGTTCGGGCAACACGCCGTGAATTTTGGTACGGCTGGATTTTGGGATCGGGTGTTCAGGACGAAGGGAACCAAGGCTGCTGAAGGAGCGATGAAGTGGCAACGTCAACGCGCACGCCAGGCGGCCTTGGTCACAGCGTCCAAACGCTCGGGAATCCCGCTCACGAGGGAGCAGAAGCTGGTTGTCGAGCAGCCGATGGTCGATTATGAGTGGATCGATACACGAGTGGAAGACTAGGCGTCACAACGTTGCCATTTTCATTAGGAAATCTACGCAAGTACGCGCCAGTCAGGACCTTAAACTCAAATGTTGGTAGCCTTGAAGTTAAAGTTGGTAGCTCTCTGCCGTTGATGAAAGCCTTCGGAGCCGGCACGAGAGTTCCGGCCGAAAAGCAAACCGTATTTAAGCAAATTGAAATAGGTTAAGCTAAGCATGTGAAGCTGATCCTCTGGGTCAGAATACGATGGTATATTCTTACCCGCGAAACAGAATGAGTAACAAACAAATATGCTGGGCTGTAATCGGCCAAGTTCTTTCAGAGTCCGACGCAAAGTGTGGAATTACGTGATTATTTAGACGCTTGATTGATGTGGCATCTTTTCCTTTACCCCCATCTCCCGCCCCTTCCCCTTCGTATTCCCCTCGTTGCACGTCGCATATCGGCCCTTCGACCATTCAACAAGATGCTCAAGCCGCTGCTTCGTGGTCTTCCAAGCCGCTGCTCCATGATCGTCAAGCCGCTGCTCCAAGGTCTTCAAGCCCATTGTAGTTGAAGCCTCACCGAGAACTCTTCGGGACTCTGGCTCTCGGCTGGGTCTATCCGTCAACCTGTGCTCGTATATCGCCTGCCTAGACTCACGGCTGCATCAATCCGAGTCGGTAGCGCTAGGGCCTACACTAGCTGCCGGAGCCACCGGCGCTGCAACCGTAGGTCCGTACCTAGCCTCTCTCTGCAGAGTATAGTATCTGAAAATCCTTCAGGCATATACATCCCTCCGCTTCGCAGATAGTCCCTGGTTGCCAACTTGCCATATAGTGGGGACTAGAAGACCTGACTACCAAAGATCCCGGCGCTATCAGACGGTGCATACCAAGTGATTTTTTTTCTTGATGTTGATCTCTAGGCAAGTTGAAGACATTTCCGCGCGTAAGCCTGGGACACAGACCCAGATCCGTGCTTTGAGTATATATATTCAGGTTTTCGTATACATTCAGAAGATCCGCCAAGACTCAAAATGCGGCGGATTGTCGCCGTATGGGATCGCCATTAAGCGAGGATGGGATTTAAAGCCAGGAGGCTGATCTCAGCCTTCTCTCGGAACCAAATGTACCCTCTCATGATTTTTGCCTTCTTCGCGACAGCCGGAGCATATATATGGCCTTCGCCACAGCTCGATGCCCTCGAGGCCGCGCGCTTCGACCAGAGTGGATTCAACGCGCTTCCGATGGCTCTATTCGTTTCACCCTGTGATTTGTTCATCTTCGGTAACACTGGTGCCACAAGTAGGTCCGATGCTGCCGACTGGATACGAACGGTACGGAGCACCAAGTACCACGTCGAAGATTCATCCAGATCTAATGCGCGCAGACATATCATGACATGGCTACATACAACATCACGGACGGTACTGGAGGCTTGGACGCCTCAATCCGTTTTGTTGAGGAACAGGCTCGCCCGGAGGTGCGTTGCGCCGTCTACTTTTCAAATATGCTTCCAAGTGACGAGACATACCGCCACAGAATGTCGGTGACGGTTTCAACAATACTTTCTCCGTGCTTCTTGGACTCTCCACCCGCTACATCTCCAGTATCCCCCCGCATTGTGGGTGATACATCCCTGACCATCTTGCTTCCTGGTAGTCGCGGACATCATAGCGCTCGGAACTATCATCGCGATTGAGAATTGGTAAATCCGGTTCTCACTTCAAAGTCTCTGTTATACCGATCGTGTATAGCGGAGGCCCAGAAATCGCTTTCCGCGGCGGACGCGTTGATGCTGGAGTACCGAATGCCCCCGGTGTGCCGGAACCGCAGCAAGATCTGGACTCACACATGGCCTCCTTCGCTCGGCAAGGATTCACACAGACCGAAATGATTGGCCTGGTCGCATGCGGGAGCGTAATATTGTTGTCCATAAATCAACACATGTTCATCTGACTATTGCTAGCCACACATTCGGTGGCGTGCAGCACGACCCATTCCCCGATATTGTGGGCGTATTGAACGACACTCACAACACCGAGGACGTCGCCCACTTTGATATTACCTTCGTGACGTTCGACAACAACGTCTAAGGCGATCCTCTTCTACTTATCAATTCACTCACCATCCCGCAGCGCTAAGGAGTACATCTCCGGCACCACTCAAAATCCACTGGTTGTAGGGTTCAATGACACTACAAACTCCGACAAGCGTATCTTCGCCAGCGATGGGAACGCCACCATCCTCTCGTAAGTCTCCCAACGTATTACCATCTCACTGAACTCTGGACAGATTCGCCAACTCTCTAGACCTATATACTTCAACGTGCGCCGATCTCTTTGCGCGCATGCTGGATACTTTTGCGAGCGGGGTGGAGCTCACCGACGTGATCACACCACTGCCCGTGAAACCATCCAATCTGCAACTCATATTGAGTGGCGACACGATCCAGTTTGCCGGTGAAGTCAGGGTACGATGGGACGCGGCGCTCCTTTCAACGAATCTGATCCGCTATGAATAATTGCAGCTCTGGAACATCTCGACGAGCAGTCTTCCTACGGTTTCCCTCGTCTGGGACGACCACTCCGGGGGCACAAACAACGCCGCGCCGGCCCATTTTCTGGGCCTCTCAACCGCAGTCGCCGGGCGCTATACCGCGGCGGGGTACGGTTTTAACGCCACGGCTAACGGGGTGGGCTCCGTGTCTATCGCCCCCACGGCCGGACTAGCATGCGCTTCCTCGTCGACGGCGTGCTGGAGGACCAGGGTGGCGTGGGATTTGCGGTACAGGATGGCTTCATGTTCTCCACGACATCCTGCGTCAGTTCTCGGAACTCTACTACCAATCTCCCCGATGGGGGGAGGGTAGACGTCGCGGTGCGTGTATACATCTGTCTAGATAAAAACGTCAAGCTAGCTGCGCTTCTCCTATTACATAGGTCCGCAACGGCGTGAACATAACCCGCGTGTACCTCGAGGAAATAACCCGCGACAACGTAGAACGCCCCGTCGTTATCGAGATCGAAATTGCGCCGCCTACGCAGTCAGTCGCCGCAAACTCAGCCTACTCTCTGTGGACCCTCAACATGGCCGATGCAGATCCGTTCACACAGTTCACGATCGGTGCAGAAATTGATAGCGTTGTCTACTCAACGTTCGATGTGCATTCTTTGTTGCAGTTTCCTACGTGCACAACGTAATCCACGTACTCGAGACTCCGCATGTAGTTGCAGAATTCGGTTTGGGTATTTCTACTTATTTTACGCCGCATAGAGTTATATGGTCAAGATATTCCTTCACGTGGAATGTTATGAGGAAGGATTGTCTGAGAACATTGCTTTCACTATCTTCATTTCGGCTACGGGTCGATTTCTTTCCTTGTAATAAATTTCGTACTTGTCACCTCCTCGTAATTGATTTCTCCTTGTAACCAATTACAACTCATGCCCGCACCAGAACGGCCCTATTTGCCCTGTGTACCTATGTAGTGTCTGTCGCGTAGCCCTAGTAGTATTATAGGTACGAAAACCATGGAAATCCAATCTAATTGCAGATCCGTACCAGGCGATTATCACATCTACCACAGATCGGCGCGTCCACTTCTGTGCTATAGCTGGCTAGTCGTTTAGCGTCAGCAATAACAAAAAGATTTTTGAGTTATTCACCTGGATTGCGCCACGGTTTCCGCTTGAAAACCTCCCAACGAACGGTCAGAAATCGGACATTTAAAGCGAACATATGTAGCTACATGCCGTGTGTCATCTGGTTTTGAGTGGCGCGAGTGATAAAAGATTTGCGTTCACCCACCTGGAATCCGTCGAAGGCGGGGCTCGCCCGTATTTCAGGGCTGGAAACCAGTTGAATGCTGCCGTTGATTATTTGCGCCATTGCGCTGGCCCGAAGATACATCACTCGGCGCTTGAAATTCTGCTCCGAAGAAATCTACCGTTCGTTGATCTACAGCTTTGTTTACCGCAAAGAAGTGCACAGATTCGAATTTCGCGTGCTTCAACTTCCCAGTGAACGGAAAAGAGAAGTTTTCGTTACTGGATTACGCACGGTATCAAGTTGTTTCGCGCAAAAAGATCAATCCTAGTCTTGCTCGGCATTAAAATGTGGATTGAACATATCTATGGTACACTGTGTTTTGGGAAAGGAAAAGCGTTAAAGGTCGTCAGGTAGAAGCAAACAACTCTACACCCGATCTTCCGCATCGCTCCCATAGTCGCTATCACTATCCGGCTCGTCGCTCCACTTCTTCTCCATGCTACTCCGCCCGCGCGCCGTCGTCTCGTCCTCACGCCGCTTGAAGCTCATGGCGGGCACGTTGAGCACGCGCCCGGGGCTTGATGCGCTGTACACCGGAGCGCTCCGCGCGCCGATGGCGTTGGAGTTGGCGTTGCGCAGAGCGGAGGTCGTGTGGTACACCGGGGAGGCGGCGGACAAGTTCTCGATCTCGGAGACCGCGCGGCGGTGGTTGAGCGCGAGGAGGAGGGTGTTGGCGGAGCTGCGGCGTGGGGTTCGATACATGAACGAGAGGGAAGGAAATGGATGGACGTACATTGCGGGGAGGACCATTGTGGGGCAGATCCAGTATGTCGTGTTCTGAGGAGGAAATTTGTGAGTATTATTTGTGGTTGAGATGTGAGTGAGGGACGCACGGGTACGCCGACATAGAGGATGAGGCCGAGAAGGGCGGCGATGGCAGATAGGGCGTTCGTCTCAACGACGAGACGTACCACGGTTTTAACGACGTCGCGCGGGGCGGTAGGAGTTTTCAGTATCTGCAGGTTGATTGGTAAATGTGTTGACTCGCAAAATAATAACGGGACGCACGAGGATGGCCATGATGACGGCGATCAGCAAGTCCACAGCGGCGCCGCCGATAAGCCAGAGGTAAACGAAGACGGTGCGCTTCGTGTCGTGCACAGCGGCGGCATCCATGTAGGAGAGAATCCCGGTGCCCATGCCGCCGGCGCACTGTAACATCGCAATCTAGGAGGTAGGAAGTTAGGCGCAGCACTACTTCAGAGGGAACGGGCGACGCACGAGGAAAACGAGGACGGAGATGGGCCACGTCCGCATACTAGCTATGCGGAGGGAGAAGAAGATCTGTACGAGCATCGCGATGAGCGATCCCAGTAGTGGCGTGTAGATGCGCGAGTTGCGCGGGTCGTCAAAACGTGCGATATCGCCGAAGCCCGTGCCGAACCAGAACTCGACGTCCGCGGCGTTGAGGCAGGTGCAGACGGTCGTGGCGAGAAGGATGAAGTACACTGTAACACCGGATATTAGACAGAATGAATAGCTGCACGGAGTAGGACGCACCGATGAATTTCATGCCGAGCGTGTCTTTGGGGAAGCATAACCGGTAGATGTCTGAATGCGAGTCAGAACGGGGTAGCGTGTGTTGGAAGGGAGGAGTGGACGCACAGGATTGTACCAGGAGCATACCAAAGAAGAAGAAGTTGAGTAGCGAGCCGATGAGTTGTGGGGTTACTCTGGGGAGGAGTCATTGAGATGACGAGAAACGGAATAACGACAGAAAGGGAACTCACATTATTGCGTAGCTGGTATTTGTGGGTATCAGAGCGGGTGCTTGAGAAGTCGAGTCCATACTTGTCGACATTGAGGTGGTGTGGATGTCGGGATAGGGTTGCTGACGAGCTTCATGCTCTCCGCGCACGTTAAATAGAGATTCTGAGACTTGTCTCGGATAATGGGCGGGTCGTGGGTGGGGGCCATTATATGGAGGTTATTTATCTTGGGCTCAGTTCTGTGGGCAGACTGGTGGCTGTACACTTTTGACTATAAGAAAAAAACAGAACAAATCGGAAAAACCCTAGATAAATACAACCGGCGCTTTTGTTCGTGGAATAGTTAGTACGCACCGACGCAATTTATGTATTCCAGCAAACGACTAGTCATGCGCGGGTAAAGCGAGGAAATCCGGGGAGTGGGTGTCTTTCTGCGACGACGATGACACGGTACAGCAGCGGCTCAAGCCCAGAGCATTAGTGTTTATGATCTTTTTCCTTGCAGCGTTTCATTACCAAGTTTCGACCCGCCAAGAGGTAAGGAACTTTGAGCGGAGATTTCGAAGATGGAACGTTCGAATTCGGAGGGCAGTATTCGATTGTGAGACGCATGAGCGTCGCATTCCATGAGGATTCCATTGGCTAGTTGTCCAGATAAACTCGCGTCGTAAGTTACAAGGTGATGGGTGTCATGGCGGAGCCACGTAGCGGTCCGGCCCGGTTACCGCCTTCTTCACTCGAAACACCTGACGACGCGCGTACCGTCGCTGCACATTTCCCCTCCACTTCCCTCGCCCTGCGCCTGCGCCACCGCCACTAATTCATGCGCTGCGGCCCCGACGACCACGACACGCGGCACACTGCACCTCCCGCGCACCAAACCTCGCCCCTGCGCTTCCACTCCCG